>PVKU01000352.1:0-529437 GCA_004027475.1 Anoura caudifer | reverse complement strand
TTAAAGGAGTTCATCATCACCAAGCCCTTATTTTATGAAATGTTAAAGGGACTTACCTAAGAAAAAGAAGATAACAAATATGACAGTAAAAAGAGCAAACTCACAGTTATTAACAACCACATCTAAAACAAAAGCAAACTAAGCAAACAAATAGAAGAGGAACAGAACCACAGAAATGGAGATCACATGGAGAGTTAGCAACAGGGGAGTGGGAGGAGGAGTGAGGGGGGAAGTTACAGAGAATAAGTAGCATAGATGGTAGGTAGAAAATAGAGGGAGGGCAAGAATAGTATGGGAAATGTAGAACTAAAAAACTTATGACATATGGACATGAACTAAAAGGAGGGAATGTGGGTGGAAGAGGGTGTGCAGGGTGGAGGGGAATAAGAGGAGGAAATGAGACAACTGTAATAGCATAATCAAAAAATAAAAAACAAAGACTGCACTTCTGGTTTGGTTGCTATTTATAATTTCTGGGGAGTTTACAGACTGCCTATGTATGTACATGTGATTCCATTTATATGCCCTTTTGGAAAAAGGCAAAGCTGTAGTGACAGCACAGATCAGTGGTTAATCTGAAGCCAGAGATGTGGGGAGAGGATTTACTGGAAGAAAAGCCCAGTAGAACTTTTTGGGTGGATAGAAATGTCCTATATTTTGATTGTGGTGGTTGTTATACAAATGATGTATTTTTTAAAATGCATACACTTAAATTGGCTACTTTAATTGTATGTATATTATACCTCAACAAAGCTGATTTTTTTAAAAAGTAAAGAAAAATGAAGTGTGATACATGCTTAGATTGGGTGAAATAAAGGGTGTTCTGGGAGCACAATACAGAGTCACTCACAATCCAGGGGAGTCTGAGGAGGCTTTTCATAGGATGAGCCACTTAATCTCAGCATGGGTAGGAATGGAACAAGTGCACAGGGCTAGGTGGAAGGTAGGAGGGCTCTACAGAGTCAGCGGCATACGCTGGGGCTCAGAGGCAGGGGAAAACAAGAGACTTTGGAAGTGTCGGTAAAGGAGGAGGGAGAAAAAATGAGTATGGAGAGGTAGGCTGGGCAAGATGAGGACTTTTCAAGTCATGGTTCACTTTGGACTTTATTTTAGGCATGATTGAAGGGTTTTAAGCCCTTCTCATGATGGAGTTAGATGATATGATTTCTTATGTATAAGTATATCTTTGGTGGCTGTGTGGAGAATGGGTTGGATGAAAAGACCTTCACTAAGAGGGCATCAGATGACAGTGCCACCAATTAGGGGAGTTGCTGGGGGATGGAGACCACTGGATAGACTTCAGAAATTTTTAGGAAGTTGAATTTCCTGTGGAGTGGCAGGGAAACAGGAATCAAGAATGGCTTCTAGGTTTCTAGCTTAGGTAACTAACTAGGTGTATGGTACTGCCAGGTACTGAGATAAAGAATAAAGGAGCAAGAAAAGGTTTTGGGGAAAGTTGATGACTTTAGTTCTCTATATATAGGTTTTGGGGTGCTGGAGGCATTCATATGTTGTTTAGAGGCAGTTGGATAGACAGGTCTGTTGCTTAGAAAACAGGTCTAGGCTATAGAAACATATTTATGTCACTTCCCTGTAGGAGGTAATTGAAATCATGGAGATGATGACCAAGGAGATGGATGAGTAGGGTGAGGAAAGGAGTAGCCTATAGTAGAACACCCAGAAATCCCAATGCTTAAAGGAGAATTAGAAGGAAAATTAAGAGAGCATTTTATTACGGAAGCCACTAGAGGAGTAAATGGTCAACATATCAGATGGAGTTACTTTATCGAAGGCTATGACGGGTTTTAAGGTTCTCAATTAATAAGTGTTGTGGAATATTTGAGAGGTGCTCTTACAATGAAAGATGAATCACTGTAACACAACCATTAAAAAGAAAAAGAAAGTTCACGGTTTGGTGGCTTGTGAAAAGGCAGTGCGTTGCCTACAGAGATGGAAGACCTTGGGGTTTTCAATCATTTTGTTTTGTTCTTCTCCCTTTGTTCTTTCCTTCCCCATTAGAGACTTTTAGGACTTTAGCACTAAACATGAAAGAGTTTCCAGAAATCCACTTATATACATTCTGGGTGGAGAAGCTTACAACAGATATTCTCTTATTTACAAACCTATGAGCAAGAATATACTTTTTCCAATATTTGCTTAATAAGTACTATCCACCTTAATTCCCCTCTTCCTTTGGTCTCTTTCATTCCCTGAATGGGTGTGGCTAGCTTGACGAGATCAATGGGAAAAGGTTTTTGATCCCCCTACCTTAAGCCAGAAGTATTTGTCAAGTGGGCAAGGGGATCAGTCACTGATGGATAGAGAAGTTGTTTCTAATTGAAGTTCCAGTTGCCTTCAAATTGATCTTACTTCCATGGTCAACTTTACTGACTCATGGCAGAGTGTGGGAACAAAAGTCTCCACCTCTCCAGATGCCATCTTTCCCTTTCTTTTTTTTTTCCTAATTGTCTTCTCCTCAAAAGGAAGCTGTAGAAAGCTTTTGAAGAGCTAGACTTTTCCACTAGAATTATCACTAAGGATGCTATAGCAGAATATTTTTCAGGAACCAATTGAAGATCATGGTTACAGGAACTCAGAACAGCCTGAGACATGGCTGTAGCACCCTCATAAATCATGGTTCCAGTCAATGGCAACTTCTGCTGTCATTGCCCTGGATCGGGTGGGAGGAGAGGAGGACTTCTAAGCCATCTCTGCCAGTAACCAATTTATTGTCTGTCAGCTCCAGATTCACTTTTCAATACCTGCTTAGGATAATGGGTTAGACTCTTTAAGCATTTCTCTGTCAGAGTATAATATCTTCTTGTAGTTTAGTTCTGACTTAAAACACAAATCATCCTTGGACCCAACAAAAAACACCAATCTTGAGTGATTTGGCATCGTCTGGCATTTAAGACCCTCCTTTATTTTCTATTCTTCCTAAAATAACCAAGACCAGTAACACTGTATAGTACGGAATGTCCAATCCTAGGTTTGATTTTTATTTTTCCACTTAATACTAAGCAGGCAAGGGCATGTCTTTAGGTTCCTCTGAATTTCTGTTTACTTATCTGGAAAATGGGTGCCTACCTCACAGAGATTTATAAGGTTAATTAAATAGTGTATGTAACAATCTTAGGAATTAATTTTTTGTTTAAATGTAATGTAGGACCCTAAATATAGTGTTTTTTTAAAAAGCACTCCCATATGAAAAATGACAGTTATTGTCAAGCATTCACTTAGTACCTCTGGATGGGTAAAAGTGATTAAGGGTTTAACTTTTTTTAGAACTCCAAATTATATCTTATTTTTATATTTTATGTTTTTAGTTTATTTCAGGATGGGTGAAATAAGACATTAAAAATATCTTCGCTTGATTATTTCTCTTTTCTTTGCCATCAAAAATCCTAAGATAGAATATGACTGTAGAATTTGGGGGCAGGATCACATGTGTCTTTTCCATCACCTGATCCTGAGGGCACCCATTCATCACTTGGGTAGACAGATAATTTCATACATGTGTGTGAACTCATCGAAGTAGCATGCCCCTCCATGTTCTTTATTTATAATGCACTTAAATCTGTGGAAGCACTTTGTAAACTGTAAAATAGAAGGGATGAATTATTTTTAGAAAGTAAACTGGAGAAGGAAAAGCTTCCAAGCTGGTGAGGAATTCAACTTATTCAAAATTCAGATTTCTTGGGAGAGGATTCTATTCCATGAGAATTTGATAAAGGGCTATAGAGCCTTCAGTCTGTGTGAAGAGATGAAGGACCCGACTGCTTCTAAAGAAAGAGGCAATTTGTTCATTGGATCGGACTCATCTTTGTTGGGCATCAGTTCAGCCTGTGGATATTTTCATCAGCAGGTGGTTCTTCTGAATTCCTCATTATCTTGGATGTATAATGCTGGAGGAAAAAAGCCACTTCGAGGAGAACTTGAAACATGAATATAAACGGCATTTGAAAATTTATTTAGAAAATCTTCCTTTGTAAGGAAATACAGGGTTCCTTCTTTTGTAGCCTGAAGAAAAAGATTAACTCAACAGAGGGTAAGAATGAAGAGAAGTAGCTATTCCAGTTTTGCTTAGACAAAACCTTTTATTATCTAATCTTTCTATAGCTCTTGGTATTTTCCAAAGACCTTTACAAAATGCATTCCCCCCACATAGCAAGCCTCTGATCAAAGCAGGCTAGTATTCATCTTTCCATTTTCTAGATGAGAAAAAAAGAGTTCCAGAGAAGTGAGGTCACCTTCATAGGTCCCAGGGCAAGTCAAAAGTAGAATGAGGTTTTGAAGCCAACACAAGAGTTCTTGGCTTAATTACTCTGCAACGTGTTGTGTCCTGCCAGACTAAAGCTCTACAAATTGGTTAAAAAGGATTTCTAATCTAAGGAGCCAAGTCTAGAATTCCAAAGAGAGGATACTCTGTGGGGAGGCTTGAGGTTTTATTAAAACTGAGATTCCTTGGGGCTACTAGGCTCAGTGAGCTGTGGAGAAGAGCTGGTGTGGTTGGCAGACTTCAGAGGAGCTCCTTTGGGTCTCCTGGGGATTATGCCTGTATCTCCTTACAGAAGAAATCTGAAAGCAATGTTTGTAGGGCTGACATTTGAGAAAGTGGTTCAGCTCAGCTGTTGAGATCTTTGTCCAGTTCTCATGTACCCAGCCAGCTCTTAGTGTGTTTGAATTCCTTTTTCCAGAGGGGAACTTAGTCAGTCTCTAATTCTTGAAACTCTTATTTAGGTTATGTATTTTTTTGCAATGTGAATCTATTTATATTTGATGTACAATTGCTGACTAATACATTACCAATAATAAATATTCATTGATGTTAATCATGAGAATGATCTTATTTAATATTTACATTTGAAATATGTATTCCACCAATACTGCAACAGGGAAAACTTTCAGGATAATTATATTTTGAATTTATGTCCTGTGATTTATTTCCTAGAATCTCAAATTTTGGCACAGATATGACTATGGCATTTTTTTCTACGTTGCTGTTATTGACGAATGTTGGTCCTGTTTTATAGATGAGGAGTGTAAGAAAGAAAAGGAAGTGATTTTCAGAAAGTCTCACAGTAGGTTGAAATGAAATAGAATGAAAATTTAGGCCCATGTTCCCAAATTTCACTAAAAATAGTCTAGTTCTTAGAACTAGACTAATTATCAAGAAGTTATGATGAGGCATGATTAGATCACATTTATAAAACTATCTTTGGTACTAAAATTTAATTTTGAAAAATAAATTTTTCTTTTGACTCTACCTGGAGATTATAGCCTCTACTGGCAATTGGAGGCTGTTCCCCCCCCACCCCCCACATTAAATTTAACCTGTGATTGTTTATTTCTGATGATTTGGATAGTAATATTACCTATTTATATTATTGCTATTTTTCAAATCAGCACAGTCAATATAGAAATTGATTAACTTTTATTTTTAACATATAGATCCACAGTTAAAAACATAAGAGTTGAAATAAGAATAATTGTTAATACTTTTCTTAATACAAGTGGAAAATGGCTTTAGTAGCTTATTTTAGAAATAAATTCAGTAGATATTTTAGAAGTGTACTGCCTAGTTATTTTTATAACCATGTATGAATAAAATGAGTTACTGGTCTAAATATTTAAAAGCAATGGAAATTATGCATTTTGTAGCATTTTCTTCATGTTAAAATTTGATAAAATGCCTTAAAATATTAAGTATTTTTGTCATTTATTTTAAATAGTAGTTCTCAACAGGTGATGTATAGTTTACCCACATCAGTCACATGAGATAGTTATTAAAATTCAGAGCCAAGGGTCTCACCCCAAATAAACTAAACATGACTCTTAATTTTGGGGTTCAGAAATCTGCATTTTAAATATGCTTTTTAGGTGAATTGTGTAAACTGCAAGTAATTCAGCATTGCTTCAATGTGAGGGGACAGGGAGGTGGGGACCAAGTCACGGGAGATGACCAAGGACAGGAAGGGCATAATGTGCTGTAATATTCAGCTCTTCTGGAGGTGCTGGAGATTTAAGATAGGCAATCACGTAAGTCAACTAACTTCATTTGAGGTACTTTTGTAAATTATTTGTTTAGAAAGTTAATCCTACTACCAAGAAAGATAACTGGGTCTAAATGTATTTAGGATTATATTCTTATATAAGATTATTTTAAAGGCTATCAGATGTACATAATATATTTCTCACATTTCTGGCATTAATGGTTCCAAATTTTTTGCTTGTGAATGACAAGCCATATAAACAACTATTATTTTCCTATTATGATTCAGATAAAAGTTAAGGCATGAAAAAAGGAACTCAGGGATCCACTGATAATATTGGTGATATACGTTAACAATTACAAAACCTTTGGTCACTGTAAATGCCATTATTATACTAAGAAAATGGAAAACATTCCTGAAGCAACTGATTCAAGGCTGGTAAACTATTTTTAGAATCTATTTGTGTTAGCAATTTATATTGGCTTGAGTATTTTTTCAGTTCTAAGTTATCTGCCTTCTGTGTAATTAAAAATGTAATGTGGTAGTCAGTTTAATCTATTGAAATAAACAACCAAAATGTGGCTCAGCACAGTCAAGGATGGCTTCTCACTCATGCCACAGCCAGTGCAGGTTGTCAGGGGGAGATGGAGCTTTGCTCCATGCAGGCATCCAGGCCTTTTTCAAGGAATTTTTCAAGGAATATCTTAAAGCCTTGAAGTATAGTCTGTGCCTGGCCTTCAGACAAGGTGGGAAGAGAGTGTAGGGAAGTTATGCATTCTTTAACCACCTCACTGGAGGTGACATCACTGTCTCCCCACATTACACCGGTGAGAACATGTCACGTGATCCCACTGAGCTGCGAGGCATCTGGAAGCTGAGGTTTGATACTTCATCAAGAAAGAAAAGAACAGAGCCGGCCTCTGCCACCGTAGAATAGTCTTCCTGATCACTCATATCAAAGATACATGCTAGTGAGTAGCACATATCTCACTGAGGGCAACTGCCTTTGCTAGACGGTCCAGGGCAGACTTTACCAAACTTTTTGACTGTACACCTATAAGAAATATACTTTACATGGTGACTCAATACCAGTGCGTACATATATACCAGTGCAAGCATTTTATACCTGCAGTTAAGGAAACAATAATTACTCTTGGTATATGTTGTACACTCTGGCATTTTCTACACTGTTTTTCTACATTATCCTATTGCATTTTATACTCTTGCCTGACTAGGCTCATCTGCAGTTTCAGAAGGCTCCATTCCGTCGTTAGCAGTCTCTGCTCCTGAGGGGGGATGCCCGGAGGAGTGTGACTCTGGGTTTCCCGATATGTCGACCACTCTCCCTGTAGGTCCTCAGGCACCCAGTGGCACGCCATGTCACTTGTGATGCCCTCTGTGCTCTTTCCTTCTCCCCTACAGCTAAGGCTGTCAGGTCTCGCAAATAAAAATCTGAGATGTCCAGTGAAATTTTTCAGGCAATGAATGACTTTTTGGTTTACGTAATTGTGTCTCGTAATATGTGGGGCATGCTTACACTCAAACAATTATTAGTTGAACTTTAAATTAACTGAGTGTCCTGTATTTTACCTGGTAATTCTTACTGCAGAAAACAAAATAATGTAGATTGGAGATTCTTTTTTAAAAATTTTATTTAATCTTTGTTGTATTTTTTCTATTATCATTTAGTTCCCTTATACCCCATTCCCCCCAGCAATCACCACACTGCTGTCCATGGCCATGAGTCCTTTTTCCTTTATGCTCAACCCCTCCACCCCTAACCTGCTACACTCCCCCCCGCCCCACCCCCCGCCCACTAGCTGCCATCCCGCAGATTGCTTTTAGATAGTGTTTATTTCTCTTCATTGGCGATAATAAGGAAATCAGGCACCAGATATTGGCTTTAGGGACAAGGGTGTGAAGGCTTTAGTTTGGGGCCTGATTTGTAGTGAGGCAGGGAGAAGAGAGAAATCGTAGTCAAGGTCAGTAGGAGATAGCAGAGTAATGGGTAGCTGGGGTGGGGCGACACTGACCGGAGAGACTACAGGCACTGGCATGGAAGGAAGTCTGTGCAAGGAGCATTCCTGTGGTCTTGCAGTGAATGCAGGAGTTCCCATCCCACCAGTGCCTTTACCCCCTTACCCACACCTCTTGAGATCCCATTCCTCTTCCTCAATTCCCCTTATTATTATCTGAGCTTTGTTAGAGTCTCTCTCTCTCAGGTGACAAACCACCAATGGGAACTTGGAAGATAGGGTTGGGGCATCTCTAATGGGGAGGAGCTTTATCAGGGGTTGGATGAGGAGGGAGGATCTATCTGTTGGATCCTGAGTTGAAAATATGGGTGACTTTTTACAGGAATGTAGTCTTGAACTACTAGTATTTTCTATGGAAAAGATGCTGCAAGAAATTTCCTAGGAACACACTAAAATGCAGATCCCTGGGCCCCATGCAAAGATTTGGATTTATTAGGTCTAGGCTAAGGCTCTGGATTCTATATGTATATTTTACAAGCTCCTGATCCCATACTTTTTAAGAATACTGTAATGAAGTATAGTATAGCATGGTCTAGTCTAGTCTCGTGTAGTTTAGTGTTACATGGTATTAGTGCCTTACAGTATGATAAGCATACTATAAATGTAGTTAGCATCTAGAAATTTTCTGGGGTCTTTTATTTTTAAAATTAGCGCTCTGGAGTTGCAAGCTACATTCTTACCAAAGGATTGTGGAAACGGAGCCCCTTCCCAAACTGAAGGCATGGCTGATACAAATGCCATCTAGTGGCCAAACTAGTTTTAGCCACTAGATGGCTAAACTAGTTTAAACTAGTTTTTGCTAAAAAGTAGTTAATAGGCTAAGGAATTTGATTTTCCACCTTACCATCTTGAGGAACTAGCTCTGGGATATGAATGTTACATGTTATTGTAAATTCTGCTGGGAATGGTCCCAGCTAGATCCACGTTACTGCCATGCGGATACTTCTGATTTCTCGGTCTCTGGAGAGCAGGCAGCTGGGACAGGTGGGCTGGACCACAGAGTTGCTCAGCTATAGAGAAGGTATTCCCTGAGGTCAGTCATCAAGGAGGTGTAGAGTTTTTGCTATTCATTCATTCATTATTAAATCACTCATTCAACATAGAGTTGGCATTTATTTATTTATACAGTTCCAACTAGGTTTAAGGCACTGTGCTAGGGAATAAAAGATTAATCAGACTGAGTTTTTATTGTTTCATGGGCTTGTTTAAGAAGGAATATATACATCCATGCCTTTCATGAAACTAAATTTTGTGACATTTAGGAAGGTGAATCAGACATGGTCCTAACCTTAAGGAGTGTGTGTGTGTGTGTGTGTGTGTGTGTGTGTGTGTGTGTGTATTCAGTGGAAGAAACAGGAAGCTCCTAACACAGCTCTAGGGGCAGCTTTTGGGGAGATAAGAGACAAGAGGTGCTCTCACAGAGCAAGGAGTAATAGCAGATGGTAGCTGAACTTCGTGGCTCTATCCACAAGTGCTGCCCCTCTCAACTCAGCTCTCCCGGCCTTCCCTGTGTAGCTCTGCACATGTTGGAATCAATAGACAATGGTGAGTATAGAAGGATCACCAAATGGCTGTTTTTCACACATCCATGGGTGTCAACTGCAACACAAAAACTTTAAAAAAGAAGCTGGCTTTCTCATTGTAGTTGGCATTCAAGTCAACTAATTTATCTTAAAACTTTTATATAGATTTTAGGTAGCTTATGCAGCTAATAAATCCAAATGAAAAATTCTAGAGGCTATTTTTTTTGTTAATTTTTATGATGGAAAATAAAAGACACCAGTTGAATAACAAAGAGAAGCTTGTGTTGGAATTTAGCTCCTGTGAATTAATAGCAATCCCCCTGAGTGCCTTCCCGGACAGCAGCGCTGAATTCAGCGGTGTTTTCTAGCTTCTCCCACCCCCTCCTTCAGGGTCCTGAGTGATTAATTTTATTCACTGAATCTTAAATTGATATTTTTACAGTAAAATTTTTCAAACATTCAGAGACAGATTTCATTTTAATGGTTTAAATTTGAGGAGTTTTTCAGTGCTTTGCTGGGTCGTTGTTCTGAGTGCTGAGGCGGAAGAGGGAACTTAGAGAATGATTTATAAAGCAGGTAATGTATGTGACATTCACATTGCGTGGTAAAGTCTGCAAGCAGAAAGTTGATCTTGCTTTTTTATCCTTTAAAAAAACTCCCAACCCATTACTCAGTTAAAGCTCTAACCCAACACCCCAGATTGTAATGTCTTAATGATACTGATACACATAATTTAATGCTCTATTTAAAAATAAATATAAGAAAACACTTTAAATGATTTATGGCACAATAAAATTTGGTTATATTTATGTATTGATAATATATCTTATTAATACGTTTTTTGCATTTTTGACATGCCATTAACTTTGATGAACATGAAAGCAACCTTTGGTTACTTAAAAAGAGCTTTTGTAGTGAGGTAAATTGTATTGGTTAATGTCAGTGGGACTTATGCAAATTTCATGGGCCTAATATAATTTTTGTGAGTCATGATTTTCTAGAAAGTGAAAAAGCAGCTTTGAGTTACAAGCCATTATTTTTGAGAGACAGCAGCTCCCTTTTTCAGGGCAAAAAGGGTTGCAGTTTCTGGGCAAAGGAAACTGCTCACAGATGCTCCTGCAAGGCACAGCACTGGTCACAGCTGCTCTTCCCTGGCAGGCTAAGATTATGTTTGTGATTCTCCAACTTCCCCTTTTTGCCAATCAAATATAAACGTTTATTTACATGTCCTTTTTTAATGATTACAGAGGCAACAACCTGACATAGACTAGCAAGCCCATAAGTAAGGTTTAGACACATTTCCTTTTAGAAATTATTTTTTTAAAAAATTTACTTATTTATTTTTAGAGAGGGGAAAGGAAGGAGAAAAAGAGGGAGAGAAACATCGTTGTGTGGTTGCCTCTCACAGGCCCCATACTGAGGACCTGGCTTGCAACCCAAGCATGTGCCCTGACTGCGAGTTGAAATGGTGACCCTTTGGTTCGCAGGCCCGTGCTGAATCCGCTGAGCAACACCAGCCAGGGCTAGACATGCTTCCTTTAATAAAGATTCTCCATGTATTCATTCACTCACTCATTCATTCCTTCAGCAAATATTTGTGAAACAACCACTATGTGTGGGGTACTGTTCTAGGTGCTGAGATTTGAGTAATGGACCAAACAGCTCACTCTCTTACCCCATAGGCTCAAGCTTACATTCTATTGTGTAGATATAGACAATAAAAAAAAAGAATAAATAAAACATGTAATATGCAGATGGTGATAAATGCTGTGCAGAAAAATAAAGCAGGTAAGGGGTAGAGGGAGTTCCAGGATGAAGGAGGGGATTCAAATTTAAATACAACGGTCAGAGAAGACCTCACTGAGAACATAGACAAATGAAGTTAAGGAGTGAGCCATGTATATCTACCTGGGGGAAGAGTGTTCTAGCAGAGGAGACAGCAAGTGCCATGGGCCCCAGGTAGGAGAGTGTTGGATGCGTTAACTGAACAACCAGGACCAAGACAGGAGCAGTAATGGAGGGGAGAACACAGGGACTGAGGTCAGAGAGTTAATGGGGTCAGATTGGGAGGGCTTTGTAGGTCATTGTAAGGACTTTGGTGTTTGCTCCGGGGAGAAGGAGAGCCACTGAAGGGTTTTGAGCAGAGAGATAACACTATGGCTCCTTAAATAAAATGGGAAGCAAGGTGAGAGTGAGGATAAGGAGGAGGGTACTGGAAGAGATTATGATTCAGTCACCTAGAAGGGTGGGAGAATGATTTGGTTAGGGAAATATAGTGTGATTACCAGGCAGCATGGAGTGCCCACCTGGGGTTACTGGTCATGAATTTAAAGTGAGATCAGGCAGCCACAAGGAGCAGGCAGAGTAAGATTTAATGAGGGTTGAAGTTTTGCCAAGGACTAAAAGAAAGAAGGGTGGGAAAGGGAGCTGAGGGCCTCACAGGCGAGTGATTTAGTGATGGACTCTGGAATTTAGGCTGGGTAGGGAGAGAAGTGAGGGCCAAGGGGCAGGGACGGTGCAGTGTGGTAGGATTGGTGGACTGGACATGCTGCAGGATTGTTGGGTATGGGGCAGTGAGCTTGGGTCACGCCATTCTTTCTGGACTTTTTGTCCCCTGATATCTGAGCTTTTAGAACACTAGCCGAAGATACCCACAGTGGCTGATTCAGAAGTTTAGGCACTCAGTATATAGATTTCATTAAGAAAAAAGTTACAGCCTAGCAGAATTGGGCTTTTCAAGATTATTTGCTTTATCTTAACTGAAAAACAAATGAACAAACAAAAACTGAACAAAAAACAAAAACAGGACTGAGATCAAGGAGCCACAATATCCAGTTCAGTTGGAAATAGTCAATGAACATGTGAAAATCATGTTTATACTTTCCATTGCCCCAGGCATTGGATGTGTAGTAGGGAAAACACTGTGAATGATAGCACAGCAATAGTTACGGTAAAACAAAAACACAAGATTAGCCAATAAATACTTGCCATTGGAATACACATCTCATTTACAAAACCATGCTGTTTCTGTTGCTTTTGAAGAGAGACTATTAAACTGTAAACACATAAAACTTGAAAGCAGTGTAAACATCAATTATTTAGTGCTTTTCCTTAAATACAGATTAAAATGCTAGCATTTGTAATTTCGTAACTTACAAATGGTAGTCAAGCTGCTTGAGTCAAAACCGCATCAGCATGTGTAAGTTAAACTGGAAAGAGGATTTGAAAACATCTGCTTCCCCCCCTCCCCCATAAGCCTTTTTAGGTAGATGATGTTAAAAAAAAAAGACACTTGAAGCTCTACAGGTGATTGAATATCAAGGATAATTAGCTATTCAATTATTTTTAAGAAAATAAATTGAGTGACTTAAATACAAATTGTTTTACAAGGGCAAACCCATAAAAACACAAGTTTTGTTGTTTTATAGTTTTCACATTTCAAAACAGAATTTTTTTGTTGTTTTGCTGTAGGATGGAACTAGATAGAAACATATAGATATTTCAAACTAAGGATGTGAGAAAATTTAACTGGCTTAAACAACTTCCATAAAGTCTGTGTATTTTAACATTGAGTATAGATTTTTCCATTTTTCTGTGACTTAATTGAGAAATGAAACAAGGACATGTTTCAGGAATCTTTATGGCCTGTTGCTTTGCCACGGTGCGGTGTCAAGTATTACCATCAGCACTAGAACTATATTATTTTTAAGATAAATTAAGGTCATATAAAAACACAGTTGTTTGAATTTTCTCAAAATTACAAGTCACAGTGTTCTGGTCCCCTGACCCCTTGCTCAAACACGGGAGGAATTTACCTCATTTTCACTTTTAATCTATATATGAATCTTTGGGCCTAGAGCTTTATCAAGTTAAGAAGTCGAGATTCTTTATAAAGAGCTGAAGTAGCTAACCCATTAGTTGAAAACATTTCTGTAAGCAAAAGTCACAAAGAAGCTTTGTTACTAAAAAGCCAATTTTAGCTACATTTTGAAAGGGATACACTAACCTAATCAACCACTTGCCCATGAGCCCCTTGGATATTTAAAAGCCCCAAGCATTTTTAAAACTTTAAACAAATTTTTATTATACAACGGTCACATAATTGGATACTTCTCTACTTTGTGCACAATTATTTTTATACTCCACAAGGAGGCTGCTTCTTAACTTCTCATCTTCTCAGGTGATGTCAAACACTAAAATCCTGATTTTCACAGAATGGTAGTAAAAAATGTCTCAGTGATTTAAGTTGAAAGCAGTACATTGGTTCATGGCTATTGCATGTAATTATCAGGAATGTACAAACGCATTTTTATTAAAAAATATAAAATAAGTTGTCTGTAGGCAGGGACAGTGACAGCAGCACACCGTTGTCTGTTGTCAGCTGAAACCAGTGACTGACAGTTACTATGATTTTCTTAAACATCAGCCAGCCTTTCCTTCAGTCCTTGCCTTCAATGGACTTCTCTGAACTTACAGGTGAGGAGCACTACCTTGAGCTTCCTCTCTGAGTTCTCATTAATAATGGGATTAGAACATGCCACCTCCCACACCACCTCCCATTCCACCCATCCCGCCCACCCAGGGTCTTTCTCTTCTTTAGGAATTTCTGTGACGACATCTGCTGCTGTTAACAGAAAAGCCACTCCAGCAGCATCCAATAAAGCAGTTCTTACAGCCTTCACTGGATCAATGATTCCTTTTCCACCATATTCACGAAATCTCCAAGCAGAGTGTCATAACCAACTTCTGAGGAATTTTGCATAATTTTCTCAACTATCAGTGATTCCTCAACACCTACATTCTTAGCAGTGGTCATTACAGAAATTTTGAGTGTTTTTAAACTAATTTTTATATCCATTTTTTTATCTTTTGTCTGGGGTTAATCAGTCCAAGGCTGGAAAGTACTCAAGCAGGGCACAAGCCCCTCCTAGAACAATGCCTTCCTCTGTAGCAATGCGTGTAGCACTGAGCGCATCTGTTACTTTGTCTTTCCTTTCGTTCACCTCAGTGTCACTTGTCCCCCCAGCCTGCCACACAGTGGCTCCATCTGAGAGTTTTGTCAGATGTTCATTTAGTTTTTCCTTTTCATGTTGACTAGCTGTGATATCTAACTGCTATATGACTTCTTTTTTTATTTTAATGTTTTAATCTTTATTATATATTTTTCACTTTTTAAAAATATATTTTATTGATTATGCTATTACAGTTGTCCTATTTCTCCCCCATCATTCCCCTCCACTCTGCATACCCCCTCCCACCCACATTCCCCCCCTTTAGTTCATGCCCATGTGTCATAAGTTCTTTAGCTTCTACATTTCCCACACTATTCTTGCCCTCCCCCTGTCTATTTTCTACCCCCCATCTATGCTACTTATTCTCTGTACCTTTCCCCCCCTCCACCTCCCACTCCCCTGTTGCTAACCCTCCATGTGATCTCCATTTCTGTGTTTCTGTTCCTCTTCTATTTGTTTGCTTAGTTTGCTTTTGTTTTAGGTGTGGTTGTTAATAACAGTGAGTTTGCTCTTTTTACTGTCATATTTGTTATCTTGTTTTTCTTAGATAAGTCCCTTTAACATTTCATATAATAAGGGCTTGGTGATGTTGAACTCTTTTAACTTGACCTTATCTGAGAAGCACTTTATCTTTCTTTCCATTCTAAATGAAAACTTTGCTGGATAGAGCAATCTTGGATGTAGGTCCTTGACTTTCATGACTTGGAATACTCCTTCCCAGCCCCTTCTTGCCTGGAAGGTCTCTTTTGAGAAATCCACTGACAGCCTGATGGGAACTCCTTTGTAGGTGACTGTAGGTCTCCTTATCTCTTGCTGCTTCTAGAATTCTCTCCTTCATTTTAATCTTGGGTAATGTAATTATGATGTGCCTTGGTGTGTTCCTCCTTGGGTCAGACTTCTTTGGGACTCTCTGAGCTTCCTGGACTTCCTGGAAGTCTATTTCCTTTGCCAGATTGGGGAAGTTCTCCTTTATTATTTGTTCAAATAAGTTTTCCTCTTGTTGCTCTTCCTCTTCCCCTTTTGGTACCCCTATAATTCAGATGTTGGGACGTTTCAAGATGTCCTGGAGGTTCCTAAGCCTCTCCTCATTTTTTGGAATTCTTGTTTCTTCATTCTTTTCTGTTTGGCTGTTTCTTTCTTCCTTCTGGTCCACTCCATTGATTTGAGTCCCAGTTTTCCTCCCATCTCTATTGATTTCCTGTGTGTTTTCATTCATTTTACTTATTGCAGACTTCATTTTTTCATCTAATTTGTGAGCAAGATCAACCAATTTTGTGAGCATCCTGATCACCAGTGCTTTGAACTGTGCATCTGATAGGTTGGCTATCTCTTGGTCACTTAGATGAATTGGCTCTGGGGCTTTGATTTGTTCTCCCATTTGAGCCATTTTGGGTTTTTTTCTTTTGGTCTGGTCACAGCTGTTACATAGTGAGGGGTGGAGCCTTAGGTGTTCCCCAGAGTGGGGCAGTCCAGTTGCTGGGTAGTGACGCTTATGTGGGGGCGGGGTCCAAGAGGGAACAATGGCACTTGCTCCGCTCTCTCGGATTCCAGTCCCTTTTGCTGCTTCCCCTTCGCCTGGATTATTTGCACATGAATGTGGGACCACCTGGTCAGCCAGCTGCCTTGTGTGGCCTCACCCTTGCCACCTTGTGCCTGGGGTCCACTAGCTGCCGCCTGTGCTCCCAGGTCTGCCACCCTCCACTTTTTCCTGCCGCAACTCTGCCCCTCTTACTGGTCTGGATGAATGGTTGTTGGACTTCCGTACAGTTCGATTTTCTATCACTTCTGGTTGTTTTCTTATTTCTAAATCTTTGTTGTCCTTAATTTTGGTTGTCTGAGGAGGCACAGTGTGTCTACCTATGACTCCATGTTGGCTGGAAGTCCTTGCTAGATGACTTCTTGAATATGTTTTTCAATTTGAGTTTTGTCACCTTTTCCATTCAAGAACATGGCATCATCTTTGGTCACAATGTCATCTCCAAGTTCTCCTAAGTCATGGGGGTTAACATCTTTAAGCTTTAGAGTCAAAACTCCACCAAACACTGTACCACCAGTAGCAGTAGTCATGTCTTTAAGCTGGTTCTTTCTACTGTCACTGAAACCTAGAGCTTTGACTGCTATGACTCAAAGACTAACTATTTAGCCCATTCAGAACAAGTGTGCTTGCAGCTTTTCCATCAACATCTTCAGCAATTATGACCCTGAGTTTACAGTGAGCACTGGTGATTTCAAGAGCAGGTCCAATGGGCTGAACACTAGAAATTTTCTTTTCACTCAATAGAACATAGGCAGCTTGGTATTCACCTTTCTGACCTTTTGCTATATTAATAAAGTATGAAGCCATATAACCTTGATCAAACTTCATGCCTTCAATAATTTCTAATTCATCATTTAGTGTTTTTCCATCCTTTTACTGTGATGGCACTCTTTCTTTCAAGCTTTTTAAAAAAAATCACATTGGAAGTAATATGGCCAATTGCATTGTCTCCATTTGCAGAAATTGTAGCAAACTGACCTATGTTTTCAGGGGTTGTCACAGGTTTAGATTGCTTCTTAAATTCAGAAATTATAGCAGAAACAGCTAACATCATGCCTCTCTGGATTTCCACTCAATTAGCACCTCTGTCAATCTTCTCAAAACCCTCTGTGACAACAGCATGTGCCAGTACAGCAGCAGTGGTGGTGCCATCCCGGCCTCTTCATTTCTCTTATTGGTAACATCTGGAACAAGTTTAGAGCCAAAATTTTTATTTTTTAAGTCAATGGATTTTCCAATGATCACTCCATCTTTTGTTACTTTGGGACTTCCCAAATTCTGTTCAATAATCACTATTCTTCCCCGTGGCCCCATAGTAATGGCTACAGTGCTGTCCAAAAAGGTCTAGAGCTTGAAGCATCGAGGCTCAGGCATCTGCACCAAATTTTACATCTTTGGCATAAGCCTGAGTAAGATGAGGAGCCAGTGCCCTGGACATTGGCATCATCTGGGAAAGAACTTTGTGTAATCAAAGCATTTCTGTGGGGCAGTGGCAGGGCATGTGAACGGTGAGATAGGCCATCAGCAACAAGTGAGGGCCAAGGGTTTTCAATTAATATGAAATTAAAAAATTGGATAAAAGATAATCTTAAAATTTATAGTAATAAAACTGACAGTTGTGGTGAAGGTGTATGACATAACAATTAGTTAAATCAGTTACTGACCATTTGACACTTGCTAAATTTGATTGAGGTCTGTAAAGGTGGATCTAGGGGAGTTTATAATCACATCTCAAGGAACTTATAATTTCTTGGAGGAGATAAGACTAATACATACAAGTTAGCAAAATATAACATGTGATGAATGATCTTAGAGAAGAGGCAGCATTAATTCTTTTACTTTCAAAAATCTTTTTTCCTCCTAGGAGTATTCATTGCTTTTACACTTGGCACACTCTTAACTGCCTTAGAAAATATTTATCAATTTCCTGGGCTGCCTAGCATCTGAATTATTGTCCTGGATTTGGAGAATTCTTATCATGTGAGTTTTGGTAGGAGGAAGACTGAAAAAGCTAGATAGTCACTTTCCCAGCCTCCTTCATGGATAGGGTGTAGGCACACAACCAAGGCTCAACTAATTGATTTTAAAATATAACAGCTTCATTGAGATATAATTCACATGCCATTCAAATCACCCAGTTCAAGTGTACAATTCAGTTTTTCTTAATATGTTCACAGTTGCATAACAATCAACTTTAAAACATTTTCATCACCTCAAAAATAAACTCCATACTCATTGGCAGCCACTCCCCATTTCCCCTAACCTCCTCAGTCCTAGCAACCCTATTCTATGTTTAATCTTTGTGTATTTTCCTATTCTGAACATTTCATGTAAATGGAATCATATAATAATTCTTTCATAATTGACTTCTTTCACTAAGCGTAATGCTTTCAAGATTCATCTATGTTGTAACATGCGTCAGAACTTTATTCCTGTATATTGCTGATATATTGTATGGATATACATATTTTATTTTTCTGTTTGTCAGTTGATGGAAATTTGGGTTGTTGCCAATATTTAATTATTATGAATAAAGCTGATATGAACATTCATGTACCAGTTTTCCTGTGGGCATATATTTTAATTTCTCTTGGGTATACAGTGAGGAGTAGAATTGCTTGGTCATGTGATAACTCTAAGCTTAACATTTTTAGGACTGGGTCTTTTCTAAACAGAATATGCTGGGTGGGGCAAAAGTAGACTTACAGTTGTTTGTGTGAAAAATAATATAATAATTAATAAATAACAAAAAATTAACTCTGTTTTGTATACTGACCACTAAACCTACTATTGCCCCATCCTGTATTATTTTCCAAAGTGGTTGCACCATTTTACATTTTACCATCCATATATGACAGTTCAAACTTTTTCATATTTTTGTCAACACTTGTTATTATCTGTCTTTTTGAATATAGCCATCCTAGTAGGTGTCAGATGATAACCTCATTGTAGTTTTGATTTGCATTTTCATGATGGCTAATGATGCTGAATATCTTTTCATGCTTTATTTGAACATTTTTATATCCTCTTTGTTTATGTCTGTTTAAATCTTTAGCCCATTTCTTTAACTTGGGTTATTTGCCTTTTTATTATTGAGTTGTAAGGGTTCTTCATAGATTTAGCTACAAGTTCCTTATCAGATCTGTGATTTGCAAAGTTTCACCCTATGAGTTTTCTTTTTATTTGCCTAATGATGCCCTTTGAAGTATTAAAATCTTTTTTGATTAAGCCCAATTTATCTAATTTTTTTTTTCTGAGAAATCATTGCCTAATCCAAAGTAATGAAAATTTACTTCTATGTTTTTTTCTGAGAGTCTTACAGTGTTAGCTCTTGCATTTAGGTATTTGGTAAGTACTGAGTTAATTTTTGTGTATGATGTGAGGTGGGGTTCCAACTTTATTCTTTGCATGTTGCTCTGCAGTTGCCTCTCCCAGCACCATTTGTTGATTTTTCTTTCTGCATTAAATTGTCTTGGCACCTTTGCCAAAAATCAATTGACTGTAAATGTGAGGATTTATTTCTAGACTCTAAGTTCTATTCCATTGATCTGTATGTCTGTCCTTATGCCATTACCATAACTGCCTTGATTACTGTAGCTTTGAAGTAAACTTTGAAATTGAGAAGTGTAAGTCCTTCAGTGTTGGTTTTCTTCCTCAATTTTGTTTTGGCTATTCTGGGTTCTTTTAGTTTCCATATGAATTTTAGTACAAGCTTGTAAATTTCTGCACAAAAGACAGCCAGGATTTAGACAGAGATTCTGTTGCATCTGTAGATCACTCTGGCTACTAAAGCCATTTTAACAACATTAAGTGTTCCAATCTAGGGCCATTGATGTAGTTCCATTTATTTAGGTCTTTAATTTCTTTCAACAATATTTTGTAGTTTTCAGAGTAGAAGTGTTGAATTCCTTTTTAAAAATTTATTCAGCATTTTATTTTATTTTTTTGCTAATACTATATATGGAATAGCTTCCTTAATTTCACTTTTGGTTTGCTCATTATTGCTGTATAGACCTACAAGTGAGTTCTGCATTTTGATTTTGTGTTATACAGCCTTAGTGAACTTGTTTATTGGTTCTAACAGTTTTTTAGTGGCTACCTTAGGATTTTCTATACAAGATCATGTCATTTGCAAATAGAAATATTAGTAGTTTTATTTTTTACATTCTAATCTGATATCTTTTATTTAATTTTGCTCTCTTATTGCCATGGCTAGAATCTCTGGTACAATGCTGAATAGAAGCAGTGAGAATCAGCATTCTTGTCTTGTTCCTGACCATAAGGGTAAAAACCTTTTAGTTGTTCACCATTGAGCTCAACCCATCAAATTTTGTATGCAAATAAGTAGGGATCATTGGAGAACCCATTCCAACACTTCTTATTCCCCTTTCCTGCTTTATTTTTTGCATGTATCACATTAGGATGTACTGTATGGTTTTAACTATTTGTTTTATAGTCTGTTCCCACCTCCTCCTGGCCTCTCTTATGCCCCTCTCCCCCCATGTAATGTAAGTGCTGTTAAGGCAGGCATTTTTGTTTGTTTTAGTCACTGTTTCATCCATGCCTAGAATTCTACAGGGCACATAGTAGTATTCAATACATATTTGTTGATTGAAGGAATGATAACATGGTGTGTTTTCTGTTGCTGGTTTGAAACTTTTGTAAAGGGAAGCATAGTTTTGGGTTATTAAAAATCTTTGTTTTATCTATCCCAAGTAGCATAATATATCAGATATAGTAGTACTTAGTAAATTTTGGTGAAATGAAATCGAATATTGTACTGAAGACAAAACACTTCATAAAAATGAGAGTTGAGCTAGGGCTGAAGGATTTGTAAGAATGAGATGGGCAGAAGCAGGGAAATACTAGTGGTATAAAATGTAAATTTTAATACTTTTTTAAAAACAAATATGCAGAAATTATTCTCTCACAGTATTGGGGGCCCAAACATTGAAATACAGTTGTTGGTAGGGCATATTCCCTACAAAGCCTCTAGGGGAGGATCCTTCCTGGCCCTTTCTAGGTTCTTGGCTTGCACCTGTGGTACTTTGTCTCTGATTCTATTTTCACTTGGTATTCTCTCTCTGTGTATCTATGTCTTCACATGCCATTTTCCTCTTCTTATAAGAACACCAATCACCTTGGCTTTGGCTTTGGGATAATGACTTCATCTTAACTTCATTACATCTGCAAAGACCCTACTTCCAAATAAGGTCATACACACAGGTACCAGGGGTTAGCACTTCAACATATCTGTTTGGAGGACACAATTCAACTCATAATACACCATGATGTTTATGGTTGATGTGACCCATTTCTACTTTCCCAGTCTCATCGCTTGCTCTTCACTCTTTGTGCTCATGCTTCAACTCTATTGAACCACTGGCTGTCGTCCAGTCTAGAATGCCCCAGTCTGATAGGCTAACACCATGTGATACTTCACAGCTCAGCTCAAGTGTCACTTTCTCTGGGAAGGCTTCTTTGAGTCCAAGTCAGGTTAGGAACCTCTCTGATAGGCCCATTATAATATTTATCCTGCTGTACTATAATTATTGGTTCCCTGCCTTTTTCTTACACTAACTGAAGTTGAAAGTATAGACTTTGTGTCCTGTTTACCATTGTATTCTCCTTGTTAAACACAGTGCTTAGCATTTGATAGACATCAGTTAATGTTTACTATTGAATATGAGGAATATTATGAAGGAAATTTGATAGAACCTAGAAACAAATAGGGTTAATGGAAAAAGAAGAAATAAAAGATTACTTTAGAACTTAAGTAGCAGGCCAAGAGAGGTATATATGAACAGAAAGGGTGAAGTTCAAAGGGAAAGTGGTTTGGGGGAAAATATTATAATTCCAGTTCAAATGGGTTATGGAACAAATATGTAGTAGAGAGGGAGACTCTTTGAGGACAAGGTCTGTACCTTGTCATTGTCTTCATAGTACTTAGTATTTTGCCTGGCATAAAAGAGGCAATCAACTCATACTGACTACATAAATTGTAAAGTGAATGTTTCCAGGCCTCTAGGATAGTGTTTCTAGTGACCATCAGACAGAGAAGTTGTGGACAATAACTGGATTGAGGATGTGAAGACAAAGCCTTCAG
The DNA here is from genome assembly GCA_004027475.1 of Anoura caudifer. Taxonomy (NCBI): domain Eukaryota; kingdom Metazoa; phylum Chordata; class Mammalia; order Chiroptera; family Phyllostomidae; genus Anoura; species Anoura caudifer. Next base: position 507,230 of record PVKU01000352.1, on the reverse strand, counting down.
CTTCAGGTATGTTGATTTGAAACTTAGAAAAGAATAGTTAAGGGTGAAATTGACAGTAAACAAATCTAGGAGCCATGAGAGCTCAGAGCTGTGGACTTGAAAGTTATTGATGTCTATTGGGGAGTATTAATATAGAGATGATAATTAAAGGCATATAATTTTTTAGATGAGGTTTTTTGTAGGGATTTGGTATAGAGTAAGAGATTGGAAAAGAGATGTCAGAGCCTTGGGAAAGCACACATTTGCGTACTAGGAGGTGCAAGTTAAGCTTGGCTTTAACTGCAGAGAAGGAGATGAAGAAGAAGCAGGCATTCTATAACAGAATACATGAATAGGATAGTGTCACAGACACTAAGAGAGAAAATAATCTCAAAAACAGGAGCTCATTAACTGTGCCAACTGTTGAAAAAAGACCAAGAATAGTGAGGACAAATGAAAGTTAATCAGTTTTAGCTTTAGAGTTAGTCATTTGTGACTTTCAAAAGAAATATTTCAGTGGAATGTTGGCAGTTAAAACTAATCTCGGGTGTTTAAAAAGGAGTTGGTCACAATTTGGTGATAGTAAGAGAGGTGGTGTGTAAACAATACAATTAAATTTGGCGAGAAGAGAAGAGAAACTGAAGAGTAGCTTTGGAAGGTAATCAGGATCAGCAAAGACTACTGTGCTTTTGGAATGAGAGCCATTTTTGACAAATTCGGTGTTCGTGTGTTTGGTTCCCAACTCAGGTTAGAGCTGAAAGAGTGAATTGCAAAGGTAGAGAAATTACACAGCTGTGGCTCAGTAACACAAAGGGTCTTCTTCTGGGTACTAGAGCTTGGTTCTGCGGCCAATGCTGGAAGAGAGAAATGGGGTGGAAGGGATATGAGGAGTGTTTACAGTAGAACAGAAATTGTTAGATCAGGGAGCACAGCCTAGGCATGTTGGAACAGAAAGGACTGAGTAAACCTCTTTGTTTGTAGATGGGACAACTGAGGATCAGGAAGAAAGCCTGGGACTTCTGGGGACTACTGACACAATATCTGAGTTGTTTGATAGGGTGATAGATTTGTTTTCCCTTCTCCTCAGACTGAATGGAATTCCAGGCACCATTACCGCTTCCTAAGAGGGTATCGGATTGTAGGCAAACCAGGAATTGCTGCCTGTCCCTTTGTTGAGGATGTTGCTGATCAGAGAGTCTAGCATTAGCCTCTCTGGGGAAAGAGGGGTGTGCTTCTCAGAAAGCTCCTGGATCCACTTTGGCTGTGCTTTGCAAATAGGGATGGGGAAGTGGAAACCCATGCTGTTGCCTCCCGAGGGTCATCATTAACCAAACCGGCTGGCTGAGAAGCCTGTGGCTATGGAAACCAACCTTATGAGGGAAGATGGGTTGTAAAAATAAGCCTCTTTTCTTTTCAACTTGATTTACTGGAATGATGCCTTTGCCCTTTGAATTAGATCCTGCAGAAATATCAGATTGGATTATTTAACATTCTCAGTCAATACCTTATCATCGTTTTCTTAAACATTCTCTCCTATGGGGCTGTTTTGGGTCTGTTGAAGACAATGATCGATACTGCATTTTCCTATACACGCAGGTTTTTACATTGTGAACCCATGATAGTCTTCACTTGTCACATGTGGAAACTCAGATTTCTACGATGGAGAAGAATACTGTGGTGCTGGGCATACCGTTGTGGCTGGAACTCAGGATGATGAAAGGAACAGTGAGCTGGGAGTCTGGTGTACCGGTATCCACTCGTACACATATAACAGTTTTCTTCCCCCAAATATTTCTTTGTCATTGAGATTTGGGGGAGATATGTATGCTCTGTATATATGTATGTGTTGCACACATAAACACACCTACACACAGGCGCCAGAATTCCTTAATCACACTTGGAAATTCCATATGCAAGTATAGTAGATACTAGGATTGAATGGCAGGGGGAGAATATGTGTGACAGATATATGGAAGGGTTTATTAAAACATTATCTGGGTTTTTCAAGTTACTGTCCTCTAACCTTATCTTTTGTCCCCCACACTGCTGTTCAGTTTTTACATCATTATTCTAGATAGCACTGGAAAGCCTGCGGCAGCTTATTCAGAAATCTCTAACATGTTAAACTGAATAGCAAGTAAATAATTTCAATCATAACGTGTAGCCAATAACAATCACCCAAAACTGGCAGAATTTCAAAACCTCTGAAGCCTTCTTCTCTAACTACAGAATTCTATAGGGTATTAAAACCAAATTAAAAAAAAAAAAACTCAAGGCCTTTCAAATTATTAATCTTGGCATAGTGATTAATTCAGCTATGGATGGAGAGTTTTTTTTACATTTGTTTATGCTTTATTTTTATTTTTTTTCACAGCTTTAAATTGCTTTTCAAGTATAGTTGTCTTCATTCCCCTGCTCCCCATCTCTCCCCCCAACCCTAGCCATCCCTACTGGATGGAGAATTTGTCTTCACTTCTTGTTCTAAACTGGGACTGTGTCAGCAGCTAACCAGAGACTGCCTTGTACAGGATGTTGAGAAACAGGAGAGACCTAATATAAAAAAAAGAAAGGAGATTAGAGCAAAGGGCACCAATACAAGACCCAGAGAAACTACGCTGGGAAAACCAACAATGGCCATGCATGCAAAAGATTCACAGTGTATTAAAGAGGTCACACCCTACTTTAGAGCAAGACTTCTGCTAAACTGTTAAAGAGAGGCTTTTCTATTTTTAAAAATAACTTCAAAGGAGGATCATGGCCTCCATTGGTAACCCATTAAATTATTTAATAACTTTCTGCCAGGATTTAGTGTCATCTGTTCTGTTAAAGCTGAGTCCAACTTGTTAGGAGTTTAGATGAACTAGCCTGATGTGCACCCCTGGGGTGTAGATATTCTTATATGTGAGGGTTACAGTTAGGTATTTATTTTTAGGAGAGAATAATTTCTTTCTCCTTAATTTTTATACTCCTTAATATTCTCCATTGCTTTCCTTAAACCTTCAAAGCTTCCTGAATACTGCAAATATGAGCTTGGTTCTTCTCTTTGATTATCTCAGGGTCAGACTGCTCATTTTGGACACTGTAGGAAAGATGAAAGCATTGAGGTAGCGTTCAACCTTTTTCCTTTGCAAGTTTTGTTCACATGGGTGGCATAACATTAAAGTTGACATTTCTGCCAAGATCCAAAGATACAATTAATGCTGCATTCTAAGGGAATTCCAATGCAGAGTTTCCAAAGAAGCAAACTGAGAACTGGTTACATGATTCTTAACTCTCTCATCCATATAAAGGTCATATAAAGATTGAGAAAGTAGAGGTGGCTTCAGGATTTTTAAGGATTTCTTTGGAGAGAATTGTGCTGAGTCCCATTTTCAAGGAAGTAATTTGGGAAGGTGCTCTTCCTCATCTCAGATCAAGAGAAAGAAGATTTTACAGATGCCATGAAGATGCCAAGTTGGACTGAAGAACTTGATTATGTGTCTCCTGTGGTTAAGGGAACATAGTGGACCAGTACCTGATGATTGCATGGTAAATCTAAAAGGCAGAGACCAGCCTGCTAGGTGCTCTGACCGCAGGAGTATAGAAGAGGTGACTGTGTTGGTTGACCTTTTTTCCCAGTGCATGTTGGGCAAAGAATATGAGAGTATTTGCCACAGACCAGATGTGGATTATATAAGAGAATGCTGGCCTGGAGTTTGGGGCTCAAATTATTATCAGGGTCTATCTCTGCTTACTGCATCTCTCAGTGTAGCTTTTTGTATGTTCAATCTAAACAGATAGGCCCTCTCTTTGTAATTACAGGATGGCTGTTAGAAGTTCCCAAAAGCCAATCCTTCCAGTTTCAAAAACCAGTGAATTAGAGCAAGAGTCTTTCTCCCACTGTTCTTAGCACAAGGCCTAAAATATGTTTCTATTGGACTGGCTTATGTCACATACTCAGCCTTGAACAATGGCCAGGTTGACTTGGGGCTGAGTTTTGTACTTCACCCATGGAACTGCAGAAGGGTGTCTCATCCAGAACACCAGGCCCAGAGTGGGCAAGGAGTAGGCCCACAAATGAATATAATGTCCATGCTAGAGAAAGGTGGTGTAGATGCCAGGTAGACCAGCTATACATGTTCTACACACTTAGCATTTCTGTAGCTGTTATGCCTCTCCCTTTTTCTTTGTGTGTGTATGTGTGTTTATAGCAACAAAAGAGAAAAGATTAAGGTCTGTGGTGGGCAGTGAAATCTTTTCAAAGATTAAATGCTCACATTTAATCTTTGTGATTTTTCTAGAGCTACCAGCTCTAGAAAAAGTGATATGAGAATGTTTCTGCTGAGGATTTGGAGCATTTATTGGAGTTGTGGGGAACCTGAGAGGTTGAGAAAGTGGTGGCTCTACTTGGAAGACCTACAACAAAATCTGAAATCTTTGTGAAGGAGATGTATGGATACTTAAGGCTCACACTGTCTCCGACATTTTCATATTAAAAAGCAGCTCACAAAGATAGTGCTTGATATGTGCTATATACTTGAGCAAAAATGGTTCTCCATATAAACTAAATCCTCTAATAGTATTCTTTCATATTATTTCCTTTCATAATTGGAATATAATTTTCTACCATATATAGATGGGGTTATTTATATCTCACACTAGACTGTAAATTCCATAAGGGCAAGAGATAGGGTGTCCATTTGGCTCACCATTGATCAGCATTTTGCAGAGAGCCTGGCACCTAGTTCAGTAAACACTTACTGAATGAATGGTTGAATAAAGTTTGTCCTCTTAAACCCATAGCATGACTTGAAAAAGAAGCCCGTGTTTCTATGGGGGAGGAGGGTCTGCTTGTGTCACTAAGCCCGTTTGCCTGCCAGCTGACCCACAGATCTGATGTGGGCCAGGTTGTGCTCTCTGTCATTCAAAGCATTTACAGAACTCTGTGTCAAGAGTCTGCTTTCAAGATATGGCGCATGGAGTAAAGAACACTGCCTGGCATGTGATAAATATTTGAATGAGAGACATGCTAAAGGAGGGAGAGTTATTTATAAGATTAATAATCTGGACCCATTGGGCGGTCACAGACAAAAGTTACACTTATGTATTATGTACATTTTTATGTTTTGATTTAAAAACATCCACCTTATATCAGTATGATAGAATAAATGTTCTCCCTCATGTAACATAATCTTCATAATCATCACCTAATGGCTATGTAATATTTTAGGGAGTAGATTGTCCATAAGATAATTAATTACACTCCTACTGTTGGAACACCTAGTTGTTTCTAATTTTTCCAATGTTGTAGATAATATAGGGAGCAACAGCTCTGTGCATGTTTCCCCTGGGGTATTATTCTTGACTCCGGCCTGAGTTAAACTGATCTTTTAATACAGAGTGTGTTCCGGATGGTTGGAGTTCCGTCTGTACTCTCTCCACTAAGGGTCCTGCTGCAGGCGAGGTCCCAGAGAAGGAGTCCCTCTGGTATCAAGCCCCAACCTGGACACCTTCTCCAAAGCAATGAGGAATCTTTGCCAATATCAGGAAAGGAAATTAGAGAGTTTGGGTTGTCTATTTTTTTCATTTTCATTAACATGTTTATTTTGTGATTTGTGCTTTTTAATACAAACATTACCTTTAGAACAATTTAAGATTTACAGAAAAATTACAAGGATTTTTCTGTAATTGCAAAATTACACAGAAAGTTTCTGTATATCCCACACCCAGTTTGCATGATTATTAACATCTTATATTAGTATGGTACATTTGTTATAACTAATGAACCAATGTTGATAAATTATTGTTCAGTTTGTTTACTTTTATTTATATTTAAAAATTAAAATTATTAAGCTTTTCGTTCAATAAAGCAGCTTTCAAATAATGCTAAAGTAAAAACAACAACAACAAAAAAAACTGAAAAGAAGAAGGAAAAAAGGAAGAGCATGATTACAGTCGCAGGTGCTTCTTGAGAAGACCAGGAAAGAGGTCTTTGCCCTTATTTTTGCTTAAAAAAATCAACATGTAGGATTATATACAGGGTAGGGAAAAGTAGGTTTACAGTTATATGTGAAACAGAATTTATTCTTGTATTATTGTTTATTAATTATGAAATTATTTTCCATAGAAATAACTGTAGACCTACTTTTGCCCCTCCCTGTACCATGTGACAGAATTTGGAAGCATTCTACTTTTAAGATTTCCATTAACAATTGCTTACTATATTTTTCATTGTTATTGCTGAGAACTGACTAATGTGTTTTCTGAAATATTATTGTTCTTTTCTTCTTGTATTTTTTGTTCCAGTTCTGCTAAAAGTCTTCTTAATTAGTAAATTAATTTTGACTTCAAAATATTTAAAAATCACTTATTTTAGTCTTCCCCCCCCGCTATAATTTTAGGAAGTTAATGCCAAACAATCGTTCTTCGCTTGTCCTTTTCTGCCTCATAACTAGTTTTCTAATGACCTCTCCTAGGAGCAATCTACTGGCTGAGGGATACTGCTTAGGACTGCTGTCCTAAAAAAGTTGGGAAGATGAAGGTTGAGCTTCTCACTTTTCCTTTCTGCTTTCACCTTTACTGTTTTCCTCCTTTATTTTTTTCAGTCCCCAGCTGTGGTCTGTAGTCTCTATGATGGCCCTCTGCTGATCCTAGACTTCAGGTATTCATGGCCTTGTGTCATTCTCTCCCTTCAAGCAACTGGCTTCTACCCAATAGGATATGGCAATGTGGGGGGGATGTCATTTCTGTGGTTATGTTAGAAAAGATTGTAAACTCTTGGATTTTCCTCTAACATTGGTTTCATTCCCAGCCTTTTTTTATTTTATGAGAGGCATCCCTGGCACTCAGCTGGTAAGCCTGAAGGACCAGAAATTTTGGAGTCGCCCTTGATTCACTCCTCTTATACCCACCCCTCCACTCATATAAACATTATCGAGCCTATGACCAGTAACTCTGTCTTCAAAATGTGCCTTAGATCTGTTTACCTTTTCCTATTGATACCACACTGATCTAATTTGCCTTATTTTTCACTTGGAATTGCTACTACAGCTTTTTATAGTAGGAAGAGTAATGCTTCTCTTCCTATTCCCTCCAAAGATGTGCACACTTTAGTTCCCAGAATGTGAAAATGGACTTTGCCAATGTGATTAAGATACGGACTTTCAGGTGGTGAGATTATCCTGGATTATCTGGTTGGGCCCAATCTAATTGCATGAGTCCTTAAGAGCAAAGACTATTTTGTGATTGAGTCAGAGAGATGAAATGGCCTCTGGAAGCTGAGAACTACTTGAGTGTATAGCCAGCATGATTTTATTTATTTATTTTTAGAGAGAGGGGTAGAGAGGGAGAGAAACATTAATGTGAGAGAGAAATATCCATTAGCTGCTTCTTGAACACACCCTGACCAGGAGCCAAGCCCACAACCCAGGGATATGCCTTGACTGAGAATCGAACAGGCAACTTTTTGCTTTGTGGGACAACACCTAACCAACTGAGCCTCACTGGTCAGGTTTATAACCAGCAAGAAAACAAAAACCTCAGCTCTACAACCATAGGTAAATGAGTTCTTCCAACAACCAGAATAAACAAGAAATTGATTCTCCCCCAGAGCTGCCAGAAAGGACTGCAGTCCTGCTGATGTTAGCTCAGTGAGACCCCTGTGAGACAGCAGACCTACAGAGCTGTATGATAATACATTTGCATTATTTCAGCCACTAAGGTTGTGGTAATTTGCTGCAGCAGCAATTAAAAACTAATACAGCTTCTTACTTTTTTTGGTAAGTATTCCCTTGGCTCTCCAAAGTGTTCTTCACAGGACAGCCAGAATGGCCTTTTAAAAAAATTCTATCAAGGTGACTTCCCAGTTAAAATTCCTTTCCGTTATACTTACTGTGAAACCCAAGCTCTTTTTCTGAGGCCCAGAGCCCTGCATGATCTGGCCCCTGCCAATCTCTCCAGTTTCTTCTGAAGTCACTCCTTTCGCACCTCATTGGCCTTTCAGTTCTCTCAACTTCTCAGGAAGTTTCACACCCTGGGGTTTTCACAGATGCTGGCTGGCATTTTGCTCAGAATGAGTTCCTCTGCTCTTCACAGGCAGTCCCCTTCTCATTCTTCAAATATCACCTTAAACGATAGTAATTATATCAACATCTTGTAAATTGTACTAGTGTCATTTAAGATACTATGAGATCTTGGTATTTTATGATATGAGACTTTTTCTCACTATCCTACCTAAACATGCTCTTCTTGTCATTATTTTATATTAAAACACTTAGTTTCTTTATAGCACTTTTATCAACTTGGAATCATAAGTTTGTTTATTTGTTGCTTATTTAGTGTCTGTCTCCCCAACTAAAACTCTAGGCTCCGAGAACAGGTGTGATGTTATCCTGCTTCTGTCTGCAGTACCCAGTGTACCGCCTGGCATATCACAGATGTTCCATAAATAGTTCTTTTGAGTGAATGACTGCATACTTCTCCCATGGGATGTTCGTAAACATTTTGCCAGGGAAATGATTTTCTGGAGAAATAAGTTTTGGAAGCTTGAAATGAAAGTTAAACAGAGTTCTTTACTACAGGACTTTTCTGAGCTTTAATTTGGTAACATGTTATACAGATCTAAGGCACTGTGAGTCTGTAAATGGGACCGTTGCTTGTAGCTTTTCTCCTGCTTATTTTACCTGGAACAACTTCAACTACTTCTTCTCCTTCTCCTCCTCTTTCTCCTCTTTTTCCTTTTTCTTCTTTTTTAAAAAATCCTCACCTGAAGACATTTTTTTGTTGCTTTATATATATATATAGAAACATCAATTGATTGCCTTCTGTATGTGCCTGGACTGGGGATCATCCATGTCCTGACTGGGAATTGAACCCACAACCCTTCGGTTGTGGGATGACACTCCAACCAATTGAGCCACACTGGCCAGGGCTGGAGCTTCTTTTTTGAGAATAGTATCTCTTGGGCCTAATGTTCTGAGATATGTAATCTGGTGAATACCAGTGTAGTTCAAGGTCCTCAATTTTTTAAACAAGGAGATAGTGACCCAGGAAGATTCACTGACTTATCTAGGGTTATACTGTGAGTTTTTATAACCATCAGGTCTTTTATGAAAGTCTATGCATTTAAGAATGTCCATGGCATCTTTAAATGATTAGCTAAACCAATGGGAAAGTTATGTTTACAGTAACATTATAGATGAGAGTTTAGAGCAGACTATATCAAGGAATTTGGACTTCTTTGGAAATTGCCATTTTTGATAAAAATACCACAACAGAGACAAAGTAATTCAGACCCTGTAATTTAAAAATGCTACCACCTCCTCCCCCCTTCATCCATGCCCAGATCAAAACAAGAATTCATATAATTTAGTTTGTTCCAGCTGCCTGGGATAGAAAGGAATCAGGCAAGAAGCATAAAGGAAAGTCTGGGTTTTATTTACTTACCTGATTGCTATGTTTTTGTGGAATTTTTGTGTGGGAATTGAGTGTGTCTGGGAGTAGGATCCATATGTTTATTCTCAACATAGGAAATCAGTTGAGTGTATGGTTAAGTATCTGGCTTTGGAATCTTATAGATGTGGGTTAGAGACCTTCCTCCATCCTTTACCACCTATGTGACATTTAGCACTTTATACCCAATCTCTCCAAGCCTCCTTTTTTCTCATGTGCAAATAGGAATACAGGCACACCTCGGATATATTGTGGGTTCAGTTCCAGGCCACTGTAATAAAGCAAGTATCTCAATAAGGCAACTTGTACAGTTTCTGCTGGTGGAGGGTCTTGCCTTTAATACCCTTGAGTGCAGTAAAGCGAATCACAATGAAAGGAGATGTGCCTGTAATATTAATCCCATGTCATAGGGTTGCAGAGATGAGATGATGCATGCAAAGAGCTCAGCACATTGCCTGACACCAGAAGACACTTGTTGTTAGTCACAGTTTTTAGGAGAAAGGAGTTTAGGTGCACCATTGATGAGTGTTTGAGAGATTGGTGGAAATACTGAGATAAGTTTGAAGTTTGTTCAATGATACCACTGATGACTTAGGATCTCCTTGCTGACTTTGCAAATCATGCCTCTGCCTGGGTTTTAAAAAATACCAAATAAGAAATAAAGAGAGTCCACATATAATAATTTTCATATAGTTCACTTCTTGATCAGTTAGGATTTTGCCTGTAGATCTGAAGTAAGATTATCTAACCTGATGCAGCATAAATGCACACTGCCCATGTTTTAATGACAAACAGCATAGTTAACATTGTGAATTATTAAGGCTCAGGTGCCAAACACAAGGCCCGCAGGCTGAATCTGGCCCTCCACCTTGTTTTTTCTGTCCCAGCACCTTGTTTCTACCTGGTGGCAGTGCCTCTCTCTGGCTTAACTATTAAGGAGTAACTACATTTATACAGTCCTAAAATTACATTTGGCCCTTTGAAGGCAACTGCAGAATGATGTGGCCCCCAGTGAAAATGAGTTTGATACCCCTGTACTAAAAGGTTTACATGGTAGGCTTGGCGACATAGCTATTAGTTTGCTCTTTCAAGGCTTGTTTTTCAGCTTTGTTAGGCCCAGGTTTTACCAGGGTTAGTCTTCCTCCTGAGGCACGGCCTTTCCAGGGTCTGCCGAATGCTCAGGCTGTTCAGTGAGGACTCTCTACTGGGGCAGGTTGAAACCTGGACATTTCCAAACCCCATGGGAATTCTGATAGTCGTTCAGCGCATAGTTCTTCTGTAGTTCTTTCCCTGGCTTTCTGGAGTCTTGTTCTGAGTCTATTGCCTAGGATCTAGCCAAAGACCCAAGGAGTCTCCTGTACAGATTCCTAGACTCCTATTTACTCCTTGATAGCACTTTCTCAACATGAAATTATGTTTCGTACAAACAAATTCCTTAGCCTTTCTCCAGCACTACACCCCTAGCTGCCTCAGTGGCTCTGAATTCTGATGTTTCCTTAGCACCCTATGCTGAGATCTGTAAAGTACTTCCAGGCTTACTTTCCCCCCTTCTCTTAGGGATCAAATTTTGCCTGTTGTCCAACATCTGGAAACAGTTATTTCATATGTCTTGTCAATTTTTATAGTTGTTTAAGAGGAAAGTTTCTCTGTTGTGGCCAGAAGTGGAAGTCCTTTCCCACTTTTAGTCCTCATTACTTTCCCATAGGGCCCCTACCTTGAAGAACCCCCTTCTCAATACTGGTGTGGTGAGGGATTTATTCTCACACCACATGCTCTTGCCAAGTTTCTCTTATGACTGAGGGTCTGAGTAGGACAGATGGTGGGTATAGATCAGAGAATCATCAGATCAGTCTCTCATCAGAGAACAGAACAAAATTAACTCATCAGTAACTGCAACAGTACTTGTAGCTCTGTGCTTGATATATTTAAGATTCAAGACCATACAGGTGCCAGGTGGGTATGAGACTTATTAGGGAGATCACTTCATAAATTGCATACATATCTAACATACACCTGAAACAATATAACATGGATTATCAACTGTCATATAAAAAATAGAAGTTAAAAAAAGATTCTGGACCACACGAATGATAGCATGATGGGTTCATTTCTGAATTCATTTCTAATCTACCTTTACACAATGATTTTAAACAACATATTTGTTGATTATATTGTTTATAATTGAAATAATTGGAATCTATACTCCTTGCTGTGTGTTTAAGCTAGAAAGACCTGAATATATCAGAAAAGAATGTGGCTTTCCTACGAGCAAAGAATCCTTCCAGGCACAGGTCATGCAGAAACCATATTTTCTTTAGTCATCATGAGCACATTAATTATGATGAAATAAACTAATAATCTATTTCTATGCCAATTCCTTCAATATAACAAGGTGAGAAATAATCACATATTGGTATCTTTTATAAAAAAATACCAGAAAGAGTGGGCTCTTTCTTCCCATAATATGACTAGGTGAAGAAAAATGAAATAAAATATGATTTAAGGGATTCAGAGGCTTTCAGTCATCTTTTTGCTTAATATACATATAAAATAAAATAAAAATTGAAAAAAGTTCAAGAAAAAATTTGTTTTTTTAAGATTTTATTTATTTATTTTTAGAGAGAGGGGAAGGGAGGGAGAAAGAGAGGGAGAGAAACATCAATGTGTGGTTGCCTCTCGTGTGCCCCCTACTGGGTATCTGGCCTGCAACCCAGGCATGTACCCTGACTAGGAATCTAACCAGCGACCCTTTGGTTCACAGGCTGGTGCTCAATCCACTGAGCCACACCAGCCAGGGCTAGTTTGTTTGTTTTTTCTTGGTAGGTAGCAGGGGTCCACTGGTGAGAATATGTTCATTAGTAAGTTTTTGCTACAAAGGATGTTTGCTGGCATCAATGAAAAATGCTTATCTTTGCTTGGAAATGATATTGCCTGTATCATGAGTAACTATGAGGGGGACACAAAAGGAAAATCCTCAAATTTAAATTTTTACACTTATTGAAGCTTCATGTTTTAAGTGTCTAATGCCTACTAACTCAGATGCCCTAATTTTTTCTTCCCCATGATCATTTTCACTTGCACGGCTTTAGAAGAGCATTTGAAGGAACATAAAACATCTTTGTTTTATGACTAGTCTGTGGATTACTGACTCTAGCCTTCTTTAGGGCCTTGAACTTTGAGAATTTTTTATCCATTTATAACTTCAAATTACCTTTAAATACCAAACTTCTCTGATATTTCCTTTTCATTTTTTGAGAGTGTAAATGTATGTGCTAATTGTCTATATAATAATTTAGTACAGTCAGTCATCTTATAAAGACAGTGGAATTGTTTATATTATCCTGCTTTTACAGAGGAGAAGTCAGAGGTAGGGAGAATTTTGTGATTTTCCCAGTGTCCCTCATGGAGAACTAAATGTCACAGTGCTGGTACTGTTTTGTATCTTGATGCTGATGGTAGATACACAAGCCTACACGGATCATAAAATTCCATAGAACTAAGTACACACTCAGCCATGCACACACACACGTAAAACTGGTGAAATTGTCATCACAGAGTAGAGTGCATCAGTGTTAATTTCCTCCTTGTGATGTAGGACTATAGTTTTGTTCCCAGTTAGGGGAAACTGGTTGAGGGGTACTGGGGTGACTCTGAATTTTTTTTACAGCTGTGCGTGGATCTGCAATTATCTCAAAGTAAAATGTTAAAAAAAGAGAGAGATCTGGGACTAAAGACTAGTGTCCTGTAGAATGAGCAGTGGTTGAATGCGGGGAGGGGACTCAAATGTGATTCCAAACTTGTCCTCAGTGTAGGCTAACTCCTTATCTGGACGTCATTTTCCTTCTTTGTAAAATGTTGGGGCAGGAGAGGTCAGCTCTCAGGCCCTTCCAGATCAGAAATTTTATGGTTATTTGATTCCTTTTGGTGTTTCTCTCAGAGCACAGTGCTTCCTTTAGCTTCCCCCCCCACCCGGGTATACCTAGATTATATTTGATTTGAATTCCTCCACTTCTGCTTGTGCCCTAATGACATAGTATTTTGCCTTTAAGTACTTTCTCTAAAGAGATTTAAAAAAAAAAAAAAGAATGGAGTCACCTAGAATACATTAACTCTGTAATTTAGAAACAGTGTGCTTAATTTTCTCTTTGTTCTTTTAATATTTTATTATTGTTATATGGTACTTTTATTTAAATTTACCTACACTTAGAGTATAGACTGAAGTATACACTGAAGTATAGAAAAAGCCATTAATGTATTTTCAAATAAGCTAGCCTTCAAGTTCCCAAATACTCACCATTGTGTTGCTTTATTACTAGTCACATCACATGTATGATCTTGAGTCTCAAACTAGCCTTATTATAACGTAATGAGGGAGGGTTATCAATAACTTAGGTCTTCACAAAGATATGGTGATAGAACAGAAAACTAAATAATAGTTATTCTCATGATTGTTTTACACTTCTGAATGTAAGGACATTAAAGTTGAAGGTTTACAAGATAAAATATGTGTTTCAAAGTTTTAAAAATAATTTTAATATAGAATTTCAAAATAGTGGAAAAATGCAAAGAATATTGGACCTTTCAACTGTTTATGAAATGCATACCAGAGTTTGGACTTTTGGGAGCCCACTTCTGGCCTTTTCCATGACTGATAAGTCTATAATTTGCTATTAAAATGTTGTGATTTTAGTTTCAGACAGTTGAGCTATAAATTGCTGAGCTCTGGGATAAAAGGGCAATTATATTAGAACAAATGTCTATTGTTTTATTCCGGGAGGGGGAGAATTCACCCTACTACTTACTTATAGTGATTATTTCAAATTTTCCTCCAGAAGAAAAAGCCCATGCCACATTTGTGGCGATGGTTAAGTGACCGCAGGAATGAAGAATTTAGGGATGATTTAGTGCAGATCATCACGTAGGCTTCCCGGCATGTGCGTTTTTAACAGTACTGTGTTGTCTCTAGGTTTGCCAAAGCGTAATCTGTGAGCAATTGAGGCAAAATCAAAATCAGAATCCTAGGAGAGTAATATTATTTTGGAATTGTCAAGCAAAAGACCATGGTTTGGGTTGTTAAGTCTGGAACCAAAATGTCACATGTGGCATACATCATTTGAAGTTTATTGTTTTAACCTTAGACCTCCTTGTTGAAAATGTGTGCTATTCAGTGCCTTGCATCCCAGGACAAGCATTTCTGTTCCATCATATGCGAGTCTGTGCCAGCTGCATGGTGAGTATGGTGAAAACATAGCTTAGATGGCTGGAAGGCCTCCTCCATGGTTTCACTCTTTTGCCGGAACTGCCAAGCTAGTAGATTGGGGGGGGCCTCAAAAATTAGGGCATGGCACCAGGTAGTTGAAACCATTCCCTACACATCTGGAAAAAAACCCAATCTAGTCGCACTCTTTGCTGAAAAAGGAAACATCCCATGCTATTGTCTGGAGTTGCAGGGAAGTGGTGTCATTTTATGTTTACAGAAGGATTTAGCATTTTCATGGACAGATTCAAAAGCTTGTGGTTACAAAGTGTGAAATTCTTATTAAAACTTCTCATGAAATCAACAGAATACATATCTAGTGATTGTTCCAAGGCCTTCTTTCATTCCATTTGTACATTATAGCAACGGTCCTGCTGATCCATTCTATTCTCTGTATCAAACCAACCTATCCTATTTTCCCATTCATTGGTTGACTTGTCCTAGCTAGGAAAATTTTGATTATTTGTCATTCAAGTTAAGTTCACCCTTGGTGCTATGGCCTCCTTCATGCTGGCATGAGGCAAATGGTCCTCTGGGATCAAGATGCAGTGAGTCTGGGCTGGCCATGGCACCAGAAGAAGAAAGAGGGGTGATGACAGGAAGTACGTATTTTCACTTTTAAATCTAAACACAGATTTATAGATTGAGAATTTGATGTTACTCCTTGTGCAGAATTTGGACTTTCCACCTGCAAGCCAACATTTACTGTCAGAAATGAATTTATATGTCTTCCAAAGTTGCATGTTACTTTCAGGGATAATAATTATGCAGCATTCTTTCATTTCAGAGGTGCTGTTATTATCATGTTTATTCTTACAGTATTAGCTTATGGGATGCATGGGTGGGGATTATTTTCTTCATGTTGAAAATGAGGATCCTGAAGCTCAGAGATGTTAATGGTTTACTCAAGGTCATACAGAATAGGGCTAGCTCTCAAAATGGTTTTCTGATGTCAAGTCCTGTGTTCTTTCCATTAGCATCTGGTACTTCTTATGTTTCTTATGTCTTCTTCTCACCAAAGAAAATTTTATTTTGGACAAGTTTTCAAATGAGTCTTGATGGCACACATTCAAATGCTGTTCATGCAGAGCTGACAGTGTGGAAATGTGCAGCTTCTCAACAGGGACAGTCTTTGTTAGCTTGGAATCCTGGGACTGACAAAGAAAAGTGTGAAATGGGCCCTGGTCAGGTGGCTCAGTTGGTTGGACAGGTGTCCTGTATGCCTAAGTGTCACCAGTTTGATTCCTAGTCACGGCGCATACCTAGGTTGCAGGCTCAACCTTTGATCAGGACGTGTAAGGGAGGCAAATGGTTTGTTTCTCTCTCACATTGTTGTTTCTCTCTCTCTCTGTCTCTGTCTCTTCCCCCTGCACACTTTCTATCTGTCTAAGATCAAAATGGAGCAGCCAAAGAATGATATGCTTGATCTGTTGACACGAACAATGGTGTAGGGAATGCCTGAAGGAGTAGGGGGTGCTGGGTGGAGAGGGGCTAAAGGGAAAAAATTGGGACAACTGTAATAGCATAATCAATAACATTTAATTAAAAAAAGGGAATGTGAAAAAATAAAATCAATGAATGTGTCCTCAGGTAAGAATTAAAAAAAAAAAGAAAAATAAAATGTAAAGTGACTTTATTCTTCTTTACTTGTCTAAGTATAGCAGTTTCTGAGTTCCTCTGTTATAGTACATATTTCTTTCTATAATACAGGTACATATTTGCATGTATGTCTCTAGATTTCAAATATAAACTCCCACTACCCACCTACCATTATATTCATGTTTGTATACCATGCCCACTACACCATGTCCAATGTCTTGCATGAAATAAATGCTCAATGAATGTTTATTGAACGTAAATGCCATGGCATTAAAGATGACATAGCAGAGTTTGAAGAGTCCAAATGTACTTCTGTATACCATCTATATCAGTGCTGTCCAATATAACTTCCTGCAATGATGGAAATACTGCGTATTTGGGATGGGCAGCACAATAACCCCTAGTGACCAGTGTGACTGGGGAATGGAATTTTCAGGTATTTTTAATTTAAAGTGATTTAAATGTAGATAGCTGTATGTGGCTGATGGTTACCATGTTAGATAGCACAGCTCTAAATTCACGTATATTTGTGCCTTACCAGATCCTTGAAATTGAGTTGCATTTAGTTCCTTCCCTACGCTGATGTTTCTCACTACGTTTTTGATGAGGTTGCACAGCCAGCCTTGGGCAAGATGATGAAGAGCTGGGTGAAGACTTTATCTTGCACATAAGGTAGAAGGCCCTCCTGCTCCTCAAGTCCCTGAGGAGGAGCTGGTATATGTCCTTGAGTGTTTTTCTGGAAAGCACGAGTGACTTGGCCCTTGTAATTAGTTGAGAAGGATTCGGAGGGGCTCCACAAGGGGACACAGTGGGGACTTCTCACTTCTCTCGGCTCAGGGATATTAAGTCTGGGCCATAGGAAAGAAAAGTCTTACCAGTTTCCTAATAAAAGCAAATCTGCAGCAAAAGAAAGAGGAGGGCAGGCAGTTAACATTTGTTAAACAGATTTGCTCATACACTGTCTGGGTGGTGTTGCACTTGAGGGGAGAATCTTTAGATTCTGTCTTTTTCTGTAACAAAGAAGGCTGCTGCATATATTACCCCTAACCATGAAGTTATGCATTTCTTCAAACTGTAAAACTTCTAAATTCTTACTCTGAAATCATCAGCTTGGAATTAATAAAAAATATTCTCTCTCTCCTCCTTTACCCACCCCCTCAACCCCGTTCCTCCCCAGATAGCAGTAGCAGAGGCTGCCCAGGAAGAGAGAAATGCTGTTCATGCGGGGTGGACCCTTTGATCTCAGTGGCTTCTAAGAACCCCCATTCCTCATACTGTGGCTTCTGCTAACAGCTCTGGAGGAGGCAAAAGGTTAAACAGGCAGAGAGGCAGGAGTCAAATGGCAGCCAAATGGGAGCATCCAAGTGGGTCCTTGAGTAGATGACTATGTGCTGTTATGTGATTCCCGCACAAGTTCTTTCTTGGGTTGTAAACAGTGTTATAAAGGCAGGTTTTTACTATTAGAAGTAAAACAAATATGTGGGAAACAAAAATGCGTGCATTGTTAATGTTAATGTACTCACGGGTAGCTTCAAAAACTGTGAATGAATCTTGAATTTCAGTACTAAAACCTTGGAGTTAAGGACTGACATCATTATTTGTTAAAAGGACTCACTCAAGAGCTCTGTCATGATTCAAAGGGCAGGATCTGCCCTGAGGAGTTTACTATCTGAGGCTGACTAACAGTAGATACTAATTCCTGTATTGTATATGAAACTGGCACTTAGAAACTCGTTCTTCCTCTTTACAAAATATGTTCAGATTAATGTTTTAACTTTCTATCCTTTTCTGGTGGTGATGGGGGGTAAGAATTATCTGTCTCTTTAGGCATGAGACAAAAGCACAGCACAGAGAGGGAAGTGAGACGGCTACGCTCACAGAGCAATCCTGTCTCTCTATCTACACCGGCATGTGAACCGGGAACTTCAAAGCAGGACTGCAAACTGCCCTTTCTCCCCAGGAGTGAGGCGAGCTCCAGCTCTCTTAGCCCACGTAAGGGGGTTTCTGTGTGTGGAGTACGTAAACACATGTGCAAAGGAGGAGAAGGAACCTCAGGCTGGCAAAGTTCTTAGGACAAAGACACATGACCGGTGGTGACTTTGGTTCTGATTTCCTGAACTGATTTTAAAAAAAAATAAACTTCTGCTTTGAAATAATTTAAAATGTATAGAAAAGTTGCAAAGATAATATAGGTAGTTCCCACATAATCTTTATCCAATTTCCCCTAATATTAACATTTTACACTTTATTTCTTAAATTTTGCAGTAATTTTATATGCATGAGTGCCCCTTAAAAAGAACCTTGTCTGTTAGTGGGTTTGTTTCTATCACTTTAACATTTTCCCCAAAATGTAGTGCTAAGATGGAATAACTTACATATCTGATTAGGATTCAACAGTTGAGCACTGAAAACTTCTATTATGAAGTCACTGGAGAGTTTTAACCACAGGTCTTGTTGCTAGGGAAAGGGGAAGGAAGAAGATTATTTAATTTTGGACAAGACAAACAACTTTTGAATAGGGGAGGGCCTTCTTAGGTAGCTCTCAGGCTGGAAGGTAGTTTTTTCCCCCCAGGAGCCATTGAGTCTTTATAGCAATACTGAGATGATGGAGAACTTTAGAAACAGTATTTTATAGACTAAACATTGTAAGAGATCTGCATTTTCCAAATTTCTTGAGTTTGCTCACTAGTAAATAGAAGCAGAATGAATGAGGACAACAAAAGTTGGGTGGGCAATGGCACTGGACTTTAAAGTTGGAACTTGGAGCAGGTGCAGACCGAGTGAACTGTAGATCGGTGGAGGACGGTGTAGGTACACATGGGGCCTGAGGGATCGTGGGCCACAGAGAAGAGCTGCTGAGGGTGAGCAGCTGGGAAGGACCCATCCAGGCTTCTTCGATCAATCAGTGAGGAAACGACACTTAAGACTGGCCTAATGCTAAGTTATACTTATTTATTATTTGAGTTTGTTAAATTTGCATTTACATTTAAAGTTACTGTAGAAGGGACCACATGAAATTTTCAATATTTGACCATTGTTGTTCCATGAAAATAGTGCTTTCACATCATTCAACCTAACACCTGGTAAACTAAATGTGCTTAATTCTAAAAATGTTCACGTCGTTGTTGCTGTTGTTTTAACTTGGAAGTAAAGAACAGCTACTTGGATTGGGAACACCAGCTCACATGTGCTACGTAAGTACCTGGAGTGGGC
This sequence comes from Anoura caudifer, assembly GCA_004027475.1. Classification (NCBI taxonomy): domain Eukaryota; kingdom Metazoa; phylum Chordata; class Mammalia; order Chiroptera; family Phyllostomidae; genus Anoura; species Anoura caudifer. Next base: position 487,753 of record PVKU01000352.1, on the reverse strand, counting down.
AGACAGATGGGCAGGCCCTTTGACAAAAGTTGCTCTTCCTGTGTACTCGGTGTTGCACATGTGCGTTGTGCATTTTCTTCCCAGGATTAACTTAGTTCCATGTAGTTGGATTTGTGAGTTTTACAGATTTATTAGTGCTCACCGCACAGGGGATCTAAGCAGGTATATTGGGAAGTGATTATCATCATGTTACTTTTTAACCATAAGGTGGCATCGTATCACATTTTATGCCAAGAAAGCAGGCTGCTTTTCCGTTCACTGAAATGACTAGTCCTCTGCATATGTCTTTAAGTTGTGGGTGTAACACATTATTGAATTTTGAAGTTTATCAGCCAATATCAGAAGCTGGTATCTTCATACAGGGGGTTAACTTTTTCCCTTATATTTGATTTTTTTTATAATATGGCTGAGAAATTAGTGATAGAATAAACTACTACTATATTAACTAATACTATGTTTTACCTCATTAAAATGTGTAAGACAGTTTCTTGCATACATAGAAGCTTCTAAAAAATATTCATTGCATGATTAAATTAAAATATTCCTTTAATAGGCCTTACCCTCAGGAATTCATTTTCTCATTTGTCAAGTTGAATTTACAGCACACTTTTATTGCTATGACCCATTTCTTACCAGAATAAGAAGCTTATTTTCCTGAAGAAGTTAAACCCAACTGAACACATTTAATTTCCCTACTACCCTTTAAAAATACCTTTTTGTGGGTAACATACCACTTTTTTTTTTTTGTCTAATTAGAAATGTCCAGGACTTGCAAATTACATAAATGTGCTGGCTTACTTTCTGTATTGATTGAAAATTATGGTTTAGTTTTGAAGAGATGAATAAAAATTTTGCTTCATTTTTCTCTGTAGAAACATTTTGTACCTTCGTAGAAAACATTGTAAATGCTTTCCATATAAAACCTCCATTTCTCCAGATGAAGCGGTTTTGTTGCTGGAACGCTGTATGCAGTTTTGTGGGAAGCTGGTGCCGCTTGCCTGCAGGGAATGGCCTCTCGAGGTGTGTTGCAGAGCGCCTTAGGAGTCTAGTTAGGCATTTGGAGGCTGCAGCAACAGGACTTTGGTCTCAACATTCCTCTGCTGTGGACCCCTTGGAGCCCTTAATTCTCATACTGATTGCGTGTGATGCCAAAGCAACAGATTGAAGAGTGAAAAATTGTTAACCATTAAAAAAACACTCTATTTTGCATAACCAGCTAGAAGGAGGTTTCTATTAAACTGATTAAATTAATTTCATGCACTGAGGTTTGATATAACCTATATATTAAATCTCCTCCCTCTGACCCCACTTTGGGGGGAACGCTGCTTTAAAAATGACCAAATTGTATTTCTCTCTGCTATTGATAATGTAGGCATTTTATCCTTAATATTCTCCTCTCAGAGCTAAAGTCAAAAGTCAAGCTGAAATGCAGTAAAAAGTCAAAGTGAAACAACCAGGGTGGTATGAAATAAAGAGGTATTCCAAGAAAGAAGGGTACAGAAGGCATGTATGAGATGATCTCAGTTTAAGCTGAAGGATGAGTCAGAGCCAGCTTTGTAAGTCTGGCTGTGATTTGGGTGGGTAGAAGATAGGCTGGTGGCTGGGGAGGACATTCCAGAAAGTGACTAGCCTGTCTGTTTTGTGGAAGGGCTTAGCATATAATGAAGAGAAGAAAGAGAAGGAAGGCCAGTGGGTTGGAGCATGGGACCAGAGACGGTGCTGGGAGTGTGGTGAGGTGGACTGGAGAGGTGGGCTAGCACTGTGGTCAAGGCTTTGGATCTTTTAAATGCAAGGGGAAGCAAACAAAGAGTTTTAATTAGGAAAATGACCTGATCTTATTTACATTTTAAAAAAATCACTCTGGTTCATCAACAGTGGAATAGATAAATTAGTTGTGACATTCATGCAACAAAATGTTCTGTAATAAAGAGAATGAACAATTTGTTGTTATACACAACAGCATGAAACAACATGCCAACTTAAATGTAATGTTGAGTGAAAAAAGCCAAATGCAAAGATGAACACATTATATGAGTTCCTTAATGTGAATATTCATTCTATTTCTTGACCCGGGGAACTGGTTACATGGGTGTGTTCAGTTTGTGAAAATTTATCAAGTTGTACATTCAAGATTCATGCACTTGAATGTAAATATGTTAAACTTAAATGAAAAGTTTTTAAAAAAGATCACTCTGGCTGCAGAAGGGAGGATAAATTATAGAAGGGAGTGGAAGCAAGGGGGACCAGTTAGGAGGCTGTTGAAATTTTCCAGATGAAAGATGGTGGCTTCAACTGGGCTAGTGGTGGAAATGCGGAGAAGTGGGTAGGTTCTCGATCTGATTTGTGCCTTGTACAATTTTAAGTATTATATGGGAACATACAGAATTGTTGATATTTGACCACTTTTGGCCTTCAAAAGTAACAATTTCATGTGACTCAGCCTGCTAGGAATGGGTTGTAAGAGCATTCTTGACTCATTATTATTTGCCTATTAAGAATACTAACGTTTGGTTTTACGTATCTTTTCTTTATGATGTTATGAATAAAAACTTAGGGTTGTACTTAAAAACAAGTCCCGAGTTTTCGTGATTTCCTTCTATTTGAGCAACTTATTATTTTCTCTGTGATGGGTTATGTTATAGTTGTTTTCTTCTGTTTTATGTGTGCTAGGATTCATGTATCAAAACTAGGAGTTTTTATTTTTTTATTTTTTAAAAAATATATTTTATTGATTATGCTATTACAGTTGTCCCATTTTTCCTCATCATTCCCCTCCACCCTGCACACCCCCTCCCACCCACATTCCCCCCCTTTAGTTCATGTCCATGTGTCATAAGTTCTTTAGCTTCTACATTTCCCACACTATTCTTGCCCTCCCCCTGTCTATTTTCTACCCACCGTCTGTGATACTTGTTCTCTGTACCCTTTCCCCCTCTCTCCTCCTCCCACTCCCCTGTTGCTAACCCTCCATGTGATCTCCATTTCTGTGTTTCTGCTCCTGGTCTAGCTGTTTGCTTAGTTTGCTTTTGTTTGCATTTTAGGTGTGGTTGTTGATACCTGTGAGTTTGCTGTCTTTTTACTGTTCATATTTTTTATCTTCTTTTTCTTAGATAAGTCCCTTTAACATTTCATATAATAAGGGCTTGGTGATGATGAACTCCTTTAACTTGACCTTATCTGAGAAGCACTTTATCTGCCTTTCCGTTCTAAATGACAGCTTTGCTATATAGAGCAATCTTGGATGTAGGTCCTTGACTTTCATGACTTGGAATACTTCTTTCCAGCCCCTTCTTGCCTGGAAGGTATCTTTTGAGAAATCAGCTGACAGTCTGATGGGAACTCCTTTGTAGGTGACTGTCCCCTTATCTCTTGCTGCTTCTAGAATTCTCTCCTTCATTTTAATCTTGACTAATGTAATGATGATGTGCCTTGGTGTGTTCCTCCTTGGGTCCAACTTCTTTGAAACTCTCCGAGCTTCCTGGACTTCCTGGAAGTCTATTTCCTTTGCCAGATTGGGGAAGTTCTCCTTTATTATTTGTTCAGATAAGTTTTCCACTTGTTGCTCTTCTTCTTCCTCTTCTGGTACCCCTATAATTTGGATGTTGGGATGTTTAAAGATGTCCTGGAGGTTCCTAAGCCTCTCCTCATTTTTTTGAATTCTTGTTTCTTCCTTCTTTTCTGTTTGGCTGTTTCTTTCTTCCTTCTGGTCCACTCCCTTGATTTGAGTCCCAGTTTTCCTCCCATCTCTATTGGTTCCCTGTGCATTTTTCTTCATTTCACTTATTGTAGCCTTCATTTTTTCATCTAATTTGTGAGCAAAATCAACCAGTTCTGTGAGCATCCTGATCACCAGTGCTTTGAACTGTGCATCTGATAGGTTGGCTTATCTCTTGGTCACTTAGATGAATTGGCTCTGGGGCTTGGATTTGTTCTCCGGTTTGAGCCATTTTTGTTTCTGTTTTTTTTTTTTTTTTTTTTTTTTTTTTTTTTTTTTTTTTTTTTTTTTTTTTTTTTTTTTTTTTTTTTTTTTTTTTTGTCTAGTTTCGGCTGTTATGAAGTGAGGGGTGGAGCCTTAGGTGTTCCCCAGGGTGGGGCAGCCCAGTCACTGGGTTGAGACACTGTGTGTGGGGGCAGGGTCCAAGAGGGAACAATGGCACTTGCTCTGCTCTCTCTCGGATTCCACTTCGTTCCTCTGCTTCCTCGTCACCTGGATTATCTGCACACGAATGTGGGACCACCTGGTTAGCCAGCCACCATGCGTGGCCTCACTGGGTCTGCACAGTTGCTACCCTGTGCCTGGGGTCTGCTAGCTGCCACCTGTGCACCTGGGATCTTCCAGCTGCTGCTGCCTGCATGCCTGGTCCGCCAACCTCCACTTTTTCCTGCCGCGACTCCGTCCCTCTTACCGGTCTGGATGAATGGTTTTTGGACTTCTGTACAGTTCAATTTTCTATGAGTTCTGGTTGTTTTCTTGTTTCTAAATCTTTGTTGTCCTTAATTTTGGTTGTGAAAGGAGGCAGTGTCCACCTACGCCTCCATCTTGACCAGAAGTTAAAACTAGGAGTTTTTAATGTAACTGACTATTTAACTACCGTACTAGTTTTATGTCCTACTTTATTGTAAAGATCATGAAAACAAGTAAAAACCTGTTTGTTTTCAAAGTCAGGAGTCAAGTGTTTGTGCTGTCGTGTGCAGGGGTGTCATGTGGCCCAGGATGCCTGTGAATGCAGCCTAACACCAAATTATAAATTTACTTAAAACATTTATGAGATTTTTTGGTGATTATGTGTTGCAAATGTATTTTACATGTGGGCCAAGACAACTCTTCTTCTTCCAGTGTGGCCCAGAGACACCAAAACGTTGGATACCCCTGAAAGTATATGTATTTTTCAGACTGTAAGATGCACTTCTGCCCAAATTTGGGAGGTAAAGGGGGGTGCATCTTATAGTCCAAATGTAGCTTACCTGGCTCGCTGTGGGGGTGAGGGTGGTGGGGGTGATGGAGTGGGGTCACAAGAGGCAGGACAAGAAGTCACAATAGGCAGGGTCACTGCTGCAGTTTTCTCCCAAATTTGGGGGCAGGGGAGTACATCTTATAGCCCCCCCAAAAATACAGTTGTATTTGAGCATATGGGTGTTAAATATTAGGTTTATTAGCTTAATCCCCCACTCCCTCCAGAGCTAGGGTAGTTTTTGTATCTGTTTAGGAAGCTTTGTGTCTGTTGTCAGATTTCTGGAGATAAGCCTGGGATGGAGAGGCCCCTGGCTAGTACACTAGGGGTTCTTTAAGTTGTGAGCGCTGAGGCGTCTTAGCTGGGCGGCCAGGCTGTATGGAGAAGGCTGCACAGTGAATTCTGACCCTGTAGCCTTTCTACTGTAACTGAATCTTCTGATTCATATTCATCAAATGGACATGTGATAGTCTAAGGAGAAAACAACCTTGGAAATGGTTTATTGAAAGTAATTTACTCTCTCATTTATCACATTCTCAAATGGTGTACATTTGAGCAAAGCAGTGGGAGTATAATACCCATATGCTGAAAGTTTAGAGGGCCTAGGGAAAGGTATTTTAATTTTATTCTTTTTTCTCAACATATATATTCTTTCATACACACATATATAAAGTAAAAGTGGAAGAGGCAGATGGTATTTGATATATATACATATTATGTATTTTACTAGCATGGAACTCATTTCCTCATATCGAAAAGCATGCCTCCTGGTTAGTATTAGATTTTCAGAAGGTATAGATGGAAAATAGTTAACAGAAATCACCCCAACTAGATTTATTTTGCATTGTGCTTCACTGAGTACAAAAGTCATCTAGAAGGTTCCCCGCTGCCCCTCCCTACAGACCATTACAAGTGCAGTCTCCAAAGAGGGGTGGGGTGGATGGGGAAACAATCCGCAAATGTTTGCTTGAAAAATGCCCTTTCCTGCCTAGTTATAGAGTGAAATCAATACCAACCTCTGGATTTGTTGACCTATTTGTGAGGTGGAAACTAAAATGTGAAAAAAATGAAAGTTTTCCTTGATGATAGATTTTTCCCCTTTCCCGTTGCAGCTCGTGTGAACAATCTAATGACTAGAAAAATCTTCAGGCCTCTATGCAAGTGCTGAGGACTGTCCTGTGAGAAAGGGCAAGCTTTCCCTGTATCACTGCGTCTTAATCTTCTTAGACTTTTCCACAAAGAAATCATATTAATCAAATCTCTTTTCTGCTCTATGAGAAGCACAGGCTGACTAATGCTCGGCTTTGGGTGAAATTGGATATGGGAGAAAATTCTGACTTGAAATAATACCAGACTTTGCATAATCCTGTGTTGCTGGAGTCTTGGTTCAGGGCTGTAGTTTCCAGCTCAGGTTTCGTGAAGACCCAGAGTGCTGCCAGCGAGCCCAAAAGGTGCTGCCCCCTTTTAGAGGTAAAACAAAACAAAAACAAAAACAAGCCCTCCAAACAAACAAACAAACAAACAAACAAACAAAAAATGAAATAAAACTAAAACAAAGCACCAGTTTAAATGCATTTAAACCTAAAAAGAAATATTTGCTTTGAAGATGTCTAGGAGTAGGTTCTATGTATGTATCTTCCAATCACATAAAGAGCAGCAACTTTATGTTGAAAGTCCAGTGAAGCTGAAACGGCTGTTCATCTGGTTCATAAACTTTGCTGGCTATATGATTTTTTAAAAAAAACTTAATTTAGAATCTACTTATTGAAAATATAGTTGCTTTTTCAAAGTACTTTTTGGGAAGCTACTTATTTCAACATTTCATATATTAAAGTATTTTGGAAACCCCGTGCAACTTTTTTTTTTAGTCTGTAAGTGTATCTCTTTAAATATCTTTTGAGGGGGGAGAGTGAATTTTTGGAAAAGTATGAAATTGTTAAGAATAGAGAGCCTGGATATAAACCATGCAGATATGGCTAATAGATTTAGACAAGAGGGCTAAGAATACACAATGGGGAAAAGATAGTTCTTCAATAAATGATTTTAGGAAAACTGTATATCCACATGCAAAATAATAAAATTGGATCCTCATTTTACATAATACACAAAAATTAACTCAAAACGTATTAAAGACTTAAATGTAACACTGAAAATGGTCAAACTCCTAGAAGAAAGCATGGGGGGAAAGTTTCTTGACATTGGTCTTGGCACTGATTGTTTGGCTCTGACACTGAAAGCACAAGCAACAAAAGTAAAAATAAAGTGGGACCCCCTCAAACTAAAAAGGTTCCACACAGCAAAGGAAACAACGAACACTGTGAAAAGGTAACCTTTTGAATGGGAGAAAATATTTGCAAACTATCTGACAGAGGTTAATATCTAAAAAATTAGAGGAACTCATATAACTCCAAATAATTATTTAAAAATTGGGCATAGGAACTGAATAGACATCTTTTTCCAAAGAAGATATACAAATGGCCAACAGGTACATGAAAAAGCACACATCATTTAATCATTAGGGAGATGTAAGTCAAAACCACAATGAAATGTCACCCACACGTGTTAGAATGGCTATCCTCAGAAAGACAAAGGATAAGAGCTGGTGAGCATGTGAAGAGAATACTTGTACGCTGTTGGTGGGGATGTCAATTGGTGTCACCACTATGGAAAATCATATGGAGGCTCCTCAAAAAAAATTAAAAATAGAATTACCATATGACCCAACAATTCCACTTCTGGATATTTATCTTCATGAACTGCAATCAGAATCTTGAAGTGACATCTACACTCTCATGTTCATTGCAGCATTATTCACAGTAGCCAAGACATGGAAGCAACTTAAATGTCCAGTGACATGTGGAGATGTGAATACGCATGTGCACACACATGCACACACACACTAGTATTATTCAGTTACATGAGAAAAGGAAATCCTGCCATTTGCCATTCATGGTTACATCTGGATGACATTATGCTAAGTGAAAAAAGCCAGACATGGAAAAATACTACATGATGCCACTGATCTGAGGAATTTAACAGTCAAACTCATAGCAACATTTAACTGTGGTGTCTCCTTAGTCTCTTCCAAGCTAGGAAGCTCCTCATACTTTCTTCCTTTCTTTTTTTTTTTTTAGTTTTGGTCTTTCACGATCATGACACTGGTCAATATTTGGTCAATATTTGATCAATATAATTGGTCAACGTTGACCAATTAGTTCATTTCCTTCAATTTCGGTTTGTCTGATGTTTCTGCATAATTCAATTCAGGTTCTTCATTTTTTTTTTTTTGCCAAAATACCACAGACATGATGCATTCTCCTTTGGCATCATATCAGAGGCATGTAATTTTTATTTGTTCATTACTGGTGATGTTAACTTTTATTATTTGGTTAAGGTGGTGTCTGCCAGGTTTCTGTACTGCAAATATAGTATTTTTGCCTTTGACATTTGAAAATGTAGTTCAAAAAGTGTACTGAACAAGAGTAATTATATACAGTTGTTCAGGACAGTGTTGCAGGACCACTCACTGGATGTAGAGTTTTATTTGTTAAAAAAGCCTCATTCATTGGCTGTCCAATGACGTTTGGAGACAATATCAATTTCCTGTTTTTTTCATACTTTTTGCCTGAATCCTAGCATCTATTAATAATTCTTACCTGAAAGTAGTTATAATGGTGATATTTGCTGTATAGTGATTTTCTGTTTTCATAATTTCTTCTATAATTGTTACAGGAGTTCCACTGCCAGGAAGAGCTGTCATTATTTATACCAGAAAAAACTACATGAATTCTTAATTTATTCTACAGCTTATGATCTCTTACTATAATTATTTATTTTTGTTGTTCAAATGTGCCCCAAACTGGCCATTGGGAGAGCTTTTAAGTTCAGAGACTGCATTCATAACCATTGCTTCAAACTCCTCTATAGCTGCATACTTTTACTTCAGAAAGTTACCATGCAGTCCTCTTTTACTAGGTTCTCATTCACATGGGTAATAGGAGGCTTATCTTGGTGTCCAACTTGGATACTATGACTTTATTTAAAAAAAATTCCTAATCTGTCATACCTCAAGTTCATTTGCCACTCCCTTGCACGTTTTTCCTACATATGCTTTACTTATAGACATTTTCCAACTTCAAAGACTATGTGATGCATATCCTATACAGGCGGTAAGGATTCAACTGTTTTCAGGATATTTGAGAGAAAAAGGTAGAACAAAACCTATTTTCCGAAGTCAGCTAACTTGCTACCCAGTAAGGGAGACCAGACATATATGGAATTATGATATAGCAATAGTGGGATATGATAAGTTTTTGAACACAATGTAATGGAAACATAAAGAAGGATGAGTTTTATTCCGACATTGGGGAGGGGCAGAGTGAGGGAGAGGGGTAGGGCGGGGGGGAGGCACGTGTGAGGTTCACCAAACCAGCAAGAACAAAGATGTGGGTGTTAATCTGACGACGTCTTCCAGACGATCCATTTCTTCTGCCAGTCGGTCTATATCTTCACTCTTTCAAGACTAAGTTTTTTTTTGTTTCAAAAGTCCTGAAAACCAAAGGTCAGAGAGGTTTATATTTTTACAACTAATTGCTGAGATGTAGAACGGAAGGTGATTGGAGGTAATCACCCAAGAGTGTAATGCGAATGGGTTAAGTGTGTATCACTTCGCAAGGCAGTGTAGTCCAATCATGAGAATGGCAATTCAGAGCAAGCCTGGCTTGGGAACGTCTTATATAATCCCCTGTTGGCTTTGCTTCTCATTCTTCTTGGCAAATGTAGATCTAACTCCTCATGTTATCTAACTGGGTTCAGAAAGAACTGTCACGATGTCCCCTCAGGAGTTATCTAAGCAGGAAAAAGGATGATGAATTCCAGGACAGTGACTGCATTTTTGAGCAATAAGCAAATATCAAGAGACAGTGTTTGGAAGGTGATGGTGGTCATAGTGGGGGACTCTCGCTGAGCTTCATATAAATAGTTGCCCTTTTTTGAAGTGATTTTTCTCTTTCAGCTTGCAATGCAATGGCTGCTACCATCCCCCTTTCTCTGCTGCTTTTGGTACCCACAGCATTTGTAGCTTCTGAGCACTAGGAATGAAGCTATTTGGCTCCTAGAGATTCTCTGTTAAAGTTTTTGATGCCTTGAAATTCTTCAGGCCTGAGGCCTGCCAGAGAGCAGGGCACAGAGCAGCCTGGATGAATGAATACTCATGTGAGCTTCAGAAGGGGAAAGCTGCCTCTCACAATCCGGTGGAGATTAAAACAGAAAATGTTACATGCTTTTGTGCATATAGTGCCACTGAGAATTTTTCTTGACATGAGTCTAAGTTTCCTAATTTATAACTGAGTGGTAAGTGAAAATTAATCCATGAATACTAGCAAAAGGATTGGTTCTGGAAAACTCCTGAAACATTCTTTATCTATTACTAAATGATTTGAATGCTGCTGGCACCTAGAGACAAGGTAATTGCCCCCTCATATAATGAGGAACATAAACACCCAGAAATATGCATATAAGTATATAATGGTCTTTCTATGTATAATTTATGTTCACATGTGTAATTTATATTCCATCAAAGAGTGTTTGTCTGGATGGCTTATTTGTGATTTGATATGTGTGAAAATTCTTAAAAATATTTTTCAGACGATTTATTTTCATCCTCTACTATTTGTCTTCTTCCATCTAATTGTATTCAATAAACACAGGGAATTTAATATGTACTTGATTTTGGAACAAAATAAATCAAAGACAGAAGTTCTCTCAAATTTTCCATCAAATAGTTTAAAAATTGTCATTGATTTAAGTCCTGAGTCGAAGGTCTTTTGGTATACTCTATGTGGATGTATGCGCACACACACAACATACTAATACACACTAATTTGAAAAATGAGATGGAACTGGGCCTACAAAAAACTAGCCACTCAGAAGTAATAACATGGTGACTATCAGAAATGGTGTTGCATCTGTGGGGTAGCTTTGCACTACATTTGTATCACAGTTAATCACCTTTGGAAAGTCCTCTTTACTTGGGGGATCCATCAAGAGCAAGCAGTTGCTTGACTCTTAGTTCCTTAGAGAATTAGACTGTTTGGCCAGAGTTATGGAAAAGGGATTGTGTCACAAGTGAAGTTATGGTTTCAGGACTGCTTCCAAATAGTCTTGCTTTGGTTATAGGGTAAAGAGCTGAGGATTCTTGAAGCAGTCTTTTTGGTCAAACAGTTTAATAGGCAGTGGGTCTGGTGCCAGTGATTCCATTTCTAAAGGATTTTCCTTTGAAGTGTTTGTTCCTCAATATGTTTTTTCAAGCCAAACATATGCCTGTGATTTGAAATCAGCTTAAGAATTTTCTTTCACACTTTAGCGTTCATGTTCAGTTTGCTGGCATTAAAAGATGCAAAATAAACTTGTCTGGCTTCTCAAATCCCTACAGCAATTTTGCCACTAAGGGTAATTCTCAGGAGTAGAGTTTAGTTATCTCTCACTCTAGGTAAGCCCTCAAAAGTTATTTGTTTCAATAAACTTATTCCTGAGAAAGGGTTAAAGGAAAATGTGCTCAAGCTTCCACATACCTTGTATCTCCTCTTTTACAGTTTCTTAGAGAATTATTTCTTAACCACTGTCTTAGTAGTTTAAAGTTTTGACTCTGCCAGGGATATGGGTATTATTCTTGACAGCATTATGTCAGGCTCTTGGTTTGAAACTACTCATTGGATTAGTTTCCTTTCAGAATTCGTTGAACATGATGGAGCAAAAGATTGAAAACATTGAAATCTACATGTTTCCTGCCTTGTCCTGGAGAGATGAGACTTGCATTTGATAAGACATTGTGTTCAGAGTGGATAAATTGCCTGTTGGTTTTGTGAATGGTTTTTGGGATTCAAATTTTGGAGGCCAAAGTGAGAGAATTAGCTCATTGGAATAACTGTGATGGTGTCTCTTGGGTAGGGACCAGGGGGCAGGTTATGTTCTATACCTTTGGCTTCAAAAGTGGGACTTTGGTTTTCTCTTCTAGGAAACTGGTTTTCAGATCACAAAGGACCAATTCTGACCAATAGAGGTCTTTCTGAAGCCCTTCTCTCTTAACAACTAAGTATGGAATAGCCTTTAATTTTTTTACACATTATAATGGACTGAATGTTTGTGTCTTCCCAGAATTCAAATTTGAAGCCCTAATATTCAATATGATGTTATTTGGAGGTAGAGCTTTGGTAGGTAATTAGGTCATGAGGGTAAAGCCTGATGATGGGATTAGTGCCTTTATAAGGAAAAAAAAAATAAAGAGAAGAGATAGCAGAGAGATGCTCTCCACCATGTGAGGATTCAGCAAGAAGACAGCCATCTGCAAACCAGGAAAAGGAGTCTCAACAGACAATGAAGCTACTGGCACCTTGATCCTGAACTTCCCAACCTCTAGAATTATAAGAAATAAGTACTTATTTTTAAGCCACTTAATTTATGGTATTTTGTTACAGCAACCTGTTCTAAGGCACACAAATTTGAGTTGAATTCAATCCTCAAACAACAAAAGCACTAATCAGTCATAATTTACAGATATAAAGGTAATAAGTTGTTTGGATAATATATATATTTTAAAACCCAGACTTGGTTGTTGTAATCAATGCTATTTCTTAGTATAAGCTGACTTCTCAGAATACCCCTTTGTCCAGGCCCTCTTTTTACACTCACCTGAATGAGGTTATTCTGATGCCTTGTGGATCCCACAGCATGTGACACCTTGTTTCTTCCCTGCCATGAAATCACAATTGGTCTTGTGAATGGTCATTTGGATGCATAGGCTGGAGGATGGAGAAAGAGGCCAAAGTAGGAGCAGGTAATTCTCACCCAGGAGACTGATTTATCTGGAGAAATCTACCAGTGGATCCTCCCTATTCTCAATGGGCCCATTGACATGACCAAGAGGACAGATAGACTATTATGGATTCTTCTAGTTCATTACTACTATTGGCTCAAGTTAATATCTCTGTCTACTTCTCTAAGATCAAACCTTGGAAGGCCAGGACTCTCAGAGTTAGCACATTCATCATGGGTGCTTTTAAACATACTGCACGTGTGTACACATATGAGTTTCATTAGGTTGTAGAGCTGATATTTCAGAAAAAATTGGAGTTTGTTTTTCCATTTTTGTCTTTTTGGATTTTATAGTATCCAACTTCCTTTTCAGCTAAATCAGATATCCATTATTCCTGACCTTCTTTCAAAAGACAACCAGCTGCCATGATCATCAAATTTGGTGTAGATGTTCCTTCTACAAGAAGTTGTCTTCATTTGTGACATTCATTCATCCAACACATATTTTTGGTTGCTTCTATATGCTAAACTTTGTGTGAAGAAGTAATGGGATAATGATAAATACATTATGGGTTTTGCCCTCAGCTCATGATTTAAGGAGGGGTGTGGCAAATGAATAATGAACTCTAACATGATACATAAAATGATATATTATTAGCACAAATAAAGTGCTGTAGGGACACAGAGGAACTCTGTTCTGCTGGGATAATGGGGCTGGGTCCATTGGAGACAACAAATGAAGCATATGCAGACTATGGGATGCTACTGTGGTAATTAGAGCCTCAGCTTTGAAAGACTGAGGGTTAGCCCAGTCATGATGACCTATCCTATGAGTATGTTTTTGTTCTCTGTCTACTAATTGCAATATTAGTGTCATAATTATATTAGAGTGACATGATATTATAATAGTAATGGAAATATTGACTATGGGGGAGAAAACCTAAGGGGGGTAAATGGTAATAAAAATGCAATAAAAATTTTTTAAAAAGAAAAAGAAATATTATATTCCACCATTGTATTGTATTATATTGTATTTATTGTATTGCATTACATCACTTTCTAAGAAAAAAAGAGAAAAGATAGTAGATGTTAACTGAAGTTTAGAAATATGGCCACTAAACAAATTAAACTAAAAGTTTTCTTTCTCTATTGATGCCTGCCTCTTTACAGTACAGACTTTGAAGGGAACTAGTTACAGTTTTCTATTTGGAATGAAAAAGTTTGAAGAAAGATGGACATGAAAGAGGAGAGAAAGAAGAAAAAGAAAGGGGAACAGGGGAATTTCCTGTACTATTAGAGTAACCAACCCAGTGGTTTTTACCTAGGAGTGTATGTTTATTTGGGATGGCTTGGAAGGGGCTATTGGACATCAAGTCATTCCCTGGTGTTTCCACTGGCGGTAAAGTGCTCAGAAAAAAATTGAGCTTATTTTTATTGGAAGATAATTTATTAAAATGCACTTTCGTACAAAATACCTTTTCTCAGTTTTAGAAATGAAGCCTGGGATAGAACTTTAGAACGTCCCAACATGAAAATTTCTGAAAAGGAAATTTACTTGACTCTGAAAGAATGCAATATCTTATCCTTGATGTGATTTAAAGGGATGAATTCGTGTAGTCCAAGGTAACAATTTCTCTGATCTCCGGGGAGCAGAATAAGGTAGTGCTCAAATAACATCACAAGTATCCCCTTGGCTTACAGTACTAGCGCACTCTGTGCTCCATGCTTTTTTCTCAGTGCCTGCAGAGCTGGGAGAAAAAAAATAAACCTGTTCAAGTGTGCCAATGGGCTGGTGCCTTTAGAACCCTTCTGAAAGCCCACTAGTCAGATGAATCATTAAATGTCTCTCCACACAGTCTGCTCACCGCTGCATTGCTCTGGATCATATCCACATTCCTACCTTTGACGCTAAGCCGAAGTTAGGACTTGCTTGTTCCTCTTGGCACATTTTCATATCGTGAACACATTTTGTGATATGTTCATCTGCAGGCTATCTAAGAGCAGACTTATGGGGAGTGTGGCTGAGAGTTCACTTAAGATCCTTCACAGGCTCCTGCCTGCCTCTTCCAGATTGGCAGCCACAAACGAGGTTAGTCAGACTGTAATAAACACGGAGTAGTCTGGTCATACATTACACCTGGGAGTGTTGAGTCCTGCTCTGAATCGAATGCCTGGTACTGTTTTGGTGACTTGGGCTTTCAGCTGTGTTGACTTGTCAGGGGAACAAGTCAACAAATCTTAGCTAAATTGTTTGTGGTATATTATTAGGAATGTTAGATAAGGAGTTCCATGTAACTCCTATCATTGTGCATACTTGGATTGAAAATAAGCCAGTCTCTCAACAGTTTGGAAAGAAAGCCTTAGAACTGGCCCCTTGAACACCATGAGAAATGAAAATGATATGGAGACACTTTGAAGAGGACCTCTGTATCCTCTGACTTGCTAATGTAAAAAATATGGAGGACCTAGATGTTTGCTATGGAAATGCAGTTGGGAACTAAACCACCATTTCTAATAGCTGAAGATCTTTCTTCTGTTTCCCAGATAGTTACCTAAGTAATTGAAATCATAACTTCTTAAGTCGATGTTTTACTCTGCAAGCCATTATGGAATCTGTAACATTCCCAGTCTGCAACCAATAGCAATATTAAGAAAGGATAAAAAAAGATGAATTGTTAGCATTGATGAACATTTACTTAATGCCCATAAAAAAGCAAATGCTTACATGGACAGGATTCATTATCAGATTTTAGAGGGCAAATCTCCAGAGAACCACCTGTCAGTTATAAACTAAACTTAGAAAGTTTTCCAAGGACCAGTCATGTATTTAATATCTTGCATAAAAGCAATGGTGATTTCATCAGGACTATTGAAGAACATAAAATTATGTATCATAAGTAATCTTAAAACTTAATTAATAATCAAATGGTAACAGTCAAATCGTTTTGCTTTTATTCAACTATTATGATATAGCTAGGTAACTGCAACTTACAGAGGTAGAATTTCTAGCCTCAAATTATGAATGAGCCCTGGCTGGTGTGGCTCAGTGAATTGGGCACAGGCTGCAAACCAAAGGGTTGCTGGTTTGGTTCCCAGTCAGGGTACATGTCTGGGTTGTGGGCCAGGTCCCCAGTGGGGGCCATGTGAGAGGCAACCACACATTGTTGTTTCTCTCTCTCTCTTTCTCCCTCCCTTCCTCTCTCTCTAAAAATAAATAAATAAATAAAGTCTTTAAAAAATTATGAATGACATTGAAATTTGGCTTCATTATTTACTGCTGGGTCACTGTTGCACTTTGTCAGCAGCAGAGATACACTCTGAGTTCCCAAGGAAGAAAAAACATACCCATTAGGCAGTGCCACCTTGGATGGAGGGTGTTTTGTTTTATTTTTATAAATTTTATTCTTAAGTTTTCAAGCAATGGCTGATATGTCTACTCACATAGTAATGATTAGTAGTTTGGCTTTACTTCATGGAAATGGAATTTGATTATCAAGTAGATACTTATGGTTTATAATTTTATTCTACAGGAGAAAGCGATGGATAGGCAGCTTGTGCATTTCACTTGATATGTAATTTCCCTTTGGAGTTAGGTCTATTCATAGGAGAAAGTAACTTCAGTTTGGTTGTAAAAAAGCAAATGGCCTTCTCTCAAATAACTGGAAAGTTAGCAATAACTGGATACCCCAAAGGACTGTTCATTTTTACATTTTGCTTCTTTATGAGAATTTGGACACCTTCAGGTGGAATCTTGTAATAAGAAATTTCTACTGTGCTTCTAAATCAAGCTTTCTCAGGAGTTAGGTATACACAATACTATTTGGAAATGGTTTTACCTTCTCAGCAAGACAACTACTGGGACATAGTGGGACTTTGGACTTAAAGTGTTTCTCCTCTCCCTACTCATAGACAATCTATTTTGCAATCAAATATATGATATAAAATCACCCTTGCTAGGTGGCTCAGTTGGTTAGAGCATTGTCCCGTACATCAAAACGTTGTGGGTTTGATACCCAGTCAGGGCATATACCTAGGTTGCAGGTTTGATCCCTGGTAAGGGTGCATATGGGAGGCAACCAATTGATGTTCCTCACATCAATGTTTCTCTCTCTCTCTCTCTTTCCTCTGTCTTTAAAATTAATAAACATATCCTTGGGTGAGAATAAAAAACATATATATGATGTATAATTCATCACTGTCATAACCTCAGAACCCTGGAATGGGCTGTCAAGGGAGGTGGTGGAGAAGTTCAAGAGCTTGGACAACTTCTGGTCCTAGATGACTTAGATGTTCAATTGCTTAAAAACAGATGATCTCTAGAGATTCTTTCATGTACTATGATGTTAAACATTATACATGAAGCTGTTCTTCAGAGATAAGAAAAGTTAACATAATTAACCAAAATATGATTTTATTGCTCAATAATACTCAGGTTCTCCCTAGCCCTATAATGTTTTATCCACTTTCCTGATTACTCTGTTTCTGGATTAAGCAGAACTATTATTCTCATTGCTGAATTCCCTGCTGGTACCCTGGTTTCAGACAATGACATACACCAGAGTGTTCTAATATTTTTTTTTTAACTTTTGGGAAGGATGGTTCAGAGTGGGAAGGGAAGCAATAAAAAATGTAGATTTTTCTTACTGAAAATGTAATGCATTTTTATTATGTAGACTTCAAAATATAAAAAAGTATGCTCACTAGCCATCAGAGAGATGCAAACCAAAACCACAATGAGATAGCACTTCACACTGGTCAGAATAGTTATCATAACCAAATCAACAAACAACAAGTGTTGGTGAGGTTGTGGAGAAAAGGGAACCCTAGTACACTGTTGGTAGGAATGCAGACTGGTGCAGCCCCTATGGAAAACAGTATGGAATTTCCTCAAAAAACTAAAAAATGGATCTGCCTTTTGACTTGGCAATTCTACTGCTTGGATTTTACCCTAAAAATCCTGAAGCACCAATGCAAAAGAACCTATGCACCCCAATGTTCTTAGCAACACAATTTACAATAGCCAATGCTGGAAGCAACCTAAGTGTCCATTAGTAAATGATAGTGGATCAAAAAATTATGACACAATTACACAATGGAATACTATGCAGCAGAAAGAAAGAAGGAATTCCTACCCTTCTTGACAGTAGGGATGGAACTGGAGAGTATTATGCTAAGTGAAATGAGTCAGGCAGTGAAAGACAAATGCCATGTGATCTTGCCTATAAGTGGAACCTAATCATTAAAACAAACAAGTGAGCAAAGTAGAACCAGAGACATGGAAATAAAGGACAAACTGATAGTAACCAGAGGGGATAGGAGAGAGGGATAAAGGGGAAAAGAAGAGAAAGTGTCATCAAGGAACATGTACAAAGGACCCATGGACAAAGACTATGGAGGGTGGGGAGGGTTGAATGTGGGAGGTGGAGGTGGGTAGGGAAGGGGAGAGTGATGGGGGGAAATGGGAATAACTGTAATTGAACAACAATAAAAAATTCTCACTCTAAAACTTGTGTGTAGACAAAATTATTTGAAATATACGGTTAATCTCTCAGCTCAAATTATGAATGTTGCATTATATATATATTTTAACCTGGATATGACCACCTCAACTGAGTGGCCATGAGGACATAGAACATCCTTTTTCCTCTCTTAATACTTAGATTGCCCATCTTTCTGTTATCTTCTTCCTTTACTTTCTACTTAGAGTCACAGACTTAATTATTACATTTTCCCTTCCCAAGCCTGCTCCTGTTAGTACCTCTAGCGAGTGACATTTTTATCTGTAATCTTTCTGAAACTTCCTGTTGTCCTCTGGGCATTTCCACTTAAATATCCAAGCTCCTGAAACATGATATATGTACAATATTTCACTTTCCTCACCAGCCATAGATTTTCCTTTTAACTTCCCACTTATGTGAATAGTGGCACAGTTAAATTTGGCTTGAAGTCTGGAAGCCATTTTCACTGGCCCTTTTCTCTTGTTTATCCACATCCAAATAATTCTTCAAGTAGATCGATTCCTCCTTATCGGCATTTAACAAAAATTGTTTCTTTCCTTCTGTCCCTGTTGTGATCCCCCCAGGTTTGAGTTCTTACTATATTTTTCAATAGGCTTCTAATTGGTCTCTCTACTTCTACTTTCTCTTCCCTCTACATTACCACAAAGCTCATTGTCTGACTTAATTTAGTGGCTTTTCATTACCCATTCAATAAAGTACTTACTTACAGCCTAGCCTTGCTGGTCTGACCCAAACCCACAATCACAATGAAATTTGCCCATTTTTTTTAACTGGAGAGGAGGAGTGAGACAGACTTTCTAAAGAGAAAATCAACTCAGAAATTTGTAATTTGTAGCTATATAATAAAAAACACAGCAGGACAATGATACATGATGAAGCACACAGTTATAGGAAGAAGTGAAGATTACTAGAATGAATAAATATAAAAATACTATTTAACAATAATAAGGTGTCTCTTGGGTTTTATAACATGGACAGAGTAGCACAAAAGGCAGGAGGGAGAAAAGGAGTTGAATTACAATATTTTATGGTTGGTGAATTTTTAAGGAAATCATAAAGTATGGTAACTCAATAATTTATAAATGACAATATGAATTATGAAAATGATGTTCAGAAAGCTAACATATCCTCTACAGTACAGGGAGTTTTTTTGATAAAGACTCCTTACCACACTTTCGCTTCAGGCATTGGGTGATTTTCTGCTTGTAGTGAATCATGATGGGAACATTGTATTTGTGTCAGAAAATGTCGCACCATACCCACAACATAAGCAAGAGGACCTGGTCAATAAAATGTCTGTTTTGCCTGAAGAAGATGGAAAAGATTTTTAAAAAATAAACTTATCAAAATCTATAGTTAATAGAGTTTCCTGGACAAATGAGATTCAGAGACAAAAAAAAAAAAGGGAGACATACATTTAGTTGTTGTATGTTGATGAAAGCACCACAGGATGTTCTGGAAGGACACAAGCTCTAGTCCTGACACACCAGAGGGTGAAACAATGCCGTGCTTTGCCCTGTCTCAGCTGTGAGCTCTGACAGAGGACGGGGAGGAGCTGTTGCAACCCCTATGGCAACTGCCAAAAGAATAATACATAAAGCCAGTCATGGAGCTAAATATGGAATAATAATAAAAAAACACCTGATTAATCCAAGAGAAAGCAGAAAAGGCAGAATAAAGAGCCATCCCCTCCCCCCAAAAAAACCCCAAACAAACCCCCAATCCCCCAACCCAGATGAGACAAATACAGGGAAAAAAATGTCAGAAGATCATTGATAGTAAGAAAAGCTAAAGAAGTTCATCACTACCAAACAGGTATTACAAGAAATGTGAAAGGATCTTCTTTAAGAAGAAGAAGAAAAAAAATAAAAAGATAGCCTATAGTATGTCAATAATTATATTAAATGTAATTGGACTAAATATGCCAACTAAAAGGCAAATATTGTCAGACTAAAGCAAAATATGTCCTATTTATAGAAACCACATACTAAATAAAAGGTCACAGAAAGGTTGAGATTAAAATAATGGAAAAGACAGACCATGCAAACACTAACCAAATGCTAGCTAGTGTGGCTATACTATCAAAGTAGACAGTAAGGCAAAAAGTATTACTGGAAATAAAAAGAGATATTTCCTAATGCTGAAAAAGCCAATTTAACAGGAAGCAAACAACCACACATAATTTAATTTCAAAATACATAAAGCCTTATGTATTGTTGACAAGATTAAATAGGCAAATGGATTTTAATTCCTTTTCCCAGTAACCAATTAATACATTCACATCCCCACCCCTGCACCAAAAAAAAAAAAAAAAAAAGGGAAAAGAAACTAGTAAGAACGTTAGATCTGAACGACGTCATTAACAAGCCCGACCTGACCGACATTCAGAGAACACTGCCTGCAGCTGTAGAACGCTGCTTCTTTCAAATGCCCGCGGAGGGCCGGCATTTCCGAAAGTAGACCGTATGCTGGGACGAAAACCAAGTCTCAACCAATTTCAAAGGACTGGAATCTGACAGAATATTCTTTCACTACAGTGGAAGTTTTTGAAAAGATTTTATGAACTTATTTTTAGAGAGAGGGAAAGGGAGGGAGAAACAGAGGGAGGGAAACATCAATGTGTGAAACATTGACTGGTTGTCTCTCGCATGTGCCCCAACCAGGGACTGCGCCTGCAACCCAGTCATGTGCCGGGACCAGAATTGAGCCAGTGAGCTTTTGCTTTGCAGGATGATGCTCCACCAACTGAGCCATGCTGGTCAGGGCTCATTGCAGTGGAATTAAAATAGAATTGTGATGGAAAAATAGAAAACTTTCAAATATTTAGACAGTAAGTGTCATTTTAAAATAAATCTTGGATCAACAAAGAAATTGCAATGGGTACTAGCAAACATTTTGAGCTACATTATAACAAAAATTCCCCAAACTAAAACAGTGCTTAGAGGAAAAAATGTAATTTTAACGCTTATGTTAGGAAAGTAGAAAGGTTGACAGTCCATTTTGTAAGCATTCAGCTCAGGGATCTAGGAAAAAGAAAAGCAAGTTAAATCCACAAAATGTAGAAAGAAGGAAATAATAAAGATAAGAGTAGAAATTATTGGAATAGAAAGCATTTACTTGTTGCACAAATTAAATTTCCTCATCTGTAAAACAGGGATAGTAACTGAAACTACATCACTGGGTTATTCTGATGATTAGATGAACTAACACATGTAAAATCTTTAAAATGGTGCTTGTCATATAGGGAGCACCTAACAAATATTCCTTGCTGCTGCTACTACTATAACTACTGTTATTACAAGACAAACTGTTAGGCACATATTCTTACTTTACATGGGCCATGAGGAGTCCAGAGGTTCTAAACCAACTGATTACTAGTTTGCCAGCTGACACAGAGACATTCCTATACCATGGGATATTGTGTATGGTGAAGTATCCTTTTCAATATAAACTAAACCCTATTACTCCTCTACTGAAAGTCTTCCTAATTGCATTTAAGGTAAAATGCACCCTCCTTATCATGGGCAACAGGATTGTATTACCTGACCTCTGCCCACATGTTTAACCTTACATACGTCCCTTTCCTCACTATGGGTAACAAGTACCCATATTTGTTACTTATCCTTATAGAGTCTTTGCATTGGCCATTTCCTTTAACTGAAATGGTGTTTCCTCAGCTCCTTAAGTGGAAAATTTCTTTCTTTTTTTTCTTTAAGAGTCAGTTAAGTACCACCATCCCAGAAAGCACTTGCTTGACCACTTGTAGTTGGATTCCCTCTGCCCTGTTTAGTTCTTTGCCTCAGCATCTGTTGATTTTCTTCATAAACTGTCTGAAAATATGCAATTATTCCTGTGTTTACTTGTACTTTGTCTCACCCATTAGACTGTTATCTTCATGAGGTTGGGGCTCTTGCCTATCTTGTTCAGAATGCAACAGTAGAGTCTGATATAGTGACTGGTGCATAGTAAGTATTCAAAATCCTTGTTGAATAAATGCCTGGATCTGTTAGGGTTCCTGGCTTGAGCAGGAGGTTGTATTAAGTGACATCTGCTGTCTCATTTCTATTCTAAGACTTTGGATGTATGCATGACTTTACTTGTCCTAACTTGCTTGTCTTAGGCAGAAAACTCCAGGAAGAATTAGGCAAGTTCTTCCACATGGGTGAATTTGTCATGCCATAGGGTCCCCTTGTCACTGGAGCTGTGTGATAATAACATGTGATCATCTCCCATTTGCTATGTAGGTATCAACTCCTCTCCCCAACTCCTTGATTTGACTCTACCCAATGCTACAATAAAGGACTTTTAGCAGGCCAAAGATAAAAACAACACCTTAATTAAAGTGATGCTTTCTCTCTTAAATTTTAAATTTGATAAATAACAGTTTTCTGGTTGTCACTAATCATCATTGTTAGCACTAAATTAGCTGTCTGTTACGGTGGTTCAGACAAGTTGTTCCATTGATTTTAGCACTGGTTCTTCTGCTACGGAGAATATAAATCATCACTGAGAAAGACGGTGTTTCTTTTATGAGTTCTCCTAATATCAGCCTCAGGCTATGAGCTGCGGATGGAGACATGCTCTTCCAGCAGAGATGTCTTTATCCTATTGTGCCTTGGTTTTTCACACCTCACAGCCATGTCATTCTTATCAAGCACAGATGGATGAGCACCCACATATATATATAATGTGGTACCTGACTTTTATTTTGGTACTTCAATCTCCTTGCTTTTTTATAACTGAAGGCTCCATATAACTGCTTGCAGCTGGGAAGTTATTTTAATTTCCATGGAAAAATGTATTTTGCTAATTACAGGGCATTCTTTTTTGTTTTAAATATTTTATTTATTTTTAGAGAGGGGAAGGGAGGGAGAAAGAGAGGAAGAGAAACATCACTGTGTGGTTGCCTCTCAAGTACCCTTTCTGGGGATCTGGACTGCAACCCAGGCATGTGCCCTGACTGGGAATTGAACCATCATCCCTTTGGTTCCCAAAGGAACCAAATCCAGAGAACCACACCAGCCAAGGCCATTCTTTTTTCTTTTTTTTTTTTTAGAACAGTATTACCTTCAGCAGTCATATTTATGATGACTAATTTAAAACAGGCACATATTCACCCAGGACAGATTTAGATACTATTAAAATCTGGTCAGTATTGGGTGTGATACTCATTCATCAGTTTGAGTGAATGAAAGAAAATGAAGCAAATTTTTTTAGGGGCACAAAAATGGTATGCCCTATGCATTTGGATAGATGGAAGTCAACACTGGTTTATAATTAGGCAAGCTACTTAATGTGTTTTTGGGCTCCAGGCTCCCCAGACCCCTCACAGTGTTGACCTAGTATTTGAAGGTAAGTGATCCAGACATTTGTGGAAAAGAATGCCTTGCTTATACTGCGCAGTGTGTCCCAGGGCCTTCCCACCTTGCTGAGCAAGGGCAACCCTCCCTCTGGTTCCTTACTTCTGCTGAGAGTAGCTTCAGACTAGAAAGGTTGAAAATATGATGGACTCAGATATGGAAAAGCTCTATGATTTTAAGATTACTCTTAATTATTGAATAAGCATAAAGCTAAATCCCATATTTGAAGAAATTACTTTTATTCCATACACTGAGCTCCAAATATAGGAGGAAAAAAACTTGAGAGTAAAGCATAACTTTTGTTTGAAGGCAATCCTTATGAATCAGCTTGTGAGCCCATTGAAACTGTGAATCTCATTCCTGAGAGGAGACCATCCCTTCTGTATATCATTCAGTGTGTGATTGCCTGTTAGCTTTTATATGTGCACTTGCTCATTTTTCTGATTTTATTCATTGCAGTTACAATTCATCAACTAACCTTAAAAAATCTTCCCAATAGAAACTCCCTCTTTGTAATTGCTTTCCTTCTTTAAGATAATGTAATTCTGAGGAAAGCTTTATAATTCTGTTAGTGAGAGGTTGTGTAGGGAAGATCTACAGAGAAATGTCCATGCAAGACCCTTGCAATCATGTGACAGATGGCAAGAAGACCAGAAGGCTTTGTCCTTGGAAAATAAGGGGAAGTGGTCTTGCACTGTGGTTCTCTTACCAAAGAGTGCATGGCTGTAGTGGAACTATAGCAACTCAGATGAGTTGGCAGTCAGGACTCATTCAAGTCCCGACTGTGTGGTTGACCAGCTCTCTGACTTGGGTCAAATCACCAAATTGCCCTAAGTGTCGGTGTTATTACTGTTAATAATTTTTTAAAGATTTTATTTATTTATTTTTAGACAGAGGGGAAGGGAGGGAGGAAGAGAGGGAGGGAAACATCAATGTGTGGTTGCCTCTTACACACCCCCTATTCGGGGTCCTGGCCCACAACCCAGGCATGTGCCCTAGACTGGGAATAGAACCAGTGACCCTTTGGTTCACAGGCCAGTACTCAATCCATTGAGCCATACCACCCAGGGCTGTTAATATTTTTTTTTGCTATTAACCATCTCATAGTTGTGAGGATTAGACGAGACCATGCATAAAAGGGAGATGCAAATGGAAGTGATTATTATTATTACTACAAGCTCTTTATAACTTTCATTGATTTTTTTTACTTTAAGTTCAGTGTTGCTGGATATTAGTTGTCTTCCCTTATTTTTCTGGTGGTAGCAGAAATAGTGAATGGATAAGCAGGCCTTCGATTACAGTCTTTTCTTGGGACTAACCCAAACCTAAATCCCTGCAATATATCTCTACACTCCAGGCATTAGAAAAGATAGAAAAAAATGCTATCAGTAAACCACAGCATCCCTGGCATGCATCACTCTTGGTCTGCCAAATCTGGACTTAGGACTCTGAATAGCATTTCTTTTAGACTTAAAGAATAGATGAATCTAAGAGAAAAAAAAATAGAATCCTTTCAGTTAGAGCCGATGAATGATTTTTACTTTATTATTTTCTTTTTCAAGTTATTTCTAACAAGAGGCAAGTGGTACTCAGTAAAGCTTCCCACTTTTGTTCAGTAACTAAGCTACAGGTCCAGTCTGTGACTATAATCTTTAATTGATGGATGCTTGGCTTCCATCTATCAGTAGCTTGTCTAAGGGATATTATATTTAGGAACAATTATCTAAGAGACTTGCTCCCTGCCTAGCCACTTGGGTATTTTATCTTTAGATTTAGTTAGATGACTAAAGGCATATGTTACTTTAGCTTCTAAAGAAGGAATGCCCTTCCATGAACAGTACTAATACATTATGTCCTCAGCTACTTTTTTAAGTTGTTGTAAGAAAAGCATGCTAAATCAACTTTTTATTTTAGTTAAAATGCTCTTGAGGACATTGTTCAGGTTAGTATCCCCAATACTGTATAAGGTCACACATGAGCCTTTCAATCCCAAGAAAAGCTTTGTCTTCCCCAAGGCACCCTTTTCAACCTGTGTAATCGCTTGTTGTGCTTGCTTGTCATTGCAGCTTCTGAGAAGCTTGGAGCCAAATCTGAAGCTCAATGATGGCATTAATATTTACTTTAATAGTTAGCTTATTTACATGTTTTTAACCCTGCTCAATTGTTACTCATATCTTTTGTCATAAGCTATATCAAGTGATTTTTATAAAGAAGCATTGTAGAAAGAGAAATACAGGAGTAGCTATTAATAATGATAGGATTTACAGAAGAAAAGAGGAAAAGGAAAAAACTATTATTCTTATCACCATTATCATAGAAGGAGGCTATAATTACTTATGCATGCAAGAAAATAAACTAATAGTTATTTTTACTTGTATTAAAATGCTTTTTAAAAATTATGAAACATTTTAGTCCTGGCCAGGTGTCTCAGTTGGTTGGAATGTCCTCAAAAGTTGCAGGTTTGATTTCCGTTCACGGCACATGGGTTGTGGGTTCGATCAGTGGTTGGGGTGTTTACAGGAGGCAACCCAATTGTTTCTCTTTAAAATCTATGTCTCTCTCTCTCTCTTCCTTCCTCTTTCTCTAAAATCAATAAATATATTCTAGGGTAAAGATTAAAGAATATTTTAATCATCAAAGAAATAGGAGAAAAATATAACATGCACCCATGTGCTAACTACCAAAATTTCATAAATATTAATATTTGCCATATTTTCTTCAGGTAAAACATTTTTAAGTAATATAAGTTATAGATATAACCAAATCTCCCTTTTTAGCCTTCCTATCCCTTCCATTTCCTTTTCTACCTGGGCATTTATATATTACTGCAGGCATCAATCTGCAATTCATTTTTTTCTTCCAGCAAAGTTTTTTATTTTATCCATTTAAATCGATTTAATTTTTGCCAATTGCTAAATTCCCTTGTATGATCACATCACAATGTATTTCTTTCCTTTACTGAGGACATTTAAGGTTTTTTCAAGTTTCCTTCTATAGCAAACAATACTGCCTTGCTCATTCTTCTTCTGGTACTCAAAGGAGAGAGTTTCTCTAGGGTGTGTGCTTAGGAGATGAATTGCTGGGTCATAGGTCTTCATTAGTTAATTGATTTATTCACCAACTAATCCAGTGCTTATAATGTGCCCCATATTATTCTATGCACTGGAAGATGCTGCTTTGAATAGGACAGTCAAAATTCTTGTTTTCATGAAACTTATATTCTGAGGGTGAAGTTGTAGAAAAGATAGACAATAAACACAATAAATAAACAAAACACAAGTATGTTAGACAGTGACAAGTGCTCTGGAGAAGTACAAGCAGAGCAGGTGACAGGAAGTATATATGTGAAGAGATTTGCAACCTTCCAAAAGATGGCAAAGATGATCTCATTATGGTTTTAATGTTCATATCTCATTTTATAAGTGATGGGGAGCCTCATTTTATATGTTTAAAACTGTTCATATTTTATGCACCCCTTAAAAATTCCTGTATTACCCATTGTTGATTTAAATCCTTTACATTCAAATGCTCCTTAAATGTGTACAAACTAACACTAGGTATAAACTTATGTTTAGCTCTTACAGCTTGTAGTTCTTATCAAAACAAGTGTACAAATTACCTACAATCCTCTCCTCTGCAAAGCCAAACAACTTTAAGTTAACATAAGTAATTTAATGTGGTACACAGCATTAGTGACTGCGGCTTAGGTTCTCTTGGGTTTGGTTTGCCTCTCCCACTGGGTGCCATGAGGTGATGCAATACTCTCACCACTTTTCTTTCCAAGCACTGAAACACCTTTGTTCCTCCGGCATACCGTGAGGTCATCTGGCCCACACTTGGTGCAAAAGCTTCATCTACCTCTGAAGTCTCTCTCTGTTCATTGCTAATTAGCTGGAGACGATTAAAGTGGGCCTACCTGGCACCAATGTAACTGCAAACACAAAGACAAACAGGGTCTGTGGGGCTGGCATTTGGTTTTCAGGTGGTCACCCGGATAATTTAGAATATGCTTACTTTACATTATCAGTGAAATGAATACCCCAAATTAACAAATTCTCAATAATATATTCCCACTGAGAATATGTAGATCACCCCAAAAGGGTCATCCAACCCCAGTTTGAGAAACTCTATTCTAACATTGAACACTAATATGAAATACACTGATTTTTAAAAAAATATATATTTTATTGATTATGCTATTACTGTTGTCCCCATAGTCCCCTTTTGCTCCCCTTCACCCAGCAACCCCCACTCCCTCAGGCAATCCCCATACCCTTGTTCATGTCCATGGGTCATGCGTATAAATTCTTTGGCTACTCCATTTCCTATACTATACTTTACATCCTTGTGGCTATTCTGTAACTATCTATTTGTACTTCTTAATCCCCTCACCTCTTCACCCATTTTCCCACACTCCCTTCCCATCTGGCAATCATCAAAATGCTCCTCATATCCATGATTCTGTCTCTGTTGTTCTTGTTCACTTAGTTTGTTTTTTAGTTTCAACTGTTGATAAATACGTATTTTTGCCATTTTATTGTTCATGGTTTTGATCTTCTTTTTCTTAAATAAGTCCCTTTAACATTTCATATAATAATGTTATGTTGGTGATGAACTCTCTTAGTATTTTCTTCTCTGAGAAACTCTTTATCTGCCCTTGGATACTAAATGATAGCTTTGTTGGGTAGAACAATCTTGTCTATAGGTCCCTGCTTTTCATGACTTTGAATATTTCTTGCTAATACCTTCTAGACTGCAAAGTTTCTTTTGAGAAATCAGCTGACAGTCTTGTGGGAACTTCCCTGTAGGTAACTAACTTCTTTTCTCTTGCTGCTTTTAAGATTCTCTCTTTATCTTTAAACTTTGGCATTTTAATTATGATGTGTCTTGGAGTGGGCCTCTGCATCCATTTTGTTTAGGACTCTCTGTGCTTCTTGGACTTGCATGTCTATTTCCTTCACCAAATTCGGGAAGTTTTCTATCATTTTTTCAAATAGATTTCCAATATCTTGCTCTTTCTCTTCTCCTTCTGTAACTCCTATGGTGCAAATTTTGGAATATTTAAAGTTGTCCCAGAGACTGCTTACATTATCCTCATTTTTTGGGGCTCTTTGCCTCTTTCTGTTGTTCTGATTGCTTGTTTTTTCTTTCTTATGTTCCATACCATTGATCTGATTTTTGGCTTTACCCACTCTACTGTTGTTTCCCTGTAAATTGTTCTTTATTTCAATTAGTGAATCCTTCATTTCTGACTGGATCTTTTTTATGCTGTTGAGGTCCTCACTAAGTTCCTTGAGCATCCTTATATACAGTGTTTTGAACTCTGCATCTGATAGATTGATTATTTCCCTTTTGTTTAGTTCTTTTTCTTGAGTTTTGACCTGTTCTCTCATTTGGGCCATGTTTCTTTGTTTCCTTATTTTGGCAGCCTCCCTGTGTTTATTTCTACGTATTAGGTAGAGCTGTTACGAAACTGAAAAGACACCAGTGTTCGGGCTGCCTGTCACTACCAAACCCAATAAGCAATGACAGCAATTGAATCTTTATGGGCCCTTTATTCAGATGGCTGGTGATCTGAGAAGATGGTGGGTTCATACCCTAACAGACCATCTTGCCTTATCTTTCCAGGCCAGACTTTTTATACCAGGGAATAAACAAGGTGCAGTGAGGACTTTGAGATTCAGGGAGAATTAGGTGTTAGAAGCTGCAACACCTGTCCTGGGCAGTTAGCTGTTCCCAGGGGTGGCAGTTGTCTGTCTCTCCCTGGAACACAAAGGCCCAGATGCCTCCAGTTGTACCCAGGTAGTAATCTTTAGCAATGCCCCAGGAGGTCAGCTGTTTTTCCAGGAGCCAGGATGGGTTTTATCTGTCGTTTCTGAAACAAAAACTTTAACATATACATTACTTGCTGGACTTATAACTTTTTACCTTAAACTAAGATTTTCCAAGTCTTGAGTCCCTATCATTATGACTCTCTGTTTTGGTATCATGGCCTAATGCAGTAGGTGTACTGTAGGATCCAGTAGCCCATCCTCCCCTATCACTCAAGCTGGATAATTGAGGTGAGCCCTTTATGTGCACTAGGTATACTCATCTCTTGTAGTTGAGCCTTGATTTCTATTGGCAGGTGGAGAGTGATTTCCCCAAGCCAGTCAGCTGCAAGAATTTGCTGTGACCACTTACTATCAACCTCCACTCTCTGTGGAGGATCAGCTGTGCAGGGACAGGGTGGTGGTGCTCTGATGTGGTCTGTAGCTGTCCACTGGGGTTTCCCAGGTGGTTGAAGCCAAGGTCACCCCCAACCTGTGTTCGGCCTTCAGCCACCCTGCTTGGTTTATAAATCAATCATAGGTGGTTGCTACTTGTGCTGGGCTTGGAGATGGTGAGGCAAAACCATCTGTGAATCTAGGCTGGCAGTTGCTAGTTCCTGATGTGGGGACACTTAACAAGCGGTATGGGGACTGGGGACTCACTGAGGCCAACTGTTGCTTGTTTGAGATGATTTAGGAAGTTGTGAAACATGAGCCAAGACCAGCCATTCATGTACAAAAGTCTGTGTTAACAGCTTGGGTGGGCCTGTAAGTTGGTGGGACAGAGTCTCAGGGGATCTCCAGGGTGGATTGAACAGTGTTAGTCAGGTTGATGGAATCTCATATGTAGCACCTGCTTGCTGGCTCTGTGGCTCTGTGGGGGGAGTGTTCAGAAAAGGGACAGTGGCTTCTGCCCACCTCTATGTCTGGGTGAAAGCTGTGCCCCAGCTCTCACCTTGATACCAGACACTTCAGTTTCTTCCTGTATGCCACTGGTGCCTTCAAGCTTCTACCTTGGTGCTGGATCTCAGAACGAGTGAGTCTGAGTAAGTCTATGTGTGGGTTCTTTAAAAGGAACTGC
Organism: Anoura caudifer; assembly: GCA_004027475.1. Lineage (NCBI taxonomy): Eukaryota > Metazoa > Chordata > Mammalia > Chiroptera > Phyllostomidae > Anoura > Anoura caudifer. The sequence continues at coordinate 457,219 of PVKU01000352.1, read as the reverse complement.
TTGGGACTCCAGAAATTTCTTCCACTGATTCAGGACCTGCTGGTTTTTGCAGTCTGAAGTTATGGGGACTTATCTTCCTGACTTTGGAAGCCTGAAGTTGAGGGCCTTCTGTGGGGCTGGAACTCATTGCTCCTGATATGCCTCCTGAATTTTTATACACCATACAATGATGTGGAATCAGTCCATTCTGTGTCTCTGCTCCTCCAACAGTCTGGATGGATGTGGTTTCTTTAATTCTGTAGTCATCAGACTTCCTTTCAACTCAATTTCTGACTATTCTGAGTAAATGTTTGTTTTATAATTTAGTTGTAATTTTGATGTGGTTGGGCAAGGAGGTGAGCTGTGTTTACCTGTGCTGCCATCTTGACTGGAAGTCCTGTTTTTTTTTTTTTTGTTTTTTTTTTTTTAGGGCGTATAATTACCCTGATGAGCCATATGTACAGGAGTGGGCAAAAGTAGGTTTACAGTTATAATGCAAGTAAATAATACAATATTAATAAATAATAATACCAGAATAAACCTACTTTTACCACCTACCTCTTGCTAAGTGTCCCCAGGTCAGGAACTAGCAGCTGCCAGCCTATATTCACAGCTTGGTTTTGCCTTTTGAATACTCACAGTTATAAACCTGCTTTTGCCCATCCCTGCATTAGGAATCTTTGGAGTCTTTTCCCTTGGTTTGCCTGGTTTGGAATTGCACCCTTGGTGAAGCTCAAAATGAGCTCCCCTTTGTTATAGGGATGACCAGACAAAATTTGCTGGGCTGTCCTTCATTCTATGATGCTCTTGGCATTAACAGGCTTTCTTGTGTTTCTCTTCCCTCCAGGCTACAGATGTGTAAAATTGGCCTGTTTTATTTTATTTTTTAATTTTATTTATGTTCGTTAGCTGAAACTCTCATACCTGTTTGTGCTTTTGCCATGTGGTTGACATAGTCAGTGGCGAGATGACTTGAGACCTCCAATTTCTCTTGTTCTTGGTTGCTGGTAGATTTGTGCGTGCATTCCTGGGGGTGAAGGACTAATGCAACTGCCTGTCTGGATATGAAGACAATTTTGTTTCATTATTCGCAACTTGAATCATCAAATATTCTTTTTGCCAAGTCAGGTTCATTATATAGATACTGAGAGCAGACTTTATTGTAATACATATTAATAGTGTTGGTAGAAGTGGTTTTATTGAGAATTTATTATTTGCCTGTTAAAGTTACTACAACCAAAAATTAGCACAGTTAGGGAATTTTGCTTAAATAATGAGAAATTTTCCATTGAATGTGTGTGTGCTCATGCACGTGTGTGTGTGTGTCTGAATCAGGTGTACTTGCAGATTCTATAGGTCAAAAACAGACCAATATAAGCAACATCATATGGTTCATGCATATATTTGTATGTATTTTAGATTTCAGCAGCCTCACCAAAGCAGTAACAAAGTTTGTAATGTCTAGTTTTCTTTGCTTAAAAAACAAAATTTTCTTTACATAAAATATTTTAATCTTGGGGGCTGAGAGGTGGGCAAAACACAGCAGAGTGTCCTATCTTACAGAACACCTGGAATGCCTTTGTCCTTCATGTAATTAAATTCTTTCAGGGCCCAGGGCTAATTTACCCATTAAGGTAGCAGTCTCTGTTCTAGCCCATAATGAGGGTACTTCCCTCTGAGTACAGTGATTTTTCCTTTGCTACATTGTATCAGCGAGTAATTATGTATTGCCTTCTTTCTAAATAAATTGTAAACTCCTTGGGAACAGACACCATGCCTTGACTCTCTGGCCACACAGTATTTGTTGATCTGTCTGAGCATTTCACTTGAAGAGCATTCTGAATAGGTTTTAATAATTTAAGATGGTGGAATAACAAGGAAATACTTTCAGAGGACTAGGAATGTTGCATCTTGGGAAATCAATCAAGGATCGACCTGCTTTCAAGGAATTTACAGTCTCCTTTGGGAGACAATACAGACACTCATGAAGATTTAGTGAGGCAAAATCATGTGTTTTAGATTCTCTTAAATGCTCTATTCTAAGCGGAATGGTAAAAGGATGCTCAATGCACCAGACTGGGTCTGTGCTGGCTAAATTGAGCACAGAGATCTTCACCTATTGATTTTAGTATGGCAGTGATATGCATTTAGTTTATAAATAATTGAAGTCATTCAGTTATCTGGTTTTTACACTTATATTGATAATAGGGTGGCATTTTCCTCAACGGACTAATGTGAAGAACTTGTAAGTGCACAAGTCAGATTTTTAATATGTTCTAATGTTTGCCAACACCGTCTTCAACAAAAATGCCTCCGTATCTCAAATTTCAATGACAATTTTCAGTGCAGCTCAGACAAGACCTTCAGGTAATTAATGACAGCTCTTCAGGCAACGATGTTTGCGTTTTGTCTTTTCTATTTTTTTTGAGAGAAGTCGCTGCCCTAAAGGAGAAAAAAAATAGTTCACAATCAATGCTCATGGACCAGACACCTAATCTGAACTTAACCAAAAAGTCAATATTTAGCCGTACCTTATCAGTGTGGAAATGTCAAGCGGAGGAGGAGACACAGACAAATTTCCAACTGATTTCTCATTCTGATGCTCTGGTGTTCAAAGCTCTGTGGCGGAGTTTCAACATCAGATAAGACAAAATGGTCTTTGGGGGAAAAAAGACAACAAATGGCAACACTTGCAGCTGCCAAGACCACAGTGTATGAGAGGCAAATAGACGCAGGAGGTGCATTCTGAGCTTTCCTAGCACATTCCCTTGGTCACCTTCCCTCCTGCGTGGTGTTAGCACTTGATTATCACTGGCAGTAGGAAGCCTTTGAGAGAGAGCAACTTGCTGAGGAAAGTCATAATTTGTTGCCACTCAAGACAATTGACACAAATGGTTTGCCTCCTGAATTTGTTATGGTTGGGAGTAGTAGACACATCAAGCGTGACTAGGTGTCCTGTGGGTCTGCAAACAGGAGTTCCATTCGGGCCTCCCGGACGCTATGGCCAGTTAATGCATAGAATGAAGGTTTCCAGTTGTTCAAGAACTTCAGAACCCTTTCCGAATTCCATCTCACTCCAAGGGACTCCAGCTGACCTCACCCATGTGATTGCTGTTCAAAGTTGTATCTTATTAAAAAAAAAAAAACAAGGTTACATTGAAAAAAACTGTAATGATACTCATATTTAATGAGATGGTTGGACTGTCATCACTGAGATATTTGGTTATGGAGTAAAGAAAATAGTGTAAGAAAGAAAGATGATGACTTAAATGCTCAATATGCATTGTTACAAACCAACTTTTAAGGAATTGTGGGTGGGCTTGGCATTTCACGCAACATGGAGATCTGGAAATTGGTGATGGTGATAACATTGTTTCATCTAGGAATCCAACTGAAAGGGACCTGCATGAACTAGATTCACAGAACAATGAGGCCTAAGAGTTGGACAAGGCAGAGGTACCAACCATTCCAAACAAAGTGCTCATATGCTAAGGTGCTTGTTAAAAGTGTAGATTCCCATTAGGTTCCCCAGAAGATTCTGATTCAGGGGGACTGCAGAGGGATCTGGGAGCCTGTATTTTTCTTTTTAAAGATTTTATTTATTTATTTATTTTTAGACAGAAGGGAAGGGAGGAAAAAAGAGAGGGAGAAAAACATCAATGTATGGTTGCCTCTCATGTGCCTTCTACTGGGGACCTGGCCTGCAACCCAGACAAGTGCCCTGACTGGGAATTGACCTGCGACCCTTTGGTTCACAGGCCAACGTTCAGTCCACTGAGCCACACCAGCCAGGGCTGGGAACCTGTATTTTTCCAAAGAGTGCTGGGAGATTTACCATCAGACTTGGAAACATTGCTCTACAGTGTCCTCCAAAATGCAGGTTATAGAGAAGGTGCTCAGTAATGGAATGAATGAGTGAAAAAAAGAAACCTAGTGAGCGTGCCAGAAAGGGGGTCTCAGCCCCTGATTTTGCTGCATGCTTGCTGTGCTGGGGCTCCCAGTCACGGGAAGAATGACCTTCAGCTGATAGAGGTTAGGTTTTCAAATGTCACATGAAATAATGCTCCCCCCACCGTCTTTTATTGGGATGTCATAGTGACATACCCACACACAAAACTCTATTTTCTAAAAAAGGAATGGATGAATGCTAAGTGTTAGAAACAGAAATAAAGTTGCTTAAGTCTCCATTAGGAAGAATTCTTTCTTGTGGGTGTTTCCTGCCGTAATAGTTTCCACCAGGCATAAAGCATCCTCCCTCTTTAACCTGTCCGTAAAGGCACAAAGGAGAAGAGGTGTTGAGAGCAGTATTCTGATCTTCATGTGGATGCTGCAGCTAACAATTTCTGTACTAACCCAAAGCCACTTCGTTCTTCCTATTCTGAAGTTGTATGTGACATTAACTTTGCTATGGTCTCCAGGGGAATCATTTTGTAAGCTCCATGGCAAATGGGGAGGATCTCCCTCCGCACAATTTATAATTCCTTGTTACAATAAAAGCCTCAGAGATACAGGAGCTGAGGGAATGGACTGGAAGTGAGAGAAAGAAGGTGAGATCTGTGCTTTTAATCCACTGCAAGGTCCGCTGGCACATGGCAGGTTATGGGACTGGACTAAAAAGACCCAATCGTCTCTTTTGTTCAGTTCCTATGGCTGCCTGAAATCATTATGGGGCTAATTTAGGGTCATCTAATTTTTGCTGAGGAGAGGATAGACGACAACACAGGACAAAAGGAGCTCCAGTGAATTTGTTGAAACTTGTCATAGTCTGTGACTTGCTAGAGGATTTAGTGAGCATTTTTGGGGAGAAAAGACAAGGCAGAAATAAGGAAGCTTGCAGGATGGTCCAGTAGGGGTTCTTAAACTTTGCTGTCTATTAAGATCACTTGGGCAAGTTAAAAAAATTCAAGTGCCAGGCCTTGTCCCATAGCAGTTCAGTCAGAGTCTCTGGGGACCTGACTCAAGCCTTACTTTAAAAATAAATTCCCAGATAATTCCAATGTGCAACCCAATTCGAGAGCTAGTGATTTTTAGACTGATTGTACATTCTAGATCTTTTCCAGTTTTATGTTATTTCCTCTGCCTGGAATGGCCCTTCATCCCTTCTTTTGGTAAAAACCTGCTCATTTTAAAATTTTTATTAAAAAAACATTTTATTTATTTACTCTTAGAGAGAGGAAGGGAGGGAGAAAGAAAGGAAGAGAAACAATGATATACGGGAGATACATTGATTGGTTGCCTCTTGCGCACTCCAACTGGGGACCTGGCCCCCAACCCAGGCATGTGCCCTGATTGGGCATTGAACTGGTGACCTTTCAGTTTCTGTGATGACGCCCAACCCACTGAGCCAAACCAGTCAAGTCAAGGCCTGCTCATTTTTAAAAATTTGCTAGAAATATACTTTCCACTGACACAGTTTATTCATTCATTTTCTCAATGAATATTTACTGAAATGTTTCCCCCTCCATGGCAATAGCACTCAGTGATGACAGTTAGTACATTTTGATTATTTTAATTATAATTTTTAATTATTTTTCCTCCACCGACTGAGTTCCTTGAAGCCAGGGATCATGTGTCCATGAAACAGAGGATGAAATTGAGAAATGAAGAGAGATTCCTTCTGCTTCCCCTTTATCTTCCCTGACAACCTTAAGCTTGGTTCTGTGCAAGGCGATCTTTCCGGGAAGCTTTTCTCTCTCTCTGACCTTTGGACTCAAGTCACTTCCCAAGTGGTGAAATGGAGTAAAGGAAATCTGGAATTAGTATTGTTTTCCTTCAAAACTCTTTGCTTTCTTTTGCTTTCAGAGTTCTGTGCAAAACTCTGTGCATAAGTATAGTGAGTTAATTTGCATTTTAGAGAATTCTTACCTGAAAGAAGTCATGTTAGTTCGTGTTTTTTTCCTAAATCCAATCCTAAGACAAGGATTTGGGGTAGGTAGGTGACTTTTGAAGTGGTTCCAGGAAGCGCATTGAGGGAGCAGGGCTATGAGACAGAGATGGGAGGAAAGGCAGTGGAGTTATTTCAGGAGTCGGTACCTGGGGACACTTGGGACTCAGTCCTGCCAGGCACACCCTAAGACTGTGATTCCAGCAAGGGGCAAGGAAGCTGGGGCATTTATCCACTGTCCTGTGCAATTCACAGGTGCAGGCTTAGTCCTGGAAGAATGCACTCCCCACTATTTCTGGCTTATCCTGGGAGTGGGCAGAGCATGCTCCTCAGGCAGAGGAAGTCCCCAGGCAAAGAGACACAGATGCTTGAGGTAGGAACCCATTGGTTCGTGAAGGAAACTGTCCACTAATGATACAGGCAGCCAAGGGTAGAGAAATGGGTTGAGAGGATGTCAGTGGGGCACAAGACATAGTTTTCAGTTTTGAGGAAGCTGAACTTAAGTTCTCTGAAGTTGTAACTCACTCTGTTAGGTGCCATGAAAACAGATCTTTAGTGCTTTGGGCTTTTTGTGGCTAATTCCTGCTTATCCTCTAAATTACCATCGTAGATCCATCCTACCAGAACTTTATTTATTTTTACAATTCTATAGCAGCTGTTCTTGGATGGTCCTTATCATTGTCTCCTGGTGGTCTATTCATATACCTGAAAGTATGCTCTATCTTTCTTAACCCCCAAACCCCCAATAAGCCATATCACAACACAGGGATAATTTAGCTCTATCTTTAGCATTCTCACCCCTACCCTGAGGTACTTATTTTCTGGTAAGGGATATGTATCTGTAGTGGGGGTGAGGGTGGGTGTTTGAACATGGCCATGAGGCTATACAGTGGTTTTCCTAGAGGTTCAGCCATGTTCTGGGCATGTTATAATTATGGTGGGCAGGGCATGTCTGAAGTCTTTTTGTAAAAGGACTGAAGGTCATCCTGGGAGATTATTATAAGGGTTGAGGAAGCAAAGGGTAATGACTTGCTCTAGTAACAAGCCTCAATCATCAGAGGAGAGGGGACATTCTGAGAATGGTGTGGTATCTATGACTCAAATTTGTCCCTACTCCAGGCCACCATTTAGATCATGTCTCAGTCTTACAGAGACGAGGGGTGAAAGCTATAAATGGAAATGAAAAGAGTTGTTTTGCTAAAACTCTGTTGGTTGCTGGAGGTACAAGCAAGATTACTTAGGCACCTCTCTAACAGAAGGCAATGCAATTGAGAGATGAGAGAGAGAGAGAGAGCAAGCACACTTCTCTTGCAGCTCCAAAAGACTCCATGGAGGGATTGGAAAAAGGCAGGAGGAATTAGAAGCCACATGGTGTCTGACAAGGCTTGTTCCTTACCACAGGTGACATGACCCCCAGGATTTACTAGAGTTGCCCGGGCAGTCCTTGATTGATGGATGTCTGAGAGGTGAGGGGGAAGCCATGCAATCTGGGTTAGCTGATAAATGCAACCTCATTTGTTGCCATAGGCCTGTGAGGATGGAGCAAACTCTAGCTGTAGGAGAAACATCCTGCTCGATAATGGTAAATTCATTGCTTTCCATAATCAAGTTTAGGATAGTTATATGTTGCCTGGTCCACAGTTGGTGCTCATAATTTCCATGGAATGAAATAACTTTACTCACATTTGAGAAACATCAAGAATGAGCAAGGATTGGAGAAGTGATCTGTGGTGAATTCCAAATCCCCTGAGGGTGAGGAAGGCATTGGTTATTTATTTGATATATTGTACATAAATAAATGCATGTGATAAGAAAACATTATAGATATCTAAATGATTTTTCACTGTGAAAACTTCAGAGAAATCAAATTACTGCTGAAAAGTACTTTAACAACTTACTCTTAATTTTGCATCATTTACTAGCAGAGTTTCTTGGGCAAACTATTTAACATCTCTGAGCCTTGGTTATTCCATAACATTGAGATAGTGTTAGCTACCTACTGATGCTCTTGAGAGTATTGAAGAAGATAACTTACACGAAGTGCTTAGTACAGTACCTGGGATGTGGCAAGCATTTAATAATAAGAGGCTATCTAAAATATTATAAGAATAACAGTAATAACATAGATAATCCATGATTATGCTAAATAAGATACATCTAGGGAATTGCCTCTACTTTGTTTTTTTGTTTTTAGTTGATTTTCTAAGAATATATCTTTACTGTAACATTTAAAACTTTTTTTTTTTTAAAAAGCCTTTGGTATAGACTCTTGTAAAAAGGAAGTTGAAATATCTTCTCTATGTCCAGTGGTTTTGTCTTATCTATTTCGACTTTCTCAAAGAGTATCAACAGATGAGTGAGGCCTCATTTCCCCTTCTATCAACTGGGTTGTCTTTTCTGCTTTTTTTCATATCAGCTTTTGCTACTTTGCATCGCTTTCAGCTAAATGAGTACCTCAAACTAGGTAGAGTCCACTGTGTACTTCTTTCAGTATCTCTTGTAAGCTGCCTGAAGAACATTTACTGGAGCCGTGTGAAAGTGCATATTTTCTAGAAGACAGAACTATTTTTAGCTTGAAGGTAGAGCTGTGTTTTTCCTTCTTGGCAAACTCCTTTTCTTTTGATGAAAGCCAAAACTTGAAGTTAGTGGTGACAGGTCAGGGTCCTAATTGCCGTGCTGTTAGAAATAAGGAGAGATGTTTATTGCTAATCAAGTAAAGAGCAAACCAAATTTCATCAGTGTAGTAAGATGAGCCCACTCAGTGGGCTGGCCTTATAAAATACTTTTCCTAGCAAGCCTGGGAAAACTTGTGAAGTGGTAATAATAAAAACAGCATATGGTCTTCGCAGGAACTTTGTCATACATGAGCAATGTGCTGTGGGTGTGGTAATGAACATCAGGTGTATTTGACTCAAGACTTCTAAACTTGGAGAAGAGGAATTTTTCTTCTTCTTTTTTGCACATATTGGAATGTGTTTTTACATTTCTGGTATTTAAAAAAATAACTTAAGAACAACGTTATTTTTTTATTCCTTATTTGGAAGCTATACTGGTCAGCATAAGAAAATACTTAACTTAAGATCTTCAAAGGAATGCTGTAGAGGTTTGGAAAGCATTTGCTTTGGCTTGAAGCGAGTTTGGCTAGTGAAGTGACAGGCACACAAGAAAGAACAACAGGTGAAAAAATGTGGAGTTTCTTTCATCTTTCAAAGGATTTCCTTGATGAATTGAAACAGCCATGAAAATAAGCACTGGCCTTCGTGCCCAGTGGCCTACAAGTGCTTAGTGTGGGCCAAATCAGAATCAGGCAGGGGCCTAATGGAAATCAGGCAGCAAGCCTAGGCCTAATTAAGTGTGTGCTGCCTGCCCCTACATTTAAAAAATTCCCTTTGGCTCATTTTTTTTTAAACAAAAAATCTGGTTTTGTGGTAGAGCGATATTTGTCTTCTTTGACTCAGATAGGGTTAGTAATGGCTAGCAAAGGCAAACAGTGGCATTACTTACTCAGTAGAACCAATGAAAATTTTGGTTGGCTAAATAGATTTTCCTGCTGGCCTATTTCTTTTCAAAACTACTTATAAAAATGAATAAATTTCTGGACTAAGGTAAATTATATCTCTTGAAGTGGTTGAATGCAAGCCAGAGACAAAGTTTTCATTTTGTTGGGGAAAAATATTGCATTTGATTATAACCATGTTTTAGAACAGCTTTTGAAGACGTTGAAGGAGGGAGGAGTGGGCGTACTGGGTAAAAGAAGGTGAAGGGATTAGCTAAAGGACATATATGCATAGCCCACGAACACACACAACAGTGCAGCAAAGGTCAGGGGAGGGGGGCTGGGGGCTGGGTGGAGGTGGGCAAAGGTGAGGAAAATGGGGGACATCCGTAATGGTGTCAACAACAACAAATTTTAAAAAATGTTGAATGTCCCTCAGCAGTTTCCCAAACTGGTTTAGAGGAGTCTTTGGTATCTGAGTCATGACTAATTTTCCGATTAAGGCCACGAGATAGATGTCTTCACAGAGTTCTGCACAACTTTAAAATGTGTTTGAATAATGGGAAGTTGACCCAAGCCTAGAACATTTTCTCCATTGTCCCAGTTTAGAGCAGGTACAGAGGCCCTGGGACTGGATCACAGACTCCTAGGCCCTTAATTGGGAACTTCTTTCTTGCCAGTACCTCCCATGAAGAAGTTGCTGCTTAGTTTATTATTTGAATACAAATAAAACTTTCATGTAACTCAGGGAGATAACATAATTTATTACAGCACGTTTATGAAGTCCTAGGAGATGCCTGAATTATAATAATTGGTGAGTCTGTTTTGTGTCTTTCTCCAAAGCCTCTGCTTAGGGAGCAACTTTTGAAGTCAACGACAATGCCAGATTTGGAACAATTCTAGAAGCATCTGTTTGGGGCGCAGCATGGAAGAGAATCATCAGCTCTGCAGACGGTAGGACATTACATATATGTATGTAACATGACAACAAAGCAGTTGAATCCTGTGACAGTTCACTTCTTTTTAAGAGAAATACAAATGGCAGGTCTGCCCTCATGGGTCAGCCACCATCAAAGGCTAGTCACAAACAACAATAACAACAACACACTCCTCAGATTCTAAGAAGGCTGGTGCCCTGTTTTCCATTTGAAATGCTTAATGAAAAGCTGCACCAAAACATTTCTGTGGATTTGAGGATTTTGGAATAAGCAACAGGCAGGAACAGAAGCCCACGTGCTCTGTCTTTACTGGCTTTAATTGTTTTGGTTTCAAGCTTAGCGGCAACATGTTCCTGCCAAGTGAATGTCCGCGCGCATGGGATGTTTTCTGCTTTGCTTCACTCAGGCGTTTGAAGAAAGGCCCTGGTTTGTATCAGTCAGACATCATTTTAGTGTAAGAGAAAACATGCCCCTTGAAGCAATTAAGGGATCTCAACTTATCATTAGAGTGAAGAATAGGTTGCAATGTCTATTTAGCATAGGGTTTTAGAAATTAATTACTGGGATAGGTCACAAAATGCTTCACTGTTTTCTAACAATTAAAAACTACAATTCGACAAATTAGTGAAAAATTTGTCAGGGCAATACACTTATCATTTATCATTATTAGAAAGGGGTCAGCAAACTCTTTTTGTAAAGAGCCAGCTAGGAAATATTTTAGTTTTGTGCCTTTATAGTGTGAAGGCAGCCGTAGACAATAAGCAGATGAATGAGCATGCCTGTGTCCCAACAAGACTTCCTGTGTTGTGTATTATATTTGATATAATTTTAGCATGTCTTAATACCTTATTCTTACTTTGATTTTTTAACCACTGAAAAATGAAAACAAAACATTTTTAACTCTGGGTTGTATAAAAAACAGGCAACAAGCCCACTTTGGCCTGAGGGCTATAGTTTGCTGCTTCCTGCTTTAGAAGAGAAGACCCTGTTATTATTTACACTAAGATGTCTGAGCATTATTTGAAAGAGCAATGCATTTTTTCAACTCCTAGTTATTTTATAATTTTGTTCCAATGATCACTGTTTTTTTGATGAGGGTTATTTTAAAGCCCATTGTTTGGGCTGAGCGAGGACCGCAGCCTGAGGGCTGGCTGAGGGGCACAGGGCTCAACACATTCCGTCCCCACTGTGCTCCTCTCCTTGTGTTCCACTTCCGTTCATCAGTGAAAGGAACTTGCGCCATTGCTTCACTTGTGGCAGTGAATAAATCTGTATAATTTTACAAAAGACTAACTGCGTGGCTTCTTTTGCTGCCCAAAGACTTGAGTGTTGAGCTCTTCTTTATAAAAAGTTTCCATGACAATCTGGCTTGAGAGAATGACAAGTTTGCCCTCATGGGGAATTTCTCATTAAGGAAGCTTTTCTTTGACCAGGAAGCTTTATGGGGGCTTAATAGTGGGTCAAACAGAAAGGGCCAAATAGGATCCTTTCATAAACCGTACCTTACATCCACTCTGGCCTGAAAGAGAGCTTGTTTCCTCCTGTGTGTGGTGAAGGGGTGATGTTCAGAAGCTGGGAGGTTAGCGAGGACCACCGTGTTACCCTGGGGGGCTTGCTTCTGAGTGGTAACCAAGAGACCCAGACACAAGTATGTGCTATTAATATACAGGCTGAGCCAAGAATTATTGGCCCCTAGTTTTCCCTATTGAAAAGCAGTATGTGGAATGGAGAAGCAAGTGGGCTATGGCTTGACTATCTGAGTCTTTACTGAGCCTAGTAAGGCTCAGGCGCTTAATAGCTGTGTAATATTCACCTCTCTGAACCCCAGTTTCCTTCCCTGAAAAAGGGGCATGATAATAATGTTTATCTCACAGGGTTGTGGGGATTATAATTAAGTAAATTAATATATATGTAATGCATTTTTAAATAGCACCTGGCACATGGTAGTGAATAATAAAGATAGCTATTACGGTAATTTTCTTTCCTTGTTAGCTTTGAAAACAATGCAAACTATTTTTTTAAGGGGGTTCCTTCCCTCAGGTATAATCACTCTGACAATATCCTTTAGCCTGTTATTTTTCTTTCTCCTTCATATCACTCCTTCGTTCTGCTGACTATACCTTTCAGCCTCCTCAGTTACTCTGTCCTAATGCTGATATTGGATTTTGGCCTTTATTTTTTTCCCACTCACTGCACTTGGTTATAAACTCAGTGGTCTCCTGGGCCTGACCTGAGAAACACTTGGCTTATATGTAAAAGGGAAGCGTAGTTCATCAGGTGTAACCTAATATATTGCCATGTAGTTGTGGCACAGCCCTGTCTGGGTTTGGTTGGAAATCTACAGGTTTTTAGGGCAGGTTTTTAGTAAGCTGCTCACTCTGTGTGCAGAGTTGAGAAGTTGAAGGGGCAGAGCCCAATGAGGGGAAACTGGTAGTGTTCTGGGCTCTGTGTCTCATCATTCTTTCATAGGGTCCCCAGAGACCTAGCAGAATGTTATGTGTTCTAAGGGACTTCAATACATACTTTGTGCTTGACTATATACAGGGTTTGGATTCCCTTTCCTGCCAATTGCTTTGTGTGTTGGAGTGAGAAGTAGCCTTAACTGTTACAGTGCACTATTTTAAATCTGGCTTAAGCTTTGCTATCTTTCCTCTCGGGCCTGTTTTGCCCATGCTCTGGAGCAGGGCATGTATGGACAGTTGTTGAGAGAAGCTCTTATTTTGGTTAATTACTATCCTGGATTTGTCTATTTCTATTTGCTTGGAATAAAAGTGACATGCTATGTTTTTGGACTACTCGATATACAGAAAAGAGGATTTTTTTCTAGAGAGGATACATTGAATAGGTTATGGACAAAAGCAATTCTGAAACATTTCAATACACTTGCATAGAAAAGGCCACGTTGATTAGGGTTACATGGATTTTGCTCTTTTGGATGACTCAAAAAGCATTTCTTAGTTCTATAAGAAAAAAAGTCAGCATTAAATACTTCTTTATTCCTTAAAAAATGCAACACAGGCCTAGTTTCCCTCCCACTCCCCCATATTTCTTTTCTCCCTAGGTATCTCATCCATATGAGACACTCTCCTTGTCTTCAAAGGGTACTTTGTGTATTCAAGAAATACACAGAGAGAAGCAGAGAATGAGACTCTGCCCCAAATACAGTTTTATTTGATTGAGACCATTCATCTGAATGACATTTGCTATTATGTTAATCGCTTATGCTGTAGGCTCACATAGAGTTTACATTCATTTATTGATGCTTCTTTCTCTAGCATACCAGGTTCCTACTGTGTGCAAAGGGCTGAACCAGGCCGCATGTTTGGACAACAAGACACACAAACAGCTGTTTCTGTCAATCATTTCAAAGATAAAATATTCTCTGAGACATTTCTAGTGTAGATTTTCTGGAGTACAACAGTGGTGTTCATGATGATTCTGTTCATTTTTTGTAAGGAAAAGAAAAAGAAAAAGAAAAAGTAGCATTTTTAGTGCTTGCTACATGCTAGGCATCACACAGTGGGGACGGAATGTGTCGAGCCCTGTGCCACTCAGCCAGCCCTCAGGCTGCGGTCCTCACTCAGCCCAAACAATGGGCTTTAAAATAACCCTCATCAAAAAAACAGTGATCATTGGAACAAAATTATAAAATAACTAGGAGTTGAAAAAATGCATTGCTCTTTCAAATAATGCTCAGACATCTTAGTGTAAATAATAACAGGGTCTTCTCTTCTAAAGCAGGAAGCAGCAAACTACAGCCTTCAGGCCAAAGTGGGCTTGTTGCCTGTTTTTTATACAACCCAGAGTTAAAAATGTTTTGTTTTCATTTTTCAGTGGTTAAAAAATCAAAGTAAGAATAAGGTATTAAGACATGCTAAAATTATATCAAATATAATACACAACACAGGAAGTCTTGTTGGGACACAGGCATGCTCATTCATCTGCTTATTGTCTATGGCTGCCTTCACACTATAAAGGCACAAAACTAAAATATTTCCTAGCTGGCTCTTTACCAAAAAGAAGAAAAGTAACATTTTTAGTGCTTACTACATGCTAGGCTCTTTACAAAAAAATGTATAACTTCATTGAATTTTTGCATTAACCCTTCAGCACAAATACTATTATTATTTCTTATCAGTACTGAGAAAAACTGAGGTTTGGAGATTGAGTCACTTGCCTAAAGCCACCCCCAGCTGGTCGGCTGTAGGAAGCTAGGATTCACAACTAGGTCTGTCTCTGGTCACTAACCCAAGCTGCCTCCCTTCAAGCGGAGATGGTCTTTGTTAACCAGCTGGCAGAAAATGCTCACTTGGGACACAGGAAAGTGTCCTCCAAATGTATTTCATTTGAAGTTGTTTTGGAAATAGGTGGAAAATATGTTTCTTTCCCAGAAAAAAATTGCAATTACATGATTAAAGTACAATTAGATTATTAAAATAAACTGTGTGTATAGGTATGTATAATCAGAGAATTAGACATTTAAAATGGTTATTCCACAAAATGGATCAAATCTATAATCTTTGTTACACTAAGGTATAATTTAATAAGTACAATACAGACTGAAAAAATAAACAGCTGCCTGTTTGGTTCTAAGTATAACAGTGATGATCATATTTTAGAATGTTTTTTTAATTATAGAAAAATTGCCAACAGAAGGACAAGAACTCAGAGGTTCCTGCAAATGCTTAAGAGCAGCCATAAGTTCCTGCTGCAAAGCAGAGACAAAGCAGTCCTCATTTTTGTGCCAGAATTTCCTTTTGGCTCAGAGGGCCAGGTCCACAAAAGAGAAAATGGGGAGATTTGCTATTCTAAAAAGGTTTCCTGATATGCTTAGGGGTAAACTTGTAAAAGACATATGAATTCTTCTCAAATAGGTTATCTGTGGGTTATCTATCTTATTACTGCACAAAATTCTTTCACTTTTCTCAGCCTTGGTTTCTATTTTTGTCTGCAAATGGTAACAACTTCTCTATCTAGGTTTTTGAGAAGGTCAAATGATATGCGAAAGTACTTTGGAATGGTTAAAGTGTTATTTGTATGGAAGAGTAAGTACATGTAGACAATACTCTTTCAAAAATTTCCAATATATTTTCCCCTGTAGTAATACAATTTCTCTCCCTATCACCTTCCCCCCATTATTGCCCAAGGGAAGAACAGTGAGAATGTCACCTGGGGAAAGAGAGAAGAAGAAAGGGAGACACTTCCTATCAGTCAAAAGGGAAAAGTTGAAGATGCTTCACACCTAGGAGGCAGAGGGAGAGGAGAGGAAGAAAGGAAGGGAGGGAGAGAGAGAGAGAGAGAGGAAGGGATGAAGGACAAGAACTCAGCACCGTGTACTGGCTCCGTGCAAGGAAACTCCCACAGGGTGAGTAGAAACATCCAGAAAGTTTCTAGGAGAACCTAGAATTCCCCTCTTTTGAGAGAATGGAAACTTCTTAGAGAAGTTCTGAGGCCAGCATGACCTTCCATGATGTATAAAGAGTGGAGCAGGATTGTGAGCGAAGAGTCTACCTAGATGGTCCTGAGCTGGTATTTCTAGTGGTCCAGGGCCTGTGAAAGGTATGTGCAGGATTCAGAGTCCTCATGAACCAAAGGGAGAAGGTTCAAACATTTGAGAGAACTGATAGACTAGAACAGGTCTAAAACACTCTATCATCCATTACACAGATAAATATCAGAACGTCAGATAATACAAACTATTGGTAAGGGAATTGGGAAATCCTCTTGCCCTGCTAGTGGAAGTCTAAACCAGAACAACTACTCTGGAGAGTTACCTGGCAGTGCTTAGAGAAATCTGGTCATATGTGCTAAGAGCCCACTCCTGAGTACTCTCACACAGGACTAGGAGGGAGCAGGTTTGAGCGTGTTTACTGATGCTCTATGTGAGAAGGCAGCAAGCTGGAGAGGACTGAGGGGTCTATTGCTAGGATAATGGATTAGTCATTTGTGGGAGAGACATATGTAGTAGAATTCTATGCACCACTTAGAATTAGTTATCTAGATGCACACAAAGCAACATGGAGAGATCTTAAAAACATATGTTGAATGAAAAAAGAAAATGTTTTATAGAGAAGTTACATGTATATGAATGAAACACATATGGTCACACGAACAACTTTATGTATTTCTCAAAGATACAAACACACCTAAATACATTTATGTTTTATAAACATTAGTGTGGATGCCTCTAGCAAAGAGGACAACGGGGGTTAGGATGAGACATTAAGGGGAAAAAATAAAATTAATAAAACATGGTCTAGGCCTTGTGAGGTGGATAGTAGTGTGACATGAGTAAGATATATGATTAACTCAACTCTGAACCTTAGGATAAGAAGAAGCAGCTGCAGCTTGTATTTCCGAGTCACGGTGCACACCCTTGGTGGTGGTATATCGTGATGATTCTATTCAGGAGAGGTGGTCTTGCAGAGGGTGGGCAGCCTCTGTGAGTAAGCTACTAATCCATATCACATAAACAGGCGATTTTTAGGACGAAATTTAGAAAATTGCTTGTTATTTAGCTCTCTGAGGCCCTGGCAGATGAAACATTTATCCCTTGAGATTAATTTTTCACTGACTGATCAAACCCAATGTACTGTTTATGTTCTCTGTAACAGGAATTTTAAAGTACATAAATTTTTAAGCAAGAGTCTGATATCCAAAAAGATACATTACTTTCATCTAAAATAATTTGAAGTTCAACCAAGTGAAATACAGCTACTATTTAAGCTCCTTATTTATAAAATATGGGTCCAGTTAATCAGATTTATAGCGTGAAGTCAGAACTCTGTCTGATGACTAGAGAAGGCAGTCCAATATGCTTAAAATATTGCCCTCTGTGGTCCTCATTTTTCACTGGCTGCCTGTTGGCTACCAGTTTGCGTTTCTGGATCTCAGTTTCCTCATCTGTAAAATGGCTGGACTAGTTCATTGCTCCCTGAAAGTGCTGTGATTTCACAATAACAAAACCAAAAAAGATGATTAACATTCTACTGAATAGGAAGTCATCCTGCTGTGTTACTGAGCGCCTGTCAGGGGTTGCCTCAGGGCAGAAGAAGCTGACAAGCACTAATTTTAAAGGTAGGGGTGAGTCAGATTCTGCATTTACGGTGTTATCTGTGAGTCATCCAGGGTTTTACAGAATCAGGCATTTCTAAAATTCCAGTGAATTATTCTTAAGAATAGAATTATATGCTGGGGCCTCAGTCTAATCTCATTATCAGATTCCATGATTCTAGATGGTTTTAGAAGTAAAATGATCACTACAAGTTTCTTTGGGTGCTTCCAGTATAAAAATAATTTGGATAGTGTGCAGGATGGTTCTGTAGTATAATAACATACTAGTAACAATAATACTTAACACTTTATAACACTTGCACAGACACTATGCTAAGTACTTTCAAATATTAATTCACTCCATTTTCACAAGAACGCTGTGAGACAGGTACTATTATTGTGTCCTTTTATGGAGAAAAGAAGAAAATGAGGCACAGAGAAGTTAAATAAGTTGCTTATTTTTACAGCCAGAAAGTGGGAGAGATGAAATTTTAATCCAGACTGTTTAACCCAGGAGTCTATGCTTTTAACCAGTAGGCTTCTCTCTCTAATATTCAATATAGTGAAGTTTCAGTTTACACCAAATTTTAATATCATACCAGAGGCTTTTCTGGATTGTACGTTTTGAATAGTGTTTCCATTATTCTACCAACAGTCAATTTTTGGAAAAAGATAATCAGAAAAACCCCCTCTGACTTAATGCCCTTCCTCTGATTCTTCCTTCAATGCTGCCTGTTACAATAGTGTATCTAATATTTATTTAGTTCCTCCTCAGCACCACACTGAGTGCTTTGCGATTATCAGCTTGTTTATTCCCCATGACCCGTATGAGGTTTGCATGATCATTAGCCCCATCAAGCTGAAGCTTACAGGGGTTATGTTGTTAGCATGTGGCCATATAGCTAACGAGCATCCAAAGAAACAGCCTCTGGCACCAGTGCTAAGCCCCTTGCAGGTCTGCTTTTAAGGGTGCTTAACATTCAGGGACTTGGATTTCTTCGTTTCTAAAGTAAGATATTTGCTCAGGTATCTTCTAATGTAATAGCCAGCGTTAATTCTTCATAATAATCAGTCTTATTATTCCTAATAGTCTTGGTTCCCCACTTAGTACTGGCTAAAGCAAAATTTCGAACCAGGCTCAAAAATTTTGTCCGTTGTTGGCTTTGGCAAATCACAAATCTTGAACATATTAAGCAATGAAACAAGATAATACACAGGAAACTGTATCTTTATTCTTTTTCTCAGAAACTATTTAAAATCAAGCATTGTTATTATTTATAATATGAAGGCTTTCATTAATAAAGCATTTTTTTAAAATAGTAAAATTTTCTCTAAAAATGATAGTATTTTACATCAGGGGAGGAATTTTTGTGTTAAATCAGATGAAGTTTTGCTAGTATTCATATCTTTAAAAAATATCTTTCAGAAGTTGGCCCTGAATTTCTAAAGCCCTTGAGGCAAACTGTCAGAGTAAAAACTAACAGGAGACTAAGGTAGAAAAGGAGGCGTGACTAATTGCCTGGGAACATTCATCCTTGAAAAGAGGTGGAAGAGTGGGTGAGGAAGTGGGGTGGTGTGACCTTGTGATCCTAGGTGCCTTGTTTATATATCGTTATCAGGAATCTTCTCGCTAGAAGTAAAGTGGCTTTAGTCTGCCAGAGAGACTCTTGGCCTTGGTCCAAACCTCACTGAAATATTATCAGAAATACATTCTTTACCATGTATAGCAGTTGCACATTCTTCTAATGAGGCCCACACGTGATAGCCAATTAGGCCGGACACTCCAGAGCTTTGGGACGGGGAGAGCACGCCCTCTCACTATCTGCCATGTAAGGGTTATCCACCCAATGTGGCTTTGTGTGACATGTCTGGGGAACTGAGGTCAAAGTGTTGTTTTGTGGGAGAGAAATAAGTAGCATTATGTATTTGTGAACCTAAAAAAACCCATCTAATTTTTGTATTCGTATTTGAGGAAAAAGACAGAGATTTAAAGCTCATTTTACTCCAGGACAAAGCTATCATCTATTTCAAATTATAATCTAAAATTAAAAATATTCTCCCTACCATATGGCACTTCATGGTCAGGTATTTCAAGACATTTTCCACCTGAGTTTCTTCCTTCTGGAAGGCCAGGCCTTACAGGAGGGCACAAAACCCAAGGATTAGGGTTTACCGTATACTCCCTGCCATCCGAACCCTGGCCCAGATGGGGACAGGTGGCCCCCATGGAATAACTAGATTCCTTCTGATTCACAGAGTTCTATGAGATCCACACCAGAGGGGATCCCAGAGGTAGTACAAGTTTGTGCGTCATTCTCTGACAGTGAGAATCACCCTCATTTTGGTTTGTTGTGAAAAAGTGTGGAACTCAGCCATGATGGGTCAATTTCTATTCTTTCTTCTTGGTCACAACTTCACACTTCACTTAAATTTTCCTCAATCTAAGATGTCTCAGCTCTGTGGAAAAGAATAAGATATCAAGAGCTAAGGTCCACCCCTGTTTTTCCTCCTTTGATTTTATGTTGAATATTTCCCTTTCTTCTCTAGTTGAATAAAAATTATATTTCCTTTTGCCCTCTTCTAAAGTATTGAGAAAACTATTAAATAAAATCTGTTTTCCTTTCTCTGGCCTGTATGTGAATATATTATATGCTACTACAGTAATGGCTTCCTCCTTGGTTATACCCAGCAGGGCCAGCCCTTGGCTTACACCCTGGGCAGGACCATTAGAATAGCTCTCTGGTGTTTGAAGTCGGTTGGGTCTGGTCAGTGGATGAACCTAGAGACTAGAAGGCAGGATATTAGCTGGGCTTAACTGACTCAATTAATTGTATGTATAAGAAAGCTTTGTTCAATAACTTTTCCTAGTGCAATCCCCTTTATTTCAATTTGAAGACATGCTTCAATAAAAGTCATTTTGTTGTCAGTATTAAAGTTTTCTGCATAAAAATCTGGCCCCATGATGGCCATTGGCAGTTTAGTAAGATTCAGATGGCATGCCAGCCATCTGAAAGACGTAAAATTCCTAGGCATTCAATAAACATCTCCCAATTCTGGCACAAAATATCAGCAAACTCCAGATTCACATTTTGCTTCCAGTAGATGCTTTGATTTACAGACACATTAAAATTGCATAAGAAATATAAACATCCAAAGTAAAAGGCATGTGACAGAGACTATTTTACCTGTCCAGGAATATTTTAGAATTTGATGGTAAGAAAATGTGGCAGCCTGGCACATTTGGAATTCCAGAGGGGAAAGAGAGCTAGACAGCCCTTAAAGAAAGATATATTGAATAGCATCATCTCCAATGACTGATAAATACAGTTAATACAGTATATCAGGAAACAGAATACTCTCATTTTCTTTTTCTGGGAGTACAAAGTTTATAGGAATCTAATGTCCTTTGTAAAAATATTTCTGTATTTATGGTTATTCTCTCTAATGGCTATTCTCTCAAATGGCAAACATAGTTTGAGTCCCCGAATTTGGATTTAGCCTTAGCATTTCTCTAAATACCACTAGTCTGATGTTTCTTTAATATGGAGATGAAACGCAAACATGAAATTAGCTTCCTTGAAACATTCCCTTTGAACTTTGCTTTTCTGCTGCCAAGGAGACGATCTTTTGAATGAATGCCCTGCCACACTGACAGTGCATTCAGAGCTTGGATAGGGGCCAGACTTGCTTAGTCCTTTTCCTTATTTAGCTCGCTCAATATTATTGGCAGGTTGCTTCCACAAAAACCCCTATTTTCTAAGGGATTTTTGACAACTTCAAATAGGTTCGATATCTTTCATGGGAAGTTCTGCTAACTAAGCGGAAAGACTGAAATGCCAATTATAAGCAGCAGCAGAAGCTAAGTTGCTTTTGTTTTATTGGGAATATAAGGGAATCCTGTGCAGGCAACAGACAGGGCCTATAATGTCACTTTAAAAGTAAAGCACGACTGAGAAATTGTGAAAATTACATTGTGTTCCTTTCCTGAATGGTCTTGGAGGACCTTTTTAGATAAATTCAAAATTCTCCAATTCCTTTTATAACCTGGTGATCATCACCATCCTCCCTTTAAAATGGTAAATTTAGTTTTATGATGAGGATGGCTCTTCCTCTATTTTAGCAATATATGAAAGTGATTGAATCGGCACTGTTTTTTTTCTTCACTTTGGGGAACGAAGGCTAATTGGTGTGATAGCCCTTTAAGCTAAACTACCCATTTGATGCATTCTCTAAATTGTAAAGCCTGAAAAGTCCACAGCTCTTTACTTGTCACTTTGGTAGCATCACTCACTGGTGAACAAAGAATTATTTGCTAATAAGAAACATTGGTTCTTGTGTGTGTCTGTGTTTAATGAAGAAAATTATTTTTAAAAACAGCCTGGCAGAGGTTGGGAACACCACTGACTAGACACAGAGTAAATGCTCTTTCATACACACCTCACAGATACATTTTATGATGGTCCTCGCCGTATAAGGAAAGCTTCATGAATTTATTAAGGGCCTTTATACAACAGTTTTGGATGTTACATGTAGTATGAGTAGTCCTCTTTTAAAGTAAACACACCACACCATACTCTAAGCCTAATAAAAAGAAGGAAAATGATTTATTTTATTTATTCTCCATCCTCAAAATTAAAGTCCCATTCATTAAACTGTGAGGAGTGGAAGTATTGTCCAGCCTTATTAGGCAATGAAGGAGGGCCAAGCCACAAAGACAGAAACAGTGGGTGTAAAGTTGGGGATTATGGGAAATTCTATGATTCAGGAAGGAAAATGGGTAGCTAATAGCAGAAAAAAGATGCTTGGGTTGCTGCTGTATGGGTGACATGAACTGTGAAGAGGCAACTGGAACCATCCTTGAGTGTTCAGTTGCTCGATGCCAATGATCAGCATTTTAATGGCCTTAGACAAAAAAATTTTCAGGCTGGCATATTATTGTATTTCTCCTACTTGTCATTGTTTGTGATAGAGAACAATGGGCAATTCGAAATAATTTTAGAGGTCACTTTATTAAAAGTTTAATTTTTCCATAAAGTAAGATACACATGCACAGTCTTCAGAAATACCTATATAAGTATCAGATTTTATTTGAATTTATGTATTAAGTTCTGTGGTTTAGAAATTTTTTATATTATATTAATTCACTTGATTAAATGCTTGATCAGTGTCAAAATATCCTGTTTAAATATTGGCCAAAATAAATAACAATAATAGTCACAGCAAGTCCTCACTGGCAAAGACATAATTTTGGGATTTGTGGACAGCTCTCTTGGTAGAATCATTGTTTTACATTGATCTTCTCATTGGTAGCTATCATTTGTTAAGTGTTTACCAAGTCTAGGTAAACTATACACGTTACTTTATTGAAGTGTTCTAACTGGCAGAGGCTCACAGAGCTTAGGCCAAACATCAGAGGTCATAAAGCGAGTAAAAGAAGGAGCTGCATTTGTGTCCAGGTCAGCCTGGCTTCATATTCTGTGCTTGCTACCATCACATATTCCGTCTAGCAATGCTAAACAGGTAGCATGCTAAAACGGCAATGCATTTCCTTCTTGCCTTCCTTGAACATCTTTTTGGCTATGCTAGTCAGGACCAACTGTTCTTGGAATCCCTGAGGGGGTGGTGATATGAGAAGAAGGCTTCGCAAAAGCTCTTAGGTATATTCTCAACCTCTGCCTTCTGACTTGGTGATGGTGATATTGACCAGAAGGGTAATCCACACCTATGAGAGTGATTCTGGGCAGAGTAGACATGTGGAGCCTTCTGTTCCATGGTCTTTTCCTTGCTAGTCAGCACAGCCTTTTCTGAGATCTGGAGACTCCAGGATGATCTTGGTTAGCTGCCACTCAGAGCGTTCCAGAGGGAGGAGTGAGCAGGATGCTTGGATTTCACAGTGGGACGGGCAGGGAAGGAGGAAATCCCTGCTCTAGCCTGGAGCCGTGGGACTGACACAAACTGTAAGGATTGTCCACAGGGAAAAAGAACATAAAAAACTCTTTGATAGTTCTGGGGCTTGCTGGAAATGTACCCCCCACCCACTTTTTTCTTTTTTATAAGGAGACATTAAATAGTGATAGAAAAGTTTGTAAAAAACACCCTTGACAATGTGGCTGGCATATGCTTTTGGAATATGGAGAAATCTTGCATAACAAAGTTAATTTTTCTGGCATAGTGAATTTTCTATTGGTTTAGATAGAATCATTCTGACAGTGGGAATCAGCAAAAGAGAAATTCTTCATGCAATACATTAGCACTGGTGTTTGACATATTTCCTCCTCCCGTCCTTTTCTTTCTTCCCTTCCTTCCTTTAAGAAATGAGCACCTAGCATATATGAGTCTATTCTGGTCACTGGGGATACAAAGGCAAATCATTTATGGATCTTACCCTGAGTAACATGGTATATTACTATTACATATATAGATAATGTACCATAATTAATATAATATGGAAAATAGAACAGAGTAAGTACAATAAGATGCTAGAAGAGTCCAGCTCTTATTTATGTATTTATATAATGGGTCTTTTTTTAAACTTTAAAAATTACTTTATTGTTGTTCAATTACAGTTGTCTGCATTTAACCCTCACCACCCCCTACCCCACCCCAGGCAAACCTGCCTCCCTCCCTTGTTTCCACACACCCCTTTGGTTTTGTCTATATGTCCTTTCTAGTTGTTCCTATATAATGGGTATTTGCTAAGGACATGGGGACTAGGCATTGGGCCAGGATTGGGGTTATGGCTGTGGCTGCCCTCAGAAAATTTAAAGATCAGTGGAGCACATAGACCTGTAATCAGACATTCACGATGGGGAATGGCCAGCGCTAAGTCTCATTCTTGCAGCAAATAATTTTCATTGCTTAATAAATGCTGAGCATTATTTAAGGGAGGTTGAGATGAATTCATGGACAAGGTCTCCTTTGAGCTGGATTTGGAAGGGTGGGTTGGCACACAGAGATGGGGGCAGAAAATCACTTTTGAGAAAAGGGGGAGTTTTGGCAAACATTTGAGATTTTAGGAGGAAAAGTTTAACAGTAGTAATAACAATAGCTAACTTTATGCAGTGTTTAATCTGTGCCTGGTAGTGTTCTAAGTGCTTGGCATATCCTTTATTAACTCAAGCGTTCCTCCTGACATCCCTGTAATGTGGATACTGTTGCCATTTCACATATGAGGAAACTGAGGCACAGAGAGATGCCTTGCCCAAAGCCACACAGTTAGGAAGAGGTCAGTCTGGGACTCAGACGCAGGCAGTCCAGCTTACTGTACAGAACCTTGCTATAAACAAAGTCGAGGAAGGGAAACCTCATGAGGTGGAAAATTTCAGGGAGCTCAGTTTGACCTGAGATTAAGGTTGGTGTGGAGGAAAGTGTGGGAAATGAGCTGGCAAGGTAATTGGGAGCATATTATAAAAGGCCCCGAGAGTCCTGTTGTCAGTGTGAATATCTTTTGCAGATAAAGAGGAGCCACTTAAGGTGTGTGAGAAGGCAGCACTACGATCTGAGCTGTGCTTCAGAACATTCAGCCTCAACCACTGTGGAAAATGAGGGGCAACAGGCAGGAAGAGAAGTTAGGGACTGATTGTGGTGATAGGAAGGAATGAGGCTTAGTAACAGTAATGAGAGAATTATGAAAAGGGCTAGGGGTTCCAGCGCCTGGGAACTTATTAGCACTCCGAGGTGTCGTGTTAACCTTTGGCCTATGACAGGCAGTGGTCATGAAGGGTTAAGTGAATATGCCTGCTATGGCAATTTCTTGGGCATTAACATTTTCCACTTTTCTTCAGTTGTATCAAATGCCCTTGTAATGGGAGAAAAAGAACAAACATCAAAAGTACCTTTTAACTTCACAATTCTTTCTAAATTTCTTTAAACTTATAGGCTATACTGCTGATTTGCAGACTTCAAAGTACATGGAAGGATCGGGGTCAGATTGAAAAATTATTTCTTACAGCTTGATAAAATATGCATGTGAATCCTATGACCTGCCAGTGAAATTATTTATGTGTTAATATAACTTTGTAACACTAATTGCACTGTTTAGCACTCCTTTTTTCTCCCCTCATAGCTTTTTCACTGTTAGTTCCAATTTTTGCATATTGCTTATCCTGTACTGTACAGATTTCATGAGTTGTTTATTGATTAAAAATCAAGGGTTTTTTTTTTTGAAAAATTATAGCAAGAAGACTGACTAGAGTGTGTTCTTGTGGACAATGATTGGGACTTTTGTATTCAATTTGTTGTGAGTTTTTAAACGTCTTATTTTTTAACTATCTAATGAGAGCAACATCTTAATATATTTGTGATAATTTTTCTCAGAAGTAATACCTTATGATTTTTCAGTTCTTTTTCAAATGGGAGTTACTCTTCTCCTTCCTATAGTGTGGGCGATAACCAAGATAGAAAGTTTGGAATTGAGGCTTTCCCACATAAATTCACCATGTTTTCCTGCTTTTTACATATTTGCGGGACTCCCATTAGTAATAGTTTTAGAAGATGTATGCTTTTGCAGACTAAAGTTTTCTTTTTCTTTGGTAGATTTAATTTTTGTTGCAATTGATGGAAATATACCATTCGATGGTAGTGAACATTGTCTGTTCTGCAGTTTTTGTCTGTCCTTTGCAGTTTTCCTTAGATTTGAATGCTAATTCTGGGTTATTTGGTGTTTACACAATTATTTATCATAGTCTCCTCGACTTTTTCAGAGGTTTGAGGCAGTGCGGTGGAATGGCTAAGAGAATAGGCTTTGGGTTTTACCATTGCTTCTCAAACTTCTGTGTGCATATGGATCACTGGAGGATCTTTTAAAAGTGCAGAATATGATCAGGACGCCTGGGGTAGGACCTAAAATTCTGCATTTCTAATATGTGAGTCTGTGGACTACATGTTGAGTACATTCTAGTCTTTATGTACCTCACTTCACAACTGTGTGACTTTGAGCAAATCACTTAACTGCTTTTTAGCTCATTTTCTTCATTTGTCACATACCATCGGGAGGTTGTGATGATTAAGTGAGAAAATGTATGCAAAGAGCCTGGCACATGGAAAGTATATAATAAAGTGAATGGTAGCAGCTGTTACTATTGCCTTTATAGGCAGAATGTCATCTTAAGAGGCTGCTGGGAAGCAAACATTGTTGTTTGGTAACTAAATCTGGTTTTGGATCAGAAGTTCTTGGTTGAAGTTCTGTCTCCTCCATCTATTGCTGTGGGGTCACAGACAGGTCATGTCATCTCATTTTCATGGATTTTATTTGTAAAATAAGAGAGGGTTGAACTAGAGATTTATGAGGTTTCTATCAACTTGAACCTGTGATTCTAAAACCATTCAATGAACTATACTATTCTACTTTTTAAAATGTTGACAAGTAATAGGATGAGTTATGATTATGTTTGCATTTGTTTCTTCTCTCTGTAAATTTATTTGACTAAATTAAATTTATTATATTTAACTTTGATTTGCGTGGTTCCTAATAATTTCTCTCCTTGCCCCTCAGGTGTTGGTTATTGTTTGGAAAAAGTTCTGGAGGTCTGCTGTGGGTGCGCATTGAAGTTATAGGTAGTTGTGATATATCCAAAGAAGCTCAGTCAAGATATTAGAGAAAATACTATAGCTGAAGACAGAAATTGCAGTCAGCTGCTTTGTAAATGATCATATCTTAACCATTAGGATACCTTATAAAATCACTCAGAGTACTCCTCTAGCTGCTTGGGTAATTTTCCAGTGCTTGCCTGTGAAGTTCAACCTTAGAGAAAAGGGATCTCCCAATATTCTAATCTGAACTACTAGCACATTTTGAAAATTATCTTAAATTATTTTTAATGTGCCAAAGGTATCAAATGTAATTGGTATCACCAAAGGGAAAAGATCTGTATTAAAAAAATAAATTGCTACATGGACAAGCATTTGGGAAAACATCTACTATGCAAGATTTGGTAGTCATCAAAATTTTTTTAACATCACATTTTTATTTATTTATTTTAAAATATATTTTACTGATTATGCTATTACAGTTGTCCCATTTTTTCTCCCCTTTATTCTCCTCCACCCTGCACCCCACTCCCCACCATCATTCTTCCACCTTAGTTCATGTCCATGGGTCATACATATAAGTTCTTTGGCTTCTCCATTTCCTATGCTATTCTTAACCTCCCCTTGCCTATTTTGCACCTACCATTTATGCTTCTTATTCCCTGTAACTTTTCCCCCATTTTACCTTCCACCCCCTCCTGCTGATAACCCTCCAAATAATCTCCGTTTCTGTGAATCTGTTCATGTTCTAGTTGTTTCCTTAGTTCATTTTTGTTTTTAGGTTTGGTCATTGATAGTTGTGAGTTTGTTGTCATTTTACTGTTCATATTTTTAATCATCTTCTTTTTCTTAGATAAGTCCCTTTAATGTTTCATATAATGAGGGCTTGGTGAAGATGAACCACTTTAACTTGACCTTGTCTGGGAAGCACTTTATCTGCGCTTCCATTCTAAATGATAGCTTTGCTGGATAAAGTAATCTTGGATGTAGGCCCTTGCTTATCATGATTTTAAATACATCTTTCCAGACCCTTCTTATCTACAAGGTTTTGAGAACTCAGCTGCTAGTCTAATGGGAACTCCTTTGTAGGTAACTGTCTCCTTTCCTTTTGCTGCTTTTAAGATTCTCCCCTTGTTTGTCATCTTGGGTAATGTAATTATGATGTGCCTTGGTGTGTTCCTCCTTGGGTCCAACTTCTTTGAAACTCTCTGAGCTTCCTGGACTTCCTGGAAGTCTATTTCTTTCGCCACATTGGGGAAGTTTTCCTTCATTGTTTGTTCAAATAAGTTTTCAATATCTTGCTCTTCCTCTTCTCCTTCTGGAACTCCCACGATTTAGATTTTGTAATGTTTTAAGTTGTCCAGTAGGTTTCTAAGCCTCTCCTCATTTTTTTTTTGAATTCTTGTTTCTTCATTCTGTTCTGGTGAGATGCTTATTTCTTCCTTTTGTTCCAGTTTTGATCTGTTCTTTCATTTGGGCCATATTTCTTTGTCTCAGGACACCTGTTATGTTGTAAGGGGGTGGAACCTTAGGTGTTCACCAGGGTGGGGCAACCCACTTTTCTGCATTGTGGCACTGTATGTGGGGGAGGGGTCTGAGAGGGAACAGTGCCACTTGCTCAGTTCTCAGCTGGGTTTCAGTCACTTCCTCCTCTATCCACAAGCAAATTGGGCCCTTCTGGTGCTGATTCCTGGGGGGTGGGTTTGTGTACCTTCTAGGACCCTGTGGGTCTCTCCAATGAATTCTCCTGTGAGGCTAGGAGTTTCTCCTGTTGCCTCAACCCCCACAGATTTTTTAAGTCAGAGGTTCTGAGGCTTTATTTCCCTGCGCTAGAATACTGGGATGTGTAGTCTGTCTCACTCTCCAGTTGTTCCTCTCAGTTTATCCACACGCAAATGTGGGACTGCCTGGTCCTTCAGCTCCTGTCTTGCTGCGGTCCTTTCCACCCCAGTTACCCGTCTCCGTCCCACCTACCAGTATGAACTTCTTGGTTGTTGGACTTCCATACAGTTCAATTTTCTGTCAGTTCAGGTTGTTTTTTGTTTTGAAATTGTTGTTGTCCTTCTTTTGGTTGTGTGAGGAGGCAAAGTGTATCCATTCCATCTTGGCGGGAAGTTCCTTTCAAAGATTTCTTTAGCTTCATTATTAGCTTTAGGGTATGAGCATGACTTTGTAGTAACGAATAAATAGAAATTTGAAAATAGGAGATAAGAACGTTGATTTTTCTGAATGTGGAAAAATTTCTGTCCATTTCCAAAAAGATTTTGAAGTAGCTGGAAGCTTTATTAAAAATGCACTACTAACAAAGAAATGGGGAGAGGCCCACTTGCACATACTGCCAATAGGAAGGCACCTCTGTGTGACCTTTCTGGGAAGCACCTTGTCAGTAATTTCTGAGGGCCTTAAAAATATTAATGTTCTTTGACCCACTAATTCTGCTTTTATGGTTCTGTCATAGCAATTGATATAAAATGAGAATACAGATTTTTTGAGGATTTTAATCCTATTTCTTACAACAATGATATGTTAAACAGTAAGTTCCATGAAAGCAGTGGTTATGCTTGTTTGTGCTCATTGTCACATCATTAGTGTCCAGTGCAACTGGCACATGCTGGGCATTCAGTAAATATTTACCAAATAAATGAACCTGGGTGGCCCACAATGGGAAAAGGGCTAAATAAAAGATGGTGTATCACACACAACATAATATATGTAGCCATTAAAAATATGCTTATGGGGAGTTTTAATTCTATATAAAATACTTATTAAAAATGAGATAAAACACTGTCTATACAGTATAACATAAATTTTGTAAAATTCACTTGTATAAAATTAAGACTGGACAAAAAGTCATAAAAGTCAAGTGATGATATTTGAATAGTGGTTTGATAGGTGCTATATTTATTTCCCAAATTTTCTCTAGTGCACATGTTATTTTATAATAAAAAAGTTTGTTTTTTCTTTAAAGTGCAGCATTTTTCTCAAGCTATTGAGAAGACTGAATACTTTTTCTAAGTCTAAACAAAGATGTTTTTTCTTTTGACTATACATTGAGCTCTTTGTTTTCTCTGCTTTAAAATGAGCTAAAAAAATTAAAAGCATTTGTCTACCTGTGCACTTGCACGCAAATGTTCAAAATAGTGTTATTTGTAGAGTTGTGTACTAATATTCACAGCAGTATTATTATTAATAAAAACCTGCATGGGAATGTTCATAGCAGTATTATTCATAATAGCCCAAATGTGGAAACAACCCAAGTAGTTATCAGTTGGTGAATGGATTAAACAAAATGTGGCCTATCTGTACAATGGAATACTACTCAGAAATAAAAGAAAAAACAAGGTGCTGATACAGGTTATGACACAGATGGACCTCAAAAACATTATGCTGAGTGAGAGAAGTCAGAGGCAAAGGACACATTATATGATTCCATTTCCATGAAATATCCAGAAAAGACAAGCCTTTGAGGGCAGCCAGCGGATCGGTGGTTGCCAGAGCCTGTGGATGGGAATGGGAACCAACGGCAATGAGTGTGAGGGATTTCGCTGGGGTGATGGCAGTGTTCTAAGCTGGATTATTGTGATGGTCACAGAACTTGGCAAACTTACTAAAAAATCTTTCAAATCTACACTTGAAATTGGTGAATTTTATGATATATAGTTCAGTGCAGTTTAAAAAAACATAATGGCATTGGATCAGTAAAAATCCACATAGTGTGACAATGTAAAAGTAATATATAAAAAGAATATACACAAAAAGCAGGTGTTGTGTGTGTGATGGCAAAGCCATATGTTTTCTTTACTTGTTTTATAACAGAGAAAACTTGCTTTTTCCTTTACATGCATTAAACAATTCTTTAAGAAAAAAGTCAGTCTAAGATAGTTCAAAATACAACTTCTGTTATAGGATTATGTGAGGTTTCACTTAATGTGAAATTCTGGTGTTGCCACTGGTGTGCTGTGAATTTCAGTCCGTAATTATGACCCTGTTGTAAGTTTTCTGCTCTGGTTCAAACATGCCTTGGGTTTATGCTGGGGAAGGAGCTTCCTTCGATTAGGATTGCATTCCCCAGCACTTCCCAGCCTGTGGGACTCTTCCAGTGGAGAGTTCCCCTTGAAAAATGGTTTTCTTTTTTCTTTTTTTTAATTTTTAATTATTTTATTGTTGTTCAGTTACATTTGTCTGTGTTGTCTGCATAGAAAGTGGTTTCCTTCAAGCCTGAAAAACACTTTGCTTGATAGTTCTTTAGTTCAATTTATAATGAAGTCAGTAGTTTAGAAAAAAAACCTTTTGAGGTGTTTGCTTGTTTATCAATAGGACAAGTTGTCCCAGCCTCTGTCGGTGAAACTGCCAGAAGGAACAACAGCCCAGGGCCCAGGCAAGGCAGATGGTGTGAAAAACCAGACCAGCCTCTCTTCCTCTGAGGCACTGTGGGAGGCTTGAGTTACCCAAGGGTGGGGGGGTTCTGCCCTCTCCACCCCCCACCCATGCCTTCCCAGCCACAATTTGCCCAACTATAGGATTTCCTCTGCTCTGCAAACATTGGCGTTTCCCCCGCTGTGGCTCTGAGCGTGGCACTCTGGTGTAATAGGAGATCCTGATCTGAACAGCAGAGATTGATTTTACTGCTGTTGCAAAAGGACGGGAGGTAAGCGATCCCCTGATTCCTGGACCCTTAATGAGTTGGCATCTCAGCTTTCTGAAAGGTGTCAACTGCCACCTGGAAAGCACAGAAAAAGGGAGGAACTTGCCTTTCATTGTCCATTTAGCTGTTACTTTAAAACAAAGTTTACTCATACAATAGGCTTGTGTTCCTAACTATAAAGGCCAATTCTCTTACCTCAACCTCACAAGAGAGCAGTGTAGGCCAGGAGAGATGGGGACTCAGAGCAAATGTCAACCTGCAGCTAGACCTTCAGATTTCTCAGTTTAATTCTGAGAAATGTTTGGTTTGGAATGGGTGGATGGGGTCATTTCTCTTTGTCCTCAGTGTCCTGACTGTACAATAAGGACACAATTTCCCTGCTCCTTCTCCGCAGTGTCTGTGATGACTTCTGATGACTGTAGTTCTGTGCCTGAGGACTTTATTTCTCTAGAACCAAGGATGCAAAGTTAGGGAAGTCAACGTGTTCCCCACCCCACCTAACAAGGACTCTCCAGGGTTGGCGTGTAAACGCCCCAGTTTAGAAGTATATGTTTTACCCCATTGTCAGTTTCCCTAAAGGACTGAATTTCAGCCGGCTGCTCTCCATGGTAGCTGGTTTAATAGCTCACCTTATGTTGGCTGGCTTTCTTCCCTGCATTCCTTTCCACTTCTCTCCCTGTATTCCCAGCACCTCCCAAATTCACCCCTAGCACTAAAGGCCTTTTCTCAGGGCCTGCTTCTGGGAGAACCTAAATTAAGACACCTCTGAACTTACTCTGAAGGATAAAATTGGGTGGGGGGCAAAATTGGAGCTGAGTTATCCAGAGAACTGCCACCATTCTGCAGGGGTAGGACCTATTGTATAAGAATCTGAGTTTAATCATATTATAAATTAGAGTTCTTCTGTGGCCTGGTTGCATACCCAACTATCATGTATACAATATTTTTATAGCAAATATGTTCCAAATTCCAAATAGCCTACTTCCAGGTTAATCTAATGCCCCTACTTAGCTACCTGTATTATCTTCATGTTTTTGAAAAAAAAATCTTTACTTTTTCAAAAGCATCAGAGTTAATGTAGAATATAGACAAGCCTAGAAATCACAGTTGTATTAAAACAGGTAAAAAAATCATTACTTTTAAGAAAACGCAAAAAAAAAGAAAAAGAAATAATATGACAATTTCCAGATGAACTGGAACAGACAGAACTCTGATTAGAATTTTCAGATAATTTCTACTCTCCTCATATTTTATTTCTTCATTCCACCATCACTTATTGGGAGCCCACCATGAACCATGAACTGCCTGGGTTCTGTGAGTGTGAAAATGAAAGACACCGCCCGTTATACGAACCCAGGGTCTGGCAGGAAAGCTGACAAGTGGGCATTTATATTAATAAGAGTGGGGTAAGGGATGGGGCAGAGAGAGAAGCACAGATGCTCCAAGAATGCAGCAAGGTGTTGTGTCCCAGAGAAGGTGACGTGGGCGCTGAGTCCTAAGGATGGGGGAATTACCCAGGCAAGGGTATTCTGACTAAGGTGTGCAAAGCCACGGAGGTGGGAGACAACACAGACTGTTAATTATCTCCCAAAAGCTGTACCTCCTTCTTTTGTTTTAGAGCTAAACCTTCCATGTTTATCTAAGCACATGGGCAGCTAGAGACTACAGGGCCCAGCCTAGTGTTAGGGCTAGTTCTGGTTTGTGAGATATGAGCAGCAAAAGGGATGTGGATTGCCAGTCTGCTTCTGGTATTTAGATAAGAGAGAAACATCTGTCTACTAGGAATCACAATGTTTTTGTTTATTTGTTTTATAGTAGCTTAACTGTAACTAGTGTGGTGAGTTCAAGGAAGTGTGGCTGGGGTGCAGTGTGAGAGGAGAGTGGTGAGACATGCGTGGCTCCAGAAATGAAACGGGCCAGATCACGAAAGGTCCTGCTTAGCATGCTAGGCTGGTTGGATTGCAACCCAGAAGCCAGTGGGAACTCTTTGAAAATCCTTGATCTTGCCTGAGCTCACAGCTGACTGTGATGTTTTGTTTTCTGAGATAAAAATTGCAAAGAATTGAAGAGTCTTGGATAGGTTTTTAGGGTTGCTTGCCTTGCTGGTTTAAGTTTGGTCTCCCTCTGAACCCATCTGGTTGCTCTGGGTGTTTGGTGGCCTGTGAGGAGCATATCATTTTCTGGCGTGAGTGTATTGGAAAAGGTAAGCAAGGAGGGGGCGGGGGTGGGGGGGACCAGCTGTGATGGCTCTTGTGTAACACTTCTCTTCTGCTGCTAACATTTTCCCGAGTGTTTCCAACTTCCGAAAGTCCCAATGCTAGCAATTCTGCCCAGTTTTCTGGGAAGATGGGAACATGCCTGGTGGGCTGAACTAGTCTAATTTAACCCTGTGTGGGAAAGGGCCAGCAACCACTTTAGGCCCGGGCACTTCCTCACTGTTTCCGCTCCGTCAGGGTTTCCCAGGGCTCCAGAGGGGTTTCAGTGGCAGCTGGACCACATCGTATTCCCCTTGTCAATCCAAACTGGAGACGCTCCAAAGAGACTTTATTTTTTAAAAAGCCAAGGAAAAAAACAAATATATAAACACACACACACACACACACACACACACACACACACACACACAATCCCCCTGGCAGCCCTGCTGCTGAATCTTAGGAATAGGTGACCTTATAAGGCATGTATTTTTTATCTTAAAATAATTACATTTTTTTACACAGATGTTTCCACTGGCACAATTTTAAATCTCCATGCCTCCACTAAGGGCAAATTTTATTGTTTGCACTTCAGCATGGTTGATCTGGTCAGGTCTGGAAGGGCTCAGGGCTGTAAGAGGGAGGAGCCCTCCAGGAGGCTGAAGTTGGAGGAAGTCACAGTTAATGTTCCTGTTACTTAGGGTTGTCCCTTATAAAAGTTGACCAATAGAGGGACTGAAATGTCCCATCAGGAAATAATGTAAAATCAGTAAAAGCTGAGGCCAGAGGTCACATTTCAGTGTCCAGAGGTTCAGGAATGGTGGACTTTGTGCATGCTAAAAAAATACAAATATTGTATTTTTAATTTTCATAAAATATACACAACATAAAATTTACTGTCCTAATTATTTTTAAGTGTATGGTTGAGTACCGGTAGCATTAAGGATAGTGATGTTGTTAGGTAACCAACCCAATCCCATCTTGCAAAACCAGAACTCTATGCCCTTTAAATAATTCTCCATGAAATAATAGTAATAACAACAATCATACATGTGTGCACATATATAATTTTTTTAACCTGAAATATTTTTTCCACCTCCTCAGGGCTAACTCATTTTTCAAGCCTTAATTTAAACTTCCGTTTCCCCAGAAAGCCTCCCACTACCATTTGGTTACATTGGAGTATGATGGTACATTTAATTTAGACTATGAGC
This sequence comes from Anoura caudifer, assembly GCA_004027475.1. Taxonomy (NCBI): domain Eukaryota; kingdom Metazoa; phylum Chordata; class Mammalia; order Chiroptera; family Phyllostomidae; genus Anoura; species Anoura caudifer. The sequence continues at coordinate 422,287 of PVKU01000352.1, read as the reverse complement.
TCCTCAAAGGCCGGCTAGAGATCGGTCTTATTATCGTCGTCTCCTCAGAGCTTAGTACAGGGCCTGGATAATTAGGTGCTCCACAAGTATTTGCAAAACTGAAAACCATCTTTAACATGACTGAGACTAACACAGATCAAAGTGAAGTGAGTTGGGATGAAATTCAGATGGGCTACCTCTGCATACAAGCTGTTACCGGGGTCTGAATGAATTCTCCAAACCTTTTCTGGTCTGCTTATACCTGGGGTGCAGAGGAGGTGCCAGGAAAACAAAGACTTCTGAGAATGACCCTGCTTTTGGGAACAGGAATTACAGGGACACCCACTCTTGTGGGGGAAGGAAAACAGAATTGGGAGTGAGGAGGCTGAGGCTGGAGCATTGTCTTCTCTGCCGATTATCTTTGTGATCTCAGATGATTCTCACAATCTCTCCGAAGGAAGGTTTCCTTATCCATAAAATGCAGATAAAACAAAATCTGCCGACCCTCTGTCATGCAGCTCTTATGAAGGTATGAATGAGCTTTATGGATTATAATATGCTGTATAGGCATTAATTATTAGAACTATAACGTTTTAGTGAGAGTTGTTAGTTAGGAGAGGCAAGCGAGTTCCCTGAGGCAGACTCAAGAAACTCCAAGTTTAATTTCTCAGGGAATTCTTTATAGCAGCTGAGCTGGGGCGTTAGAACCTGATTTCCTCAAAGAGAACAGTCAGCTTCCTTTTTCTAGACCATACTGCTCAGCCTTCAGGGAGGGAGCAATAAAGGCCAAGTATTAGATACAATTAAAAAAAAAAAGGTTTCTATTAGAATCGATATTTAGGGACAGCAGGATTGGGGGCAAGGACAGAAATCCTGCAGTGAGGGCGTGGGACCTGGCTCAGACTATTTTCCAAGCAAAGGGAACCCCGGCATGTTTGCGTCTTGGAGACTCTCCCCAGATTGGTGTCTTGCTCCAAATGAGCCCCTGCTTAAAGTGTGCTTGCAGCTTGAAACAGTTTCCAAAAGTATGAAAAAAGAAGTAAAAAGTTTAAACAACAACAACAATGACAAAAACCAGTTTGGCTTCTCTGCAGTTTCCAGCCTGCTTCTCCCTTGTTGTAAGAGCTATCCAATTAAGGGGTACCATGAAGTGGCTCTAACTTTAAACTTAGACTTGCAAAAGTTAAAAGCTGTGCAACCTGATCTGAATAGAAATGTGGTCACAAAGCATAAAGAAAGTCAATGAAAACAGGATTTTAATATTTTAGAAGCCATTTCCTCTGCTGCATTGGAAATTCAAATAGAACAGCACAGGGGCATGGGAAACCGACCAGGACAGAAAAGCGAAACAGATATGCCTGGTCTCACTGTCCATCATAAATAAAGAATCATTAATAAGCAGCTCAAATATGGGAAACGCTCCTTTTCCGTTTTAATCTCAAGGCATAAAAAGCAAACTTTCTTACGAATGCAGGTGAAGTTTTGAAATTGGGCAATTTTGGTCTAGCTATTGTGCTGTTAAATGTTTACGTATTAAAACGTATTCTTGGAAGATGTCTGGAGCCCTTTGGTAATTTCAAATCACTTTCCCATCCACATCTGTTTCCCATTATAAATCTCCTCAGATTTAATTACTTTTTTCCTATTGCTTACTTTCTCATTGAAAAACAGTTAATATATTTATTTAATTGCACTTCCTCCATCCTTCCCCGCTGCCCTCTTTTAGATGTGTAGAAGATGTGGCTACTACTCAGAAATACCCAAATGAAGAGGAGTGATTTTTAGTGCTAAAAGATTAGCAAAATCACTTTTCCTTTGATTCAGAAAATAGGGCTGTCAGTTTGGTAGGTGAAAATGTATGTTTGAAATCTGACAAAATGCCAACATACGACATCAGATTGTAGGCCAGGAACACTCCTGCCGCTTCGATCCTCCAGTGACATGTCAGGAATGTGTTTGCTGGGAAAACGTTCTTCCCAACACAGATCCCTCAAGTTGATTAATCGCCTGATGTGTCTGCTTTGTGCTTTGAACTTGAAAAGTGCAATGTAAATGCAAAGTATATCGTGATGGAGATGGTGCTGAGGATGCTAATGACAGGATGATAGATAAGAACCTTAGTGAAATGTGACTTTAAGCACTTTAACAGAATTCAGTATTTTTTTTTCCTTTGACACAAGAAAATAGTGTTTGAATCCACGCAGGAATTCACTAGGTTTGCTTCCAATATGGCATATTGTTCCACTCCCACTCATAATGATTTTCAGCTTTCCACACACGGTACACAAATTATTGTTTCCCAGCTTTACATCTGTTTCCCCATCTCTTTGGCTGCCATTAACAACAACTAGAGAAAAGAATCTATAAAATGATGTAGCTTATTGTTATCTTTAAACAGATTTAATTGGCCACACCTTACAAGTTCCTTCTCCTGACTATATTGTGCAACCAAATGCTTTACCCCTCTCCCCCTGCCTTCCAATCAATTTGGGGCCTCAGGCTGGTGTAATCCATCGTTGACAGATATGTTTAATGAGCCTGGCTTTGAGCATTCATAGTTGAAGGACTGCGGATTAGGTTTTATCTAATTTCACATCTTGATGAATAATCTGGGAGGAAGCTTCCATATGCTAATGGAACGTGTGAAAGAAGATGGGAGGCATTGCAAAGAGAGAGGGCAGCTTAAAAGACTGGTGTGGGGATAGGAGGCGCAGGTGCAGAGGCCTTGGTGAGCTGGCCTGCGGGCACTGCTCTGCAGAGAGGCTGCGTGGAGGGCGGGAGCCGGAGTGCAGGACCCTTTCCTGGGGTTACCACGAGGGATCTGATGGGCCGCAGCGGTGTGGCTGCCCCACACAGAGCTCTTTTGCAATGTGTTAGTCACTCTTCGTTCATGCCAGATTTGGGGAAATAATCAGAAACATAGTTTTTCCACATGAAGGAGGAAACGAGAATGGAGCACCGCTCAAACTGACCTAGAGGTGGCACTTCCTCAAAGGCTGGGCTGCTGGAAAGTGTTTCAGGAACAGGCTTTACCGTGCACACACTGGAAACCCCTTGCTCTGGCCGCCTGAGAGTCTTAACTTGTTCTCCCTGGTTCATGAACCCATTTTTATGGAATTTGTAGAGGGTGTAAGCTGGTAAGTGCCTCCAGGTTATCAAATCAAAATGCTACAGACTACCAATTACAGATAGTCGACTAGGTTTTAAGCTATAGCCCATCAAATAATTTCCTTTATTTGCTTCTGGACATTTTCTCTACGTCTTTCTCCTGGCTCCTGTTGGCAGAATGCCTCTAACTACTTCAGGGTTGGCACTGCTCAATTCCAATTGATTTTTGTTCAAATAAACTCTTAAAATTTTTAATATGCCTCAGTTTATCTTTTACCACCCACAAGATGTAAGTTTCCCTATTGTCTTGATTTCTTTGAGGAGGACTGATGAGTCCATATGCAGTGAAAAAGGGACTTGATCACACATGGGATGGCTCACTGGTCCTGTCATCTGCCTGCTGCTTCCCAGTGGTGACTTACAAGAAATGAATCAAGTATAATTTTAGAGCAGGAAAGGAAAGGAGAGGTGGAGTCAAAGTTCTTCCTTCATAGATAGGGAATGAGAGGAGATTTGATTTTGACCAAGGTGACCGGGATCCGAATGAGTGGAGCTAGAGTGTGAATGGACCTATGTGGCTCAGCCCAGCCTACCTCCCGTACACGGAATCCCTGAGCCGACCAACATTTAGGAGATTGTAGCACAAGTGGAATTCTGACCGAGATGTCCTAGGGAGAGTCACGAGGCAGCATATGGCTTTTGATTTATTGGTCATAAGAATAGGGACTTTGAAGATGTAGGGATAGTTTTATTATGCACCCTGTAGGTTAAAGAAATGCTCCAGATGTGAAGAACAAGTTACCTTTTGAGAACTTTGCATACGTGAAAGGTTTCTCCTGGAATTCTCAGAGTTTCAGAAAATATGAACAAACCCATGAGCATGGGGAAAGATTCAGAAAAGGAACACCTTCACTGTTATCCCATGATTTTATTCTTACAAAGTATTTCATAATTACCTGCCAATTTCAAAGGCAGTGTTTTGGGTTGGTGAATAAAGAAAACTTTCATAACATTCGGAAAGATGAAAATAGCAAACAAACTATATTTCTCAGTGAAACCATTTTGTTGTAGACTTTTAGCACATTGGTTAACAGTCTCACAGCTTCATCACTGAAGTTATCTGAAGAGCCTTTCACGTCACAATTAGTCACTTCAGAGCAAACTGGAGGATGAGATGGGGGCTGTTAGAAGCAGTAGGATGGAAAATATAGTGGAAGTAGACATTTTCATTTTCGTGTTTTTAAAATTTATTTCAGTTTAAGCACAGCATTTACTGTGTATTTGGCAGATTGACATACCCTTGCTGCTTATTCATCGTAATATTTACCTGTGAGAAAAAGTGGTTGTAGAGTTTAATTTGTCTGAAAGTTGTTTTTATGTCTTGGAATGAAGGGTATTGGACTTGCATAAATATAAGCATAATTATTTTTATTATCCTTCATTTGGATTCCTGAATTCAAAGGGCATTGATGAAGGAGGAGTGCCTAACACTTAGGATCTCATGACTGGCCTCTGAAGTACACTTGATAAATAGAAAACCATTCCTTGCTCAGGAAAATAGATTTGACCTTAAAATTTCTTTTTATTTGCTAATAAAATAATACTAGGACATGGCCTTTTGTTCCTAAAATACTGCTCTAATTCTGTGAGTTTTGTAAGTTTGAAAGCACATGGCCAAGCCTGGGTGGCATGCATAGGTGGAAGGAAAAGGCCTGCCTGAAAAAGGAAGTGAAATCATGGAACGGGAAGAAAAGAAAAAAATAAAATCAAGTTGAAATCAAAGGAGGGATAAAAATGTCAATAGAAAAATAGGAGAGTCCCAATCTTCTTGAATATTTTATAGCCAGCTTTAGAGTAAGCTTGATCACCCAAAGGACACGCCACAGGGATTAGTGTTCAAAAATGAACAACAGATGTTGGATGTCAACAGATAACATCCCAGTGGTAGGGTGAAAGAAAGTAAAACACATTGTCAGGTGGTCTCTGGTATTTTGGGTAAATCTTTGATGAGGAGTAAGTTTCTTGCGCAGCTATCTGAGAGTTCTTGGAGCAGCCCAATTGCTTTTCTAGTTAACAGGCTCATAAGAGGAAAATTAATTAGGCAACAGTCACAGAACATCTGTGTGTCACTGCGCTTTGACATAAGCCTTTCCCCAAAGGGGATTACAACCAAGAATGATTATCAGATAAACAAGCATCTTTGAACAAGTTGGCTTAAGTGGGAGGAATCACTGGAGCTTCCTCAAAAACACCTCCCCTGCCCTAAGGGGGCTGAACTTTACTTTTTGGTGACACTGAATGCCATTACTGTGCGTTGCTGTCTTTATAGTGTTCATCTGACATTCTGTGCATGCAATTGTTTTCTTGCTCATTATCTGTCTCATCCACCAGAATATAAACTCTATGAAATTAGGGATGACCTTTGTTTTTTTCATCACAGTGAATCCAGTGCCTAGGTTAGTGCCTCGCACATAGTTGGAACTTCAAAATGCATCCAGTGGTATTTCAAACATAATATTTCATTTTAGAACTTGAATGAAGAATGAATATATTAATTTACTATGATAAACAGAGAATATAGAAGTCAGGGAGAAGAAAAGATGGAAGAGAGAGACAATTCTAATTTGCATTGTCCTTCATGATTCTTAATTTACAGGTTGAGAAGGTACCAACTCTGGGCAGCTGAGTGTAGACAGCCACTGGTCAATCTGGATGTCTTTGAGAAACCTGCATTCAGGGACCAGACAGGCTGAAAGTGCTATTTTTATTTCAGGTGAGGCCACCGGGTATGCCCATCAGCTCGTAAAGAGGATGGAGAGGTGAGGATGTCTACCTTTTTGAAAAAAAAAGAACTATTTTAAATCTCTCTCGAGTCTTGAGCTCACTGAAATGTGAGGGATGAAGGCATCTCTCTGGTAGGATGGGTGGTGGGGCCGGGTGGCACTGGAGAATGTGAGCTGGTTTCAAGTTTAGTTCTAAATCCAAGTATTGAGGTTGTGAAGGACACATTGCTTTAGCATTGACAATTCATTGGGACATGAGTCTAGCCTATATTTTTCATATAGGTAAACCTATTCCACTTTAAGAAACACCCTTTAAACTGAGACTCTGCCTAGTTTTGTGTTCAAAATGTGTGTGGGTTTTTTCTTTTTTCTTTTTGCACATAATGATAAAAGTAGTTGTTTTAATTACTTCATTTGGAAGAGATATATGAGGGGTTGGGAACCAAAGATCTGAAAAGAGGGTCAGCAGACAAGGTAAGTGGAATCAGGAGCTCCTGGCAAAGTAAAAAGGTAGAGATACAGAGTAGCAACTGTAGCAATAGTTTTTTGACTCTATGTTCCAGCAGGGAGATGGGTGCTGAGAAGACAAGAGGGGTCAGAGAGCCTGTTATCATGTAGGGAGGGGAGGTACGACTTCTTACATTTGTCTTTCACAAGCCCTACTAGGGAGCTGCTTCTTTACTCTGCAATCAGAAAGCCATGGGTTTAAGTCTGAGTTCTTTTCCTAGCTTTCATAGGAGTATGATGAGAATTTAAAAGTGATAAGCCGTATGATGAGTGCTTAACGGTTTTGGGAACATAACAAAAAATATGAGGGGAGACCAAAATTAAAAAACCCTAGAATTATCTTGTGGAGGGCAGGCCTATTGTAGCACAGGCTTCCTCCACTAGGTGAGTGTTCTAGGAACCCATCTGTATCAGTGTACCAGTTGGCGCTGTTGTGAGAGGCTGCGTTTGGCTTCAGTGAATTTTTTTGAACTCCTTCAATATATTTACCCATTTCATAATGGCTGATTTACAAGTGCACCTGCCCACACCGTGCTGAGTGTTCAGCAGTTTTTGACCAAAAATGGCATGAACCCCATGCTCCACCCTCTCTTGTTGCCCGATCACATCCCAAGCAAACTATTTTTTGTTTTTGTTTCCTGGATGAAAAAGTCCTCAAAGGGAAATGTTTTGCTGGGATGTGGAATGTGTAAGGGTGATACAAAATATGGCAGAAACATTAAAAGGCATTAAAATTGGCAAGTTAAGAAACTGTTTTGAGCAGTGAAAAAAATAGCTTGATATATGTATTGAATCAAATGGAGAATACTTTGAAGGTGACTGAAGTTTAAACATCTAAGAATAGATACACATTTTTTTAAATACATGAATTACATTTTTGGGGGTCCCTCCTTGTATTACTACTATTTCTGCTGTTACTAGTAAGTAGTTTCAGTAGTACTAAACCACCACTACCAATCCCAAAGCAAGACCTATCACTTGTCTCGGGAGCAAGATGAGGAGTAGGACCCAAGTGCTGGGCGTTAGAGGAGTCCCAGGAAGCTATGGGGTTTGCAGCCGAGGAGAAAATGCAACCCCAAGTTTCAAACAGAGAGGGAAAGGAAGCTTGGCCATGGCTCAGCTGAGAGTGTGGGTAAATTGGGCTTAAGTTATTCAGGGAAGAAGAAAAGAAAAAAAGTTGATTCTGTAGGAAAATCAGTGGAAAGATGAAAGTAACTAGAATGATAAAATATTTAAAAAATCAATGTATAAATTTATATTGCCAGTTTACAAATAGGATCTGTGTGTCAAACCATTTTAAACCATTTTACAACTGTGACCCTCCCTTTCAGATGAAGATGTCATTGCCAGTTCTTGAGGGGTCAGCACACCTTGGGTTTAAATTAAATGTATAAATCTCTTTCTTCAACCTGGATTAACCAGTTTTTAAACTAGCTTCTCTGCCATGCAGTTTTAAAAATAGCACAAAGATATTAGGAATGACAATAATATGTAATTACGTTGCTATCTTAATTCGATTGAAGAAAAGAGCCAGTGGAGAAAGTAATGAGTCTTCCCTCAACACAGAGGGTGGTTAAGACAGGCTGGAGCTGGGTGTGTGCCTGGGATCCCAGAATTCCAATAAGTCATTCACTCACTTATCAAACAGGGGTGAGCACTGGGAAACACAGCTAAGAAGGAGTCTCAAAACCCCTGCCTATAGAGAGTTTACAGTCTGATGAGTAATGAAACATATAAAAATGATTACAATATGATGTAGGAAATAGAGGCTCAAATAGCAGGCTATGGGAACCCAGAAGAAATGCTTAGCTGGCATTGTGTGGTCACTGAAGACTTCCAGAGGAAGAATTCAGGCTGAATCACTGAACAGGAATTTTCAGGGTAGATTTAGAGGTTGAGGGTTGGAGGGGTGAATAGGGAAGGGTTTTTTAGGGTACAAAGCTATGTGTAGAGAGCACCTTACCTTCAGAGACCGAGTAGTTCAGTGTGGCTGGAGGATAGGCTACTTATGGCGAAATGGAAGGAGATGTGGCTAGATAGCGGCTAGATCACAAGTGGACTGCCTCAAAACCAGTTTGGATTTATCCTGTAGGTGGGGAAGCTCTTTGACCAGATGGTGTTTCAGAAACACACCTAGTACTGGTGTGGAGACTAGCTTGAAGGGTGTTGACACTAAAGACAGGGACTCAAGTTAGGAGACTACTTCATGGTGTAGGTGGGGAGTCACAGACCTTGAACTGAGGCAGTGGTGGTGGGAATGGAGAGGAGGGGGAGGGAGAGGGTTTGGGATGCATGTAGCTGGTGATGGTGGGTGATGGTGGTGATGGTGGGTGATGGTGGTGATGGGGGCGGGAAAGGGTATCTCAGGTTATGTTCTGAATTCTCTTAGGCATTAGGTAGATGGGAATGCCAACCACCAGTTTAGAGGATACAAGGCAGGTAGGAGGGGGAGGCCTTCTTTGGAATGTGCTCTTCTCTGAATAAAGATTAAAAAGAGAATTTTGGGTAAAATGCTTGCCCTGTGCTTCACAATTTGCCATCTCCCAGACTTGGTGCTGTTTTCTTCACTGGGGATGTCCCCTGTCCCCTGCCCCCTCCGGCCATGATTCTGCAAGTTCAAAGTTCTGTCTTCTTCTAAGTCTAACACAAATTCCAATGTTTTTAGAAAGCCTTCTCAGATTCTCTACCAGCCAAAAGTAAATTTATATTGCTAGATTACAAACAGATCTGTTCAGTGGTTGATTCATACAGTTCTTTTCTTCTGAGAAGTTGTAGAGGATCATTTTAAGAATGTAGGTTCTGCAGCCATACTGGGTGGGGTTAACTTTGCCTCAACCACATCTGAGTTGTGTGATCTGACCACTCTCTTTCCATTTTCTCATCTGTAAAGAGTAGCTAATATCAGCACCTACCTTGCAAACTTATTTGAATATTAAATGAATTTACTCAGATAAAGCATTCTGACTAGTGCCAGGCATATAGTAAGTGCTCAATAAATGTTGGCTGTTACTGTCATCTTTCTTCTGGTACTAAACCCTTTCTATACTGCGTTGCAGTATACTTATGTAAATGTCCCTGACGAGATGGTGATCTCCTGGAGGGTAGGAATCATCTTGGAATTCCTTTCAGTACCAATCATAATGTCTTATACAAATATTTATTGATCTATTGATCTATTCTGTAGTGTTGTTTCTGAATACCAAGTTTTCTTGTTTAGGACAAACCATACATTTCAACTTATTTTTTCCCCTGGGTATTGAGGCAGTAGCCTAGTGTTTTAAAGAATTTGAGAGTTTATAGTTGATGGTTAAGACATGTTATCATTCATATTTATGGTTTCCTTGCTTCTGAATATTTGGTCAGGAATGCAACCACCAATTATCTAATTTTTCTAGTGGGAAACATGATCTTCTTTATGATTTGGTTTCCAGGAATGGTAAAAATTTAGTACTATTTGTGCCTTTCCCCCCAAAATTGATATACCATATCTCAGATCTCATAATGTTTTAGTTTTTATACCTATCTCACTGACACTGGGCCAAGAGAGAGACTTGCTATACAATTGTCCACCCACACAATAATTGTGTCATCTAATAATTGTAGACCATATTTTCCCAATTTAATAGTAAGTATATGTATATCTGAGTTTGTATATGCAGCCTGTAATTTTCTTCTTTTGTGGCATTCTTATCTGGCTTCAGTATCAGGGTAATGTTAGTCTCAAAAGATGAGTTTGGAAGTGTTTCTTCCTTTTTAATTTTTTGGAAGAGTTTGAGAAGGCTTGTTAGTGATTCTCCTATCAATGTTTGGTAGAGTTCACCAGAGAAGCCATTTGGTCCTGAACTTTTATTTGTTGGAAAAAGTTTATTTATTCAACCTCCTTGCTTATCATTTGTCTATTCAGATTTTTTATTACTTCATGATTCAGTCTTGATAAGTTGTATGTTTCTAGGAATTCATTCAGTTTTTTCTAAGTTGTCTAATTTGCTGGTAGATACTTTTTAATAGTAGTTTCTTATGATCCTTTGTGTTTCTGTGGTATCAGGTGTAATATCTCCTCTTTTGTTTATAATTTTATTCATTTGAGTCAACTCTTTTAGTCTAGCTATAGGTTTGTCAATTTTATCTCTTCAGAAAACCAAGTCTTAGTTTCATTAATCTTTTCTATTATCTTTCTATTTTTATACTTTGCTCTAATCTTTATTTTCTTTCTTCTGCTAACTTTGGGCTCAGTTTTTTTTTTTTTTTCTAGTTCCTTGAGGTGGAAGGTTAGGTCATTTATTTGAGATCTTTTTTTTTAAGATAAATGTGTGTGTGTGTGTGAGAGAGAGAGAGAGAGATAAACTTCCCTCTTAGAACTGCTTTGCAGTATCCCATAAGTTTTCATATGTTGTGTTTCCATTTTCATTTGTCTGAAGATTATTTTTTATTTCCTTTCAATTTTTTATTTTACCTATTTGTTCAGAAGTGTGTTGTTCAATTTCCACATATTTGTGAATTTTTAAAAATTTCCTTCTTTTATTGATTTCTAGTTCCATACCATTGTCATCAGCAAAGATACTTGGTATGATTTTAATCTTCTTAAATTTATAAAAACTTGTTTTATGATCAAACATATGGTCTATCCTAGAGAATGTTTCATATGTGCTTGAGAATAATGTGTATTTTTCTACTATTGGATGGAACATTGTATAGGTGTCTGTTTGGTCCATTTGATCTAAAGTGTAGTTCAAATGTAATATTTCTTTATTGATTTTCTGTCTGGGTGATCTAGCTGTCCATTGCTGAGAGTAAGGTTCTGAAGTCCCCTATTATTATTGCATTCCTGTTTATTCTTGCCTTCAGATCTCTTAATAATTATTATTTAATATATTTAGGTGCTCCACTATTGGGTGTATTTATATTTTAAATTGTTATATTCTCTTAATAAATTCACTTTTCATTACTACATAATGATTTTCTTTGTTTCTTATTACAGTTTTTGACTTAGAATCTGTTTTGTCTCATACAAGTAAAGCTACCCTGGGTCTCTTTTGGTTTCATTTGCATGGAATATATTTTTCCATCCATTGTCTTATAGCCTACGAGTGTGACTAAAGCTTAAGTGCGTCTCTTGTAAGCGGCATGTAGTTGGGCTTCTTCTTCTTTTTAAAAATCTTTTAGTCACTCTGTGTCTTTTATTGAAGAATTTAACCATTTATGTTTAGAATAACAATTGTTAGGCAAGGATTTACTACCACCATTTCGATAATTGCTCTTTATTGTTTTGTAGTTACTTTTCTTCCTTTCTTGCTGTTTTGCTATGTGAATTGATGTTTTTCTTAGTGGTATCCCTTGCTTCTTTTCCCTTTATCACTTGTGTTTTGATTATATTTATTTACTTTCTGATTGGCATGAGGCTTTCATAACACGTCTTTTAGTTATAGCAGTCTATTTAAGCTGATAACAACTTCAATTGCATAAAAAGTTCTACATATCTACATATTCACCCTTCTTCATTTTATGTTGTGAATTTCTATCTTTTTATATTTTATCTCCATTAACAAAATATTGTAGCTATAGTTATTTTACCACTTTTATCTTTTAACCTATATGCCAGAGTTCAAAGTGATTTATATACTACCATTACAGTATTAGAGTATTCTGAATTTGACTAAATATTTACTTTTACCAGTGAATTTTATACTTTCATACGTTTTCATGTTAGCAATTATAGTTTCCTTTTATTTTAGCATGAAGAAATCTCTTTAGCATTTCTTGTAAAGTAGGCCAAGTGGTGATAAATTCCCTCAGCTTTTGTTTGTTTTGGAAATTTTTTACTGCTCCTTCATTTCTGAAGGACAACCTGGCCATGTAATATATTCTTGGTTTACAGTTTTTTTCCTTTGAACACTTTATATATATTATTCCACTCCCTTCTTGTTGCAATATTTCTGCTGAGAAATCTGCTGATAGCCTTATTGGGATCCCTTTGCATCTGATGAATCTTGTTTCTCTTGTTGCTTTCAATAGTCTTTCTTTTTGAATTTTGAGAGTTTGATTATAGTGTATCTCAGTGAAAATATTTGGGTTGAATGTGTTTAGGGATCTTTGAACTGCATGTACCTGGATGGCCCTGAATGTTTCTAGCTATTTTGCCATTTTAGGTTTTCAGGTATACTTCTCTGAGTTTTTCTAACTTCTCCTCTTCTGTTATATCAACCACCAAGGTGTGCCAGCTGAGAACAATGGCCTTAAACCTCCTCCAGAAACCTGGTTGTGCACCTAGTGATATTATCAAAAGAATTCAGGAAGCTGAATATGGTTGTAGAGGCACAGATTTTCCTCTGAGGGTCTCAGGAAGACCACCCAGCAGCAGGGGAAACTGAGGCTGAAGTGTATATAGATCAGGCTTTGAAGAGCATGAGGACACATGGGACCAGCAGAAAAGTGTGATTCCTAAGTTGGGGAAGCTCAGTGAATTTGTTTAGCTGTGGCTAGCTCCTCTAGAATTCAGGGAGCTTCCTTTTCATGATCTCATCTTTTGCAGGGAGCAAATTTTTTGGAGATAAACCTCTGAAGTGGGGGTGGGTTGGGGAGGGGGCTGAGGCAATGATCGCAGGCATCCAGTGTCAGCCGTTACTCCCTGATGCTCTGTGCATACTTCAGAAACTCTTCTTGACATGTGCTAAAGCTGCCGGATTTGCCTGTGAGCTGGAAATTATTTACTACCATTCTTGATAGAGATATATGGGAAGAGAGGATAAATAGATTCTAACTCTGGATTTATTTGTAAAATACATAAGCTTCAGTCTGATGACCTGATAGTTTTTTTGTTTGTTTGTTTGTTTTTGTTTTTGATAGTCTTTCTCTTTAGCTTGGTCCTTGATTATCTAGGTGGGGGTATAGTTGAGGTCACCAAATAAGTGACTTCCAGGTAAATGAATTACAGTATGTCTCTGGAACTTCTATCGAAGTTATTTTTACCAGCATTCTAAGAATATACATCAAGTCTTTATGCTTTTATTTTAAGGACATCTTGTTCTTTAAAAGTAGATATTATTTAACACTATCAACAACTTTATTTTCCTCTTCATTTTTTAAGGTGTTTTTAACAATAAAGGTGAGCGACACTGATATAGTTAAAAAAAACTTTGAAATGTAGCTTGTTAGGGCATATAGCTTAATTACATTTATCTTAGTAAAATATGTTGTTTAAATTTCCTCTTCTTCCTGTCCCTTTTTCCTTATCCCTTCTCTTTCCATTGCCCCTTTATTAGCACTTAGACTCATTAGACTCAACTCCTTCCCTCCCTTCTTTTCTTCACCCAGTATTTAGTTAGCAATTACTATATTCCAGATGTTCCCTGCAGGAACTTACCTGTTACTAGGGAGGGCAAAATGTAAAAATTCCATAATGAGGTACAGTATGTATTAAAATGTTACTAGAGTCACAAATTGCGTTACAGCTTTATGAAGGAGAGATGATTCCTGATTGAGCAATCAAAATAGAGATTGATTTACAGACCAAGTTTTGAAAAACCACCATCAGCCCATCCATTCTGTGCTTAAGATGAGCCTGATATTGTGTAGGAAGGTGGTTAGCACTGGGAACCAGGAGCCATTGAGTTAACTAGATTTGAGTGGGGAAAGGACAGAGTCTGGACTGAGGCTTCAGTAGAGCAGTAGGTCTTCTCCCCTTCTACCAATCATCCCCTAACTGCAGGACCCAATGCACAGAGCAGACACAGTTGATTAAGGACCACACCAACAGTGGGAAGAAGACAGTTACAGAGCAGGAGTCCAGAGTAGAGATTTAGGTGGGTTCAGATGAGCTCAAAAGCCAGGCATGTCTTTACATCTTTTGGCTTTCCTCCCATTTCTTCCCTCTATGTTCACTTTCAATTTTGTTTCTTTCTTGCTCTTCTTTCTGTCATCTTTTTCTCCACTCTTCTTGCTTTTTCTTTTTTTACGTTATTTTGCACTGTCCTCTTTCCTCTTCAGCCACCCTCTCCTCAACAGGGAAGGCCTTTCTTCTCCATGTCCTCATTGTCCCCTTGACCAGCTCTGTCCTGAGTACTTTTCTTTCTTTTCCCATGGTCCCTGGAATGGGGAGGCATTTCCCTTTATTAGGCAGATGTATGTCTGCAGTTTGGGGAACTCTCCTGAGCTACCTTCCTATTTGCTCCAAAACCTGCTCTAAAATTTCTGTTGACAAGTTTAGCTTCCTTCTTTACTTTAGTGGCTGCTATTAGCTTTCAGGCTTAGTTAATAACTGCATTTTACAAATCATGATAGGTTCTTGGAGTGTGCCTACTTGTTCCATTACCTTTCACTAGCTAAGTTGGTCTTGCTATTCTCCCCATACAATGTATGAAACCAGTTACAATACCGGCTTGATTAATTCCAAAGCAGTGGTTCTCTACTGGGTGATTTTTGTCTACTAGGGGACATTTGGCATTATCTGGAGACCTTTTTGGTTGTTACAATTGGGTAGGGGGAGGCATACTAGCATTTAATGGGCAGAGGTCAAAGATTCTATAAAACAGCCTACAAAGCACAGTACAGTCCCCACCCCCACCAAAATTATTCAGCCCAATATGCCAAAAATTACTGAGATTGAGAAACCCTGATCTAAAGGTGTTTATCTCGGAGCTTGCAGCTATGGCGAATATGTAGACAGGATTAATCAAAACCAAATTAAATTGCAATCAATTACGAAAAACAGTGGGGGCATCTTGCAATGGTAAATAGTAAATGTGCTGCCTTAATAACAACAAAATGAATTCTTTGTGCTCCACCTGCCTGCTGGTTTTTACTTAAAGAAATTGTATTCATTAGCTCTCCCCACCCATCCCCTCAATCCTGTGACTTTGGTATGGGAGATATTTTGAATGTAAAGAAGCTGAAGATAGAGAAGAAGATGATTCTCCTTAGGATTTTTTATCCTAGGCAAAAAACACAGGGCTGTTCATACAGCTTAACTGGAGCTATAATAGCAGAAAATAAGGGCAGGAACCAAAGCTGCTGTCACAAAGAAAGGGCTCTCCCAGTTCTCTATTTGGTATTTAAAAATAGGAGAGAAGCGGCATAGCTTGAATCTGAGCTAATGCTTGCTGCTTTGTGAATGCTCTTACAGTCATCGCCTTCGAAACAAATTGGCCCTCATCTACAAAGGTTTCTTTTTTTACTCTTGCAAACTCATTTTTAATGGCTTGTGTGGCATCAGTTGTGCCCCTGAGCTGTAATGAAGCACTCTGCAAGTCACCACACGCGAGTCAGAAATGAATCTCATGGAGAGGAAAACGCTGGAACGTTAATAGGTTTTAATCCAAGGTAAGCAAACCCATTGAGCCACTACCATGTGCTTTTAAAATCTAAATGTCATAAAATTTTCAGCAGTGTTTTCTTGCCTGCAAATAAGTTTTGGTCCAGAGACAACCAAGTGGGGATCAGAAAGGAAAAATCTCAAATGCACATAGCTGCCCAGTAGCACACCTTGAGGAGTTTACAAGCACCATCCAGGCAAAACAAAGAAATAATTGATGGAGCACAAGGAACACTGGCTTCATAGGGCAGGCATCTGAAAAGCCTGTAAGTGCAGCAGACATCTTGCGATATATTTGATCCTGTCTTCAATATCTTGGGTGGAGAAGGGGTGTTGAAATATGAGCGTCTCTGTTATATGGGTTTCCCCCTTAGGTTTTTATTTAAGTGGAAAAGTAGTGTTTGTATATTGCACTTTATTGCACTGATACTAGCCAATTTAGAGTGAGATTTAATTGCTAAACATCTGATTTTAAACTTCATTTTGCACAGTTCCTCAGCAGCTTTTGATAGGTGCTTAAGTATTCAGAAAACAGCAATTTCTGAGTAGGAAAGTAGAACAAATTGGTTTCTCACTGGTGAGACTTTCTGCATATATGGGAGTCTGGAGACATATTTTGAATTTTCTTCCTCCAGCTGGTGGGTGACCATGAACTACAGAGACAGAGTCAGAGCTTCACCTTCAGAACATTTGGGGGCCATGGCTGCTGATTCCCCCTTTGTCATGCTTCTCGGTGCTTGATGTGTTAATTGCTGTAGTCACTATGGGGACAGGTGGTCCTCTTCTCTCTAATGGAATGAAAAATGTGTACCAGTCATAGCACGACAGACTCAATTAAGCTAAGTTATAGAATGCTGAGACTTTGCAAAAGAAATGTAAACATTTAGCCATATTTTTAAGTTTGCATTTAGACATCTTTGCAAAGCTTGCTATGCACAAGTCATGATTCAAAAGGCTTTGTTACTTTATTTATTCTTTTAAAACTTTATGTAGGTACTGTTATTGTACTTGTTTTAAATGAGGAAACTGAGGCACAGGGAGGTTAAGTAATTTGCCCAAGGTCACACAGCTTATTAGAGGCATGAGTAGAATTTGAATCCAGAGTGTCTCTGGAGCCTTTGTGTGATCCTAACCATTCTACTTCACTGCCGCCCAGAGCAAGTATCATGAATATTTAATAGCAGATTGCAGTGATTTTAGAGCTCCTCTGTTGCATTTTCTTGTTATTAATAAATTGAAGCTACTCACAGCAAAAGCCAAATGGGTCAGAAAGGTTTTGGTCCCACTCAATTGTACTCCATGACTCCCTACGGATGTCCCCTTCTTCAGATTTAGCAGCCTTTATATAATGAATATGTCAGTCCTACTCATATTTTATTTAAACCAAAGTTACAAATAAGTCTTGGACCATGCCGGAAGTTCTGCTATCCTGAGACATGGTTGGGAGAGTCAGGACAGAGAACAAAACACAGTTCAATGTGCCCTTCCTAAGACCTACCTTATTATACAACCTTGGGACAGTCATCAGTAGTCCCAAAGACTGAGTCCCATCTTCTCACTTTGGAAAGCAGAAGAAACAGGAGGAGGAAGGTAATAATGCAAAAGGTTGAGGATAATGCTTCTCATACTTTAATGTGCTTGTGAATACCCCAGAGATTTTATTAAAATGCAGATTCTTTTTTGTAGGTCTAGACGTGTCTAGAGATTCTGAGTTTCTATTAAACATCTAGGCATCCCTAATGCCACAGAGCCATGGACCATATTTTGAGGCAAGAATCTAGAATTAACCAGTATATCTTTCTCACTGGAAAGCTTGTTAGAGATGTAGATTCTTAGTTTCTATTCTAGGCCCACTGAATCAGAATCTATAATTTGACAAAATCTCCAGCTGATTTATATGCACTTTGTTTGAGAAACAGTTGTCTAGGGTGTTCTTCAAACAGTGAAGATGGGTAGAAATCATTAGGCATGATTTCAAAGAAATTATCTATGGTGGGAAGGAAGACAGAGATAATATAAAGTTCTCATTGGAAGTTCCATTCAAGTATTTCAAATGTATCTCTTTACTTTGTGATCATGTCAATGCCACATTTAAAGCTTGTTTGAAAAAGTTTGTTAAATCTTTCATTCAATAGGAATTATTCAACATACGTTTTTTCTCCTTTAGGATCAAGATGTAACTTAACACTTGAACATTTAGAATTTAGAAGAATGATGGGAGGAGTCATTCCCACCAATGTCTCCATCTTTGGATAGCAAAGTCCTAAGTTCCAAGTCTCTTGCAGAATGCTCTGTGGCTCTGGCGGCCTGAATGGGATGGCCACCATGTCCAGAGGTGCTAGTGAGCTGGCACCCAACACCAACCCTTCTTGTCCCAGCTCCCAGGCAGTTCCCTATGGGGGCAGAGGATGCAGATCTAACCTCCACCTTCAACATGACTGGGAGCTGCCCCAGGTGGCAGCTGTGTTGGGGCAGGTTTGGGGAGAGCAACCTTAGGTTGGCTGGGGCTAGGGAACCATGGGGAATGACAACCCATCCCAGGGAGGTAGAGAGGTGATAGGAGATGGGACCATGCCAAGGCTTCAGGTCCCTAAAGCATACTTCATTGTCCCATTAAACTTCACTTAAAAAACACAAATTTCAAAGATCAAATCACTAAGTGTTTTAAGACAGTGATTGAAGAGCATTAAACCCCAAGTACAGGACCCTTCTGTGCCTGGATGGGGTTGTGTGCACCTGTACTGGTGGAATACCCACAACATAGGCCCTGACTCTGGAAATTGCCTGGTATTTTTGTGTTGGGGGAATTTACTCAAACTTGCTTGTGTTAGTTCTATCTGAAAGTCTAAATAACGTTTATGCTAATGAGATAGTCCAATGTAGTGGTTCTCCAAGTGGAGGCCTGGTCCAGCAGCATAAGCATCACCTAAGAATGTGTTAAAATGCACATTCTCAGGCCTTGCTTCGAAGTATGGGAACAGAATTTCCAGGGAGAGAGGCCAGCATCCTGTGTGTTGAACAAGCCCTCCTGGTTTAACAAATTTGATCTAATGGTTTTGATCTAATAGTTCTGAAGCTTTCTGCTGAGAAAGAATTTTTTAAAAATCAAATTATTGTTGCAGAATTCTTAGCAGTTATTTGGAGGTGGTGGTGGAAGTGAATTGTAGGTCACATGGGTGCTCCGCACTCTTGTATGTTGTTTCCAGTACTAAGTCTCTGTCCTGGTGGCTGTGAGTTGCTGGGCTCCTAATATTTGTTTGGAGGTACACCTTGAGTTGCCAGATTTCTAATAATCATTTGGAAGTGGCAGGAAGGCCTATGTACTGAAGTAAATCAGAGGATGGGTAAGAGTGACAGAGAACCTTTCCCATGGGGGCTTTGTGTTTGGTTCAGCCCCAGAGAGACATCAGTTTGAATCCCAGCTCTCTCTCTAACCTACTGGCAGACCTCAAGACAAAGTATCTTTGAGCCCAGGTATCTTCAGCTATGAAATGGAGATAATAGTGATAACCACTTTCTGGCATTCTTGTGAGGTTTGAACTAATGAGTAGAACTTATTATTGTGCCTGTCACATAGTTAGCTCTCAACAGATGGTCAACAGATGGTAGCTATTATTCAGGGAATAAAACAATTGTGTACTGATGTAAACAATAACATAGTTACATATTCATTAATTTGATTGGTAGTGATGATTATTTGATATAAATTGAAACATCCTATTCCCATAAAGGTCTATGGATTTATATATCTACATTTGACCATAACCATTCTGTTATCAGACCCTCTTTTCCTTCATAGAGTTTCCGGGATTCCACCTGGGCCACTGGAAGGTTAAGTTTCCTTCCTTCCTGAAGGGCTAGCAGCCACCTTCTTTTCCAGCATTAGCTTACTTTTGTGCTGAGCATACATAACTGAAATTTCATAGGCTTTCTTCTTCTTAGCACCCATATTTTCTAAATCAATGATTTACAAAGTAAAAAGGATTCTCTTAGGTAAATATTTGCTAGGCAGGTCCATCTTGCCCTGCTTTCTGAGCAGGGCAAAGACTGCCTTTAAGCCTGGTGTCGAGGAGGATGGTGGTATATTGATTTGCTGCCTGCTACTTGCTTCAGCATCACATCAGTTATGGGGAGAGTGGAATTATCCCTGCTCAGATTTATGTGGGCCTTTCTTTGTATTTGGGTCTGAAAACCAACTCCAGGCTAATTGTATCCTTCTTATTGAATAATAAATGAAGATCAAGGTCTGCTTGGCTCTGAATACAAGCCAACTTGAGCGTGAGTTAAATTTCAAGGCCAACAGGCTTTTTCTGCAAATAAACACTGATTTTAGATTAGTTCAAAACCAAACAAAAAAAAAAAGCAACAAAAAATAACCCAAGCTCCAAATGATTCAACAGTAAAAGCTTACTCTCTTGAGGGACTTTGGGTCCCAGGTGGCCTGCATCTGGATGCCTTTAGTGTTGCAGGACTTTTAATGCTAAGGGCTGAGAACAGTACACCCAGCTCTCCCCTCTATCGATTTTCCTCACACTGACTTAGTCAGGGGGAGGATGGGGGGCTCTTGGCATCTCTCTACTACTTCTAGCAGCTGAGCTTTGGCCCCAGAGGGCTTTATTTAATGAAAACTTGGGGCTTAGACTGTGAAAAAGCAGCCCCAAGAACTGAAGTTGTAGACACCCCGATGGAAAAAACATGAAGACAAGAGGCATGTGCTGGGTCGGACCTGGTTATGGGATGATGATATGAAGCCTCTATTCAAGTATTTGTTTTAAATGGAAGAGGAAGCAGCAACCCTCAAATGGCTGTTGAAAGTTAACAGAAGCTTTTGTCATTGAAAGATAAAGTGCTTACATGAAATATGTAAAAAAGTTGCACTGGGAGAGGGAATCAGAGGGTAGGGGAGCCACATAATGGAATTTTGGAGAAGACTGTCTGGTGTGTATCAGAGTCTGGTTACAGACAGTGATGGCCCTTGGGAGAGTGAAACGGGCATTTTTTAAAAATAAACTTTTAATTTTTGAACAATTTTGCATTTACAGAAAAATTGTGATGATAATACAGAGTTCCCCTATGTTCTAAATCCAGTTTCCCTTATTACTAACATCTTACATTACTATGGCACATTTATTACAATTAATAAACCAACATTGAAAAATTAATATTAGGTGAAGTCCATACTTTATTCAGATTTACTTCATTTTTTTTTTTTTTTTACTTTAATGTCCCTTTTCTGTTCTAAGATCTCCTGACTCCTCTGGGCTGTGATTAGTTTCCCAAACTTTCCAAACTTTTCTTGTTTTTAATGACCTTGGCAATTTTAAGGCACACGGGTTAGGTGTGTCATCAAATGCCCCTCCCTTGGGGATGTGGGGTTTGTCTCATGCTTTTCACACGATTAGACTGGGGTTGTGTGCTTTGGGGAGGAAGGCTACAGAGGGGAAGTGCCATTCTCATCCCATCATTTCGAGAGTATGTGCTATCCACAAGACTTGTCACTGCTGCTGTAACAGGAGCATTTTTTTTTTTTAAAGAAGACATTGAAATGGAACAAATATCAACTGTGGAATTAACATTTTACCCTCCAAATGTGGTATATTTCAGTGGATAGTAAAAGGGGCACATTGACAAACCATCAATATGAATGGGCCACATCGACACTGATCTAATAATGATTTTTAAGGGAAATATATGTTAATCTTGCTTCTCAAAAAAAAAGTGGTAAAAACAAGTCAACAAGGAAAAGAAGGAAACATATTTTACCCAGTTTTGGTTGCAAACTGAAAGGATTCCAGTTTCTCAAAGTGGCTTTTGTTGATATGCCTGCAAAAATGACTGAAATTTGTGTGTGAGCAGCTTTCGAAAGCAGAAGTCTGGAACTGAGAGACTACGCCATTCAAAAATAAATCATTAAATAATGAGAGATTTAGGACTTTCTCAGAAAAGTTCTGTTTGTTCCAGGGCATATACTAATGTGGACACCGGCCTGCAGTGTCCGCAGCATTGTGGATGAGACAAGACAAATTCACCCAGGCTACCAAGTCCTGTGGAGGAAAAGGGATGGCATGGCCACTCTCTCAAGGGGAGAGTGTCCTGACCCTTACCTTGACTGGCTTTTATTGCTTTTCTGGGCATTGAGGATGGTCCTCATTTACTATGCACAGGTTCACTTTGGGTGGTTACCTTTTACAGAAAATAAAGGAGAGGATGTTGCTAATTACATCAAAAAGAAGGATATTTGCAAATGTAAAGGGAAAAGTGGTTGAACTGGTTACACTCATCCTTGGAAGGTTTAGTATAGATTTTAGGAAGTTACTTTAAAGATATGCAGTAAATGTTTGCTGCCTCAATTTAGGGTGAGGGAGTTTTAGCAAAAAGCAAGTCTCAAAGTGGCCTAGGTATGATGCAGGCCTGATTCCCCATGGGAGAACCTGTCCATGGGAGTGGGTCCTGTGTACTGGACCTTGCTTTCTACTGGCCTTTCTGAGTGGGAGCTGGGCCCATGCCACGCAGAACAGTTTCCTATATTCCCCTCCTTGTTTTTAGTTAGGACCACTATAGGTCCCACAAAGCTTGCTACTTGCTGGTCTCTCACACAACCCTGGGAAAATAATCTGCAAATGTGTCAAAGTACACAGAGCATTATTATAATCAGTAAGCAACCAGCGGCTCCAAAGACTCACATTCTCAGATTAGGCCCATCAATCATTGTCAGGCAGTAATGATCAAATAGATAACATTCAAAGAAATCTGAGGGCTTATTTAGAGTCAGGGTCAGATAGCTAAAGGGCCATAAAACTTTGGGAAAACAAACTTATTTAAGGCTTGACCCTTATCAATAAATAAAATATTAGCAAAGCAGGTTTCACAGGGTTTTATGCATTCCTTCTTAGGCCTGATCACCCCAGGGAATCTGCCCTTTCCAGCACAGGGCTGCACACACCTCTGGCATTGTTTCAGGCTTAGGTCAAGCAGGGGAAGTAAGGCAGCCAAGAGATTTGGAGACTTCTTGCAGACAGAATGAGGACTCAGGCTATGTCAAAGCCGAGGGGTGAGGGCCCATCACCCCCTTTTTCTATAGGCCCCAAGTCCTTCCCTGAGGCCCCTCTTGTGACCATGCCTGTCTTAGATCATCCCTCCCTTGAGGAATCTTACCCATCATTGGCTAACCGGTCATGCACTAGGGGCCAGGTAGGGTGAAGTAAGGTGGACAGAAGTGGTGCTCCTGCCAGGGAGATAAGCTTTGTCTCCTCAGTGGCTTATGGTCTTAAGGTCTCTCATTTAGGCTTAGCTACGGGGCAGGGCGGGGGAGGAGGGTTATAGCTTCTGAAACCAGCCAGGGCGGTTCCCACCAATATATCTGCAGGAACTAGCTGGACAGTGGGTATCTGACTCTTTGTGGCTTACCTAGCCAGCAGGGTATTGATTTTCTAAAATAGAAATTATAATTAAAAATGTTTTTACTTTTGGTACATAAGTTCTTCGCCTTGTCTATGTTAAGGATTTTGTGCAGTTTATACAAGATGAGCACTTCCAGGCCCCTGTGCCTCACAAACTGTGTCTTTGGTTAATTTGGTAAGGCCAGGCAGTGCTTATCGTGGCTGGGACTCCAAAGTCAGCCACTTGAGTAACTGGGGTGAAATAAGCATGAAGGTCTAAAGCGCATTCCTGTTGATGGAAGTGGACAACCTTTCAGGTTGCTGAAAGTCACAGATAGGCATCTTCTGTTTGGATTGGTTGGGGGAAGGATCTGAAAGGATGTGTATTAGTCTGCCGGGGCTGCCATAACAAAGCTGCAGATGGGGTGGCTTAAACAACAGAAATTTATTTTCTCACAGTCCTGGAGGCTAAAAGTCTGAGATCGAGGTTTCATCAGGGTTGTTTCTCCTAAGGCCTCTCTCCTTGGCTGGCAGATGGCCCTCTTCTCCCTCTCTCTTCACACGGTCTTTCCTCTGTGCCTGTCTGTGTTCTAATCTTTGTGTGAAGAGACGTGTCATATGGGATCAGGGCCCATCCTAATGACCTCATTTAGCTTTAATTACCTCTTTAAATAAAGGCCCTGTTTCTAAATACAGTCATATTCTGAGGTACTGGGGTTAGGGTTTCAAAACACAAATTTTAGAGAGACACAATTCAGCCCGTAAAAAGGCAAAGGGTTTGACAAAGCGCATGCATCCTACCCTCTGGCCTGGGTTTCCAGAAGACTGGGATGACTGACATTTGATGCTTTCTTATGGCTGGGCTAGTTGAGGGGATTATAACAATGCAGAAAAATGTGAGAGGGAGCGCTTCATGCAGGGAAAAAACGTGCTGTGTAATATGGTTTTGTTGGCAGCCCATTTCCGGAAGTCACCTGTGGTGTTTGCACAGCTATTCTGTCATTGTCCACATCGTCAGCCTGCAGGCTGATTTCCTGGTGAATTTTCACCTAATTCCCTTTGCGTCTGCCTTATGAGTGATAGTTGCATTCCTGCACCTTAAAAAATGCATGAACCAGAATGCTGATTTATTAATTTACAGTGAGAAATGGAATCGTCTGGTGGACTGGATACTCCAGCTCCTCGGCCAGCATGCGCTTTCCCTGCAGGCAAGTCTAAGTGGGGAGCCACATTATCATCAGAAGGCAGCTTGGGGAGCATGGAATCAGGCCAGGAGAGTCAGTCATGAGAGTTGGCATTCCTGTACTGTTTCCTTTTTAGGCCAAGCAGCAATAGCAGCGCATGCTGACTGCATGGGGCTGCCTGCCTCTGCCCTTGCTGTTCCTTCTGACTTCCCCTTGTCCCCTCTGGTGAACTCCTCATCAAGCTCAATCATCTCCTCCTCTGAGAAGCCTCACTTTCTCCAGGTGGAGGGGATTCCTTTTCTTCCTTATCCCTGTAGCACTTTATACTAAGTGTGTATTTTGCAGCCTCTGTGGTGTTTATTTGTTTACTCACCTATCTCCTCACTGAGCCCTGAGAAACTCGAGTGAAGGTTTTTTTTTTTATTGTGTACTGTGCATGGTAAGTGATCAGTGTTCAATAAATACTTGACTGATTAATAGGAGTAATAATTATTGTAATTTACATTATGCTAGGGCTTTTTATTGTTTTTGCTTTATAATTTTAAAACACTTTCCAATAAGTTCTTCATAAATCATCATCTTTACACTAATAGCTGTGAAATGACACAGGAAGATGAAAACATGCTTAGAGGTTAATTGATTTATCTAACTCTGAATTAAATACACTTTCCACCAAGCCCATTTGTCTTTGGGACTGAATCCTGTCTCCCTTCTGCCTTCCCCACCCTTGCCTAGTGGGCAAGGATGCCCATGCTCAGGTCTCCCTCCCGCCTCCTTAGTTTGCCTCTTCTCCTTCCCTGAGGATCCCAGGGCCCTCTGAATGCACGGTGTTCTCCTTCTGAAGGGACCTTCCCAGCCCTGTCTTATGGGGCAGTGTTCTGCACTCCAAAACCCTCCTTTCCTCTCTTCCGGGTACCCATCCCCTCCTCGCACATCTCCCCTCTAGTTCCGGGTCAGACTTGCATTCCCTCAGAAATCTAGTCTTAAGAAGAAAGCAATGTGATTAAATTTAATTTACACTAAGATGTTAATAACCTCCTAGGGATATTTGCATTTTAAGATATTAAGAGCAAATTCCTTATAGCACAGTAGTTCTGGAAGCTGGGTACATCTTACCATATTCCTCTCTCTCTCTCTCTATGTACACACACACACACGTATATGTATATATGTATACATATATTCACACACATTATATATACACACACATTAAACACACATGCACAAGTATATATACAGAGGTATATCTGTATATATACTTGTGCGTGTGTGTTCAATTGTATTAATTATATTTGGTAAAATTTCCTGGGCCTTTAGAAGCTATTTCTTTCTTTATTTTTAAAAGAAATTTCTATACCTTGCCATCCAGATGCTACCATGAATGAGTTCTTTAGATGATCAGCAACTAGTCATTATAACATTTGGGGAGACACAGCGCTTTATGGATGAGTCATTAGTTCTGGGCCCAGAGAACAAATCTGAAGGACCTTTTCATATCTTATAATTAAATACATTCTGCAGCTTGAAGATAAACATGCTGATCTGACAGCGAGTTAAGGAGGTTTATCAGCATTTGTGCACCTGCAGCGTTACACTAAAAGACATGACTTCATTAAAACTCACTGTGCTTGTGAGAACAATGAGGCATGGCCGTAGGTGTAAAAAAGAAAGACACTACTAGATGGCAGTTTTAAGCTCATCTTTGAAGGGATGAACTCATTCTATCCGACATGTCCAGCTGTGCAAACAGCAGCACCGAGTGAGTGGCAGTTAGCTGTACTAATACATAGGATTAGAACAGAGGCCGGGCCACATATGAATGATGTGAATACTTAATATACTTGAACGCTATGAATGCTGCACAGAGGGGGAATGAGAGCCCCAGAAGTGACAGAAGATATTTTGCTAGCTGTCATGAAAGGAGATTGTATTTTCAGGGCCTTCTAGGAACATTTCTCTTGCCAGAGACTTTTTGCCTTTTGAGGCCAATGTTTCCTAGAATGAACAAACAATCCAAAACACCAATCTCTCAGAAAACTCCACAGGGAGATAACAAGGGTTGCCACAGTTACCATTGTTCTTTCATAAAATCTCAGAGTGAGGAAACTGTGTGTGTGTGGGGGGGAGCAGGGGAGTTCACCTGCAGTAACATCTCAGGCTATAGAAGGTTTAGGTGGTGGGGTGGGGGTTTTGGGGAGTGGGAGGTGGGTTGGAGGAAGCATTGGCAGCGAGAGCCTAAGAGTTGAGGCAACAGGGCCCTAGGGGCTGGGTGAGAAGACCCAGTCCTGAAAGGTACTAGAAAGTGGCAGAATTAAGGTTCCAGAAGTCCGATAATGGTTAGAAGGGTCCAAGAGCAAGATAGACCTTAATATTGTGCCTACCTCATCTGCAGATGTGTTTGCTAGTGTGGAGGGATTCTTTATTTGCTCCCTACTCGTAGGAGCTGAAGATAGCGTGCTGAGCCCCTTCACCCTTCACTGAGCAGGGTCCCAAAACACCCAGCAAGTCCCAAACACCTGTAGACCCATCCCCCACCCTCCTAGTACTTCCATAGAAAGAAGAATGAAGCATTCAGTACCTTTTCTTATTGCCGTAAAACCTAAAATATTAGTTCTCTTTGAAAATTTTTTGAGTAGTGTAGCATAAATATAGGCTGATTTCTCTGTTAGTCAGAGGAGATGAATATTGTCGTCCTTGCTCCAGGACCTTGACTGGTGGACTTTCTCGGAGAGGCGCCCTGAAACAACGCTCTTCCACGTTTGATTTGCACCACAGGAAACCCTTCAGTGCAGTGCACACAAATGATCTGAGAAGACCAGGAGTGCTTCTGAGAATTTCACTGCAGCCTATAACTTCGCTTTTCCTTATTTTAGTCCTGTTTTACAAAACTTATATCTTCTCTTTGTACTTTTTGGCAGAATGTGCGGCAAGAACTGCAACAGTCCGTTTTTAAAGAAAGTGTGCTTAGATAAAACATGAGTGAGATAGAGTCAGAGATAAGGTAAAAGACACAGATTCCGTGTTGCAAATGATCCCGGTGGCATTTTACAAATATGGGTAAATTCTCCTGAGTAACATCATATATGCACAGTTGATATCTCTAGATAAACTATAAACTCCTTTAAGAATGTTACTTGCTTCTTTTACAACCCGAATCGACCTAACAGAATACTCAGCATGGCCTGTAAATGTGAGACACACATAACTAGCACAATACCTAAACACACTCACGAATTTCTCTAAATCACGCCACACTTTGTCACCTCCCTTGGCGATATAGTTAGGCTTATCCATTTCACGCATCACAGGCCACACAGCTCCGGCTTTATTGGCGTGCTGGTCAATAAGTTACTGAAGTTTATCTTTACTTAATGAATCATCAGCAAGGGAGATCACAGAGACAAGTGTTCAATTTTCAGAAATCTCTTGCCCAATCTATCTCCCTTCCTTCTGTCTTCCTAATTATTGATTTAACTTACAAGCCCCTCCTCCCGATTCTTCAGCCAGCTCCCTTGGGAGTTCAGCCTTTTAAGAATGTTCTCATTACAGTCAATAATTCACCATGGCCTATTATAGAGTGCCCTGAATATCTATAAAGCTGTTCTTTCATGTTTACATCCTGGGGTGCTCAAATAATTAATTTGACTAGCTATACAGAACAATACCTTCCATTGTGAGTGCTATTAATGCACTATCCGCAGAGGCACAAGTGTAGAAGTGGCTGGGAGACAAGCCCTGCAGAAGATTTTCTCAAGAGGATTTTAATGTTGGAGTCAGGTAGTTCTGTTCTTGGACTTGTTTGGAAACAGAAAGTGTAATTGTGATTTGGAATTAGCCAAATTGACCCAAAGACTTTCTTTGGGTGTTTCTTCTTTCTTATGAGAATTGAGTAAAAGAACTCTTGAAATAGTTTAGTAGGTGACATTAAAAATACTTGCAGAGTGGTGGGGGGAAATGGAGACAACTGTACTTGAACAACAATAAAAAATGTGGAAAAAGAATGCTTGCTTGAAATAGAACATTCATCCAAAGGCACAATACTGAGACCCAGAAGAAACCCCAGTATTCTATCATAGTGACTCAGAACTGATCCAGTTTTAGAGTAGGTATTTGCTTCTAAATTCAAGGTTTTTAATTAATTTAGTGAAGACTATTCGTATCCCAATTTGGCTGCCTAAAAAAGGTAAATAACAAAATGTTAATGCACATTAACATTTAATTATTGCTAAGTGAAAATCCAGACTTCAATTTAGTTCGTAGAAAATCAGTAATAATTAAGATTTAATTTAGATGAATAAAAAAGTATCTTTTAAACTTATGTGGTATAATTAAGAGTCTGGGCTCCCAGATTCAAATTCCATTTCTGCCAATAACCATTGTAACTAAGGGGCTTTGAGTAAGTCACGTAAGTTAACCTAGCCTTAGTTTCCTCAGGCCTATAAAACAGAGATTAGTTCCTTCCTGTGTTAGTATTCTATATTTCCATTTATGAGCATCACTTAGACCTCCAATGAGTGAATAACTCATTTGGAATAGAAAAATCCAACAGTCATCATTTTATTTTCTTTTGAATAAATCCTTCAGGCGGGAGCTATTTATGGAACCAACAGATAAATGAATTATTATCAAAATAGGTACATTCCCTTGTATGAGGCAATTCCCAGGCTAAAATTTTTGCTGTATTGGAAACTGTCTTAGGAAACCCAAGCCAGAATGTGGATCTATTCATTTCTAGGTTGCAGAGTAAAAACTTCTATTGGACAGCTGGGAGAAATTATTTTTTATATTTTCTATAATTAGATCTTCATTGAGATCTAATTGATATGTGACATTGCACGAATTTATGGTGTATAAACTGTTGATTTAATGCACTTATATATTGCAAAATGATTATCACCAAGAGCATTAGTGAATCTCCATTCACCTCACATAATTACAATTTCTTTTCTGTGGTGAGAACATTTAAGATCTACTTTCTTAGCAGCTTTCAAGTATATAATACAATGTTATTAACTATAATCACCATGCTATACATGGGATTCCCCAGAACTTATTCATCTTATAAGTGAAAGATTGTAACCTTTGAGCAGCATCTCCCCATTTCCCCCACCTCAGCCTCTGGTAACAACTTTTTTACTCTCATGAGTTGGCTTTTTTAGATTTCACATACAGTTGATATTATACAGTATTTGTTTTTCTCCATCTGATTTATTTCACTTAACATAATGCCCTCAAGTTTCATTCATGTTGTCACAAATGACAGGAATGACAGGGTTTCCTTTTTTCTCATGGCTGAAAACTATTTCATCTCATATGTTCAATATGTATATCCATCTTGATCCATTCATCCATCGATAGACATGTAGGTTTTTAATCTTTGGCTAGTGTGAGACATTTTGCTGTGAACATGGGAATGCAGATCTTTCAGAGATCCTGTTTCCATTTCCTTTAGACATATACTTAGAAAAAGTGTTGATGGATCAGATGATAGTTCTATTCTCAAAGAACTTATATGTACAACCAACCCATGGACATGAACTAAGGGGAGGGAATGCTGGAGGATTGGGAGGTACATGGTGGGGGGGGATACAGGGGGAAAAATTGGGAAAAAAAGTAGGAAAAAGATGACAGTTCTATTTTTATTTTTTTGAGAGGAATCTCAGTAGTGGTTGTGCCAATACACATTCTCACCAATAGTTCACAAGAGTTCATAGGAGCAGTTCTTAAGTCAAAAGAACAGAGCTGGAGTCACAGTAGTCACAGGCTTTAGCGACACATGGCAGTAGGACAGGCAAGTAAACCAGTGGACAAAAAATGTTGTCCCAGAGACCAGAGGCCCCAAAGTACTCTACACCTAACCAGCTGAGGACACCTCCAAGCTACAAGCCTCAAGCTACACCCATTTGCTCCATCCTTGGGTACCATCTTGATTGAAAGCAGAGGTCTAAAAAAACTGAAAAATCTGAGGCTGAGCTTCTTTTTCTGGAGAAACTAAGCACTTCTTCAACCAAACTGGACATTACTTATTTTTCTTTTTTATCACCCTACAGGTGGCAAAGACAAAATAAAGGAGGTTGCATTTCTAAGTTTTGTGCACATCCAAGCACATGAAATTTTTGTCTATGGTATACGCAGTTGTATACTGTATCACTAGAGATAATATAGTAACTGTATGTTATAGACTAAAGCAGTCCTCCAAATTGAACATTGGAATCTAAAGAGAAGAAACACAGTATTTGTCGCAGACTTTATCAGATTTGTCACTAAAAGTCCTTTTTCTCCAGGCACCTCAATCTGGGGACCATTCCTAAGAACCCAACTGGTACAACTTTTGGAGTTAATAAAATTCTGTTCCCAATGGTTTCCAAAGCCGTTTTGTGCACAATTCCCCACTGAGTCTTTGATGAATTTCTGCTCCTTGGGGTCCCCAATTGTTTTGTGAGTATGCTGAGGATCCACAACGTCACAGGGAGGAAGATGATTTCTTCTGATAACATTCCGCTGGCACCCGAGGAGCTTATCACTGTCCTTTATTTGGCTGTTTCTGTTATGTTGGCAAGAATCCGAATCCACAGCACAGGGAGAGTAAAGATTATGATTTACAAGGAACATTTTATACCCTCTTGGGAAAAGTGAACATGACTCAATGTCAGGAAGGGAAATTCTTCATATAGATAAAGAGAATGTACATCCGCCTACTTCCTTTAATAATTAAAACATGTTTAATAGTCCTTCTGTATTGTTTTCTAGAAGAGCTCAATTTTGGAAAATTTGACTTCTTGAAATCTGATCTGCCCAGCCTTTTTTTCCCTTTTTAGTGTTATTTTATATTGGTTTCAGGTGGACAGCACAGTGATTAGTGCCCACTTTTTTGTTAAGAGACGATGTGTTTCTCCCCAGAAGACCTATGTGGTGGGTAAGGTCAAAATGGTGATGTCTGGTTGTGTACTGGTTGGTGGGAGGCTTTCTGAAGTAAATGTCTTGACTTGGGGTAAAAGGTTAACTTTCTCACTGTGGAGAAGCTGAAAGGGAGATAAGAAGTTAAAGATGTTAAAGATTGAGATCAGGTAAGGTGCCTCGATTTATTAATAGGTCTCAACCTATTGGATAGGAACCTTGCTATTAAATAGGCACAAAGGTCATATCCTGATATGGAAGGTAGGCATTATGGAAATGGGAGGGATTGGGGAGAGTACTCTGTTCACCTTTGTCTTATCATTCTTCATCTGAAAATCTTAATTCTTTAATAGAACTGTAAATATAGAGGGTAGGGAATATATTTTACTTTCTTTAAAGATTTTATTTATTTTTACAGAGAGGGGAAGGGAGGGAGAGAGGGAGAGAAACATCGATCTGTGAGAGAAACATCCCTCTCACATGCCCCAGGTGGGGACCTGGCCCACAACCCAGTCATGTGCCCTGACTGGGAATTGAACCAGTGACCTTTTTGCTTTGTGGACGATGTGCAACCAATTGAGTCACCCTGGTCAGGTCAGGGGTTTTAATTTTTAAGAAATCAAACTGCAATTTTTTTATGAAGTATTTCCATGATTTTGTTATTGTGGCTAAAAAAAGGTTTTATGTTTTAAATCTTGGAATAGAAAAAGAGGACATTAGTGGAACTACTGGTATGAATAAAGTCTGTAGTTTGATTAATAGTATTATACCAATGTTCTTTTCTTAGTTTTGGTAATTGTACTATGGTTATGTAGAATGTTTGTGGTAAAGAAAGATAGTTAAAAGGCATATAGAAACTAATACTATGTCTTTTTTGTGGTAAAAATATAATAACATCAACTTATTATTTAAACAATTTTTAAGAGGACAGTTCTGTGGCATTAAGGACATTCATATTATTCTGCTGCCATCACCATCATCCACCTCCAGAACATTTTTATCTGTTAAATAAAAATGCATGCTATTTTTCACATAACAGAACCTTTTTCCAGATTATTAATAATTTCTCCTAAACATGGCTTTAAATGACTGTCTAATATTCCAACTATGTCAGCCATTTCCCATATTTTAATTTTTTATTTAGATCATTTTCCATTTTTATTTTATAACTAACATTATGTAGAGCATTTTTGCACCTAATAATTTTGGGTCCATTGTTGATTATTTGTAAACTCTCTGTTTCACATTCTTTATCCATTTCTCTCTTGAGGGTCCTAGTGTATTTCTTACTAATCTATGTAATAAAGATGTAAATAAACCCTTTAATATAACAAAAGATTTTTCTCATCTGTGCTTACATAATTGTAGATATACTTGCATTCTGAACCAAAAAGACAATTGTATTATAATAAATTTGATTACCTATCACCTCAGTGGAAAAGTATTTTGGCCTTATGTGTGCAGGATAAAGTCTACTGGTAAGTGGATTTATTTTTTTACTTATAAAATAAAACAAGTAGTTCATAATGTTGAACAACACAACTTTAGTGTTTTAGGACATTTGTGTACATCGTCTGACCATATCACCCATTACAATCACCCTTCTTAGCCAAGACCAATTCCCTTTATCAAGGCAAAGATTTAAGGAAAGTTAGAAATGGAAGCCGTCCCTCTCTGGAGGCAGTTATTCTGAAATCGTAAATATTACTGCATTTCAAAATGTTGCTATTTTTCAGTTGAAAAGAGATATCTAAAGGAAGAGAAAAAAGCATAAAAATTTTGCTCTTGAGTCTTTGAAACTGACAATTTCTATTGAAAATATTTTTTTTGTAAAGTTGTGTGCACCACAAATATTGAGTGGAATTGGCTTTTGCAAAGGCAATGAAATATTCAAGGGTTAAGGCAACTGTTAGACATTTATACAGATGGAGGCCAAGGAGAATAAATGTGGAACTAATAGTCTACACATGAGGGTGGAAGAGGAACTAATTGGATGCTTCTAGGGAGAGCAGGTTGCAACTGCAGGTCCAGATGAGTGTATCCAGAGGGGACTCTAACTCCTGCTGCTCGAAGACACTTAACTTGATGAGACATTTCATTTCATCATAGTGATTTTTTATTGTGTTTGTATATTCAGGTTTTAATTGAATACTTTATCACTTAGTTAAAAATAAGATAGTAATAATTGTATATTTATTTAAGAATCTTTTACTGATATAGTGTATTATTATTTTTTCCCTTTTCAAAGTAAAAATTTCTAGGGAGAATTCCCTCACCCATTATAAATTTTAATATAAGATCACCCCCTAGAATAGTACCTGGATATAAGTATGCCATTTCGGAACTTCAAAAATATGTTATAAACAATCTTAAACTATAGTAATAAAGTCAAAGAATGTATAATGAACAATTTTGTAAACTGAGGACATTAGTGGTAGTTTAGAAGAGACACATGGAGAAAAATTTCTTTAATATAATGGACTTTTCAGCAGAAGACTTTTAGGATACAAGAGGTGGCTATCATACTAAAACATTATTAATAAGGCCCCTTTAGAAGCAGATGAATAAGCTAGATGTTTCAGCAAATCCTTTATATAACATAGTTAGAAATTAGATATTTTCAAAATACATTGAAATGACTTTCCCAGGAGTGTGTATGTGTTCATCTCTCTTAAGAGAACACATAAAACTATTATTTAAGGCCAATTTCAGAAATATGGAATAAAGTTACCTAAAGTGATAAAGAATACATTTTCAAAACTTAGAATTTCTTGAGTAAATGTAATTCATAATAAATCAGTTCTTAATTAATTAATACATTTGTTGGACATTTATTAAATGAAATTTATTAAGTATCTCTATGTCACATTTAATGCTATGCATAAGGAACACTAACTAGTGGGGGAAATAGGCATTAATAGAGATAGTTAAAAATAAGATGGTAAATGCAATTCATGCATTCATTCACTCATTCATTCTGTACTGCTTGTGGTGGGTGGTAGATATACAGAGGTTAGAAACAAAACAAAACAAAACCCATGCCCGATTCTGCTCCTCATGAAGCTTAGAGTGTGATAAGAGAAGCACTAAACAAATAAACATTTAATCAAGAACTGTGATCACTTTTATGAATGAACACAGCTGGTACTATGAGTGAAATTAGGAGGATCTAAATGAGACTGGGGACATGAAAAGGTTTCCTGAGACACCGATGTATCAGTTGAGGCCTGACAAATGAGTAGGAGTTCAACGCACAAAGAGTCAGGGACAAATGATCTAGGCAAAGGGAGAAGCTTGCCCCTTAGGCCCTGGGCAAGAATGAGCTTGTCTGGTTTGGGAATCTTAAGGCCGGAGATTGGTGAGTGAGGTTGAGAATAATGGGAGCTGAGGCTGGACAGGGCAGAGCCAGAGCATTCAGAGCCTGGGAGGCCACATTATTGTCAGTGTAGAAAAGTTAATGAAGAGGTCTCTGACATGATCTGTAAATATGACTTAAAAAAAATTCCTCTGGCTGCTACTCAGCAGAAGAGGGGCCAGTGGAATTGAGAAGATCAGTGGAAAGACTATCATAGGGGTCAGGTGGGAGATGACACTCAAACTAGGTAAGAGCAGTGGGGAGAGAAAGACAAGGATGGATCAGAGATGTGTTTTGGAGATAGAATTGACAGTGCTAGGTGATGGGGTGGAAATGAGGGCCAGGGGTGTTAGGTGTCAGGAATGAACACAATGATAGACATATGCATCAGGCATTATTGGTCCACAGAGGAGGTATACCCAACGAAATCTGATTTGGAGCAGAGAGAGGCTCTGAAAGAACTTGCCTGAGTTGAGACTTAGAGAACCAATCAGAGTTAGGCAGGCAAGGAAAGAAGGTGTGAGTGAGGTGGTAAAGGTTCCAGGAGAGGGGAACCTGGGTGAAGGCAGGGAGGAGAGAATTTTGTGGGGAAAGAGGAGAAGGAGGGGGGTGAGTATACCATAAGTGGTGTGATTTTGTTGAATTATAAACTGTGAAACAGGGCTTCCAGCCAAGATAGAGGCATAGGTATATACACTGCCTCTTCGCACAGCCAAAAGGACAACAAAAAAATGACAAGAACTGCCAGAAAATTGAACTGTATGGAAGTCCAACAACCAAGGAGTTAAAGAAGAAACATTCATTCAGACTGGTAGGAAGGGTGAAGATAGGCAGCTGGAGTGAAAGGACATGAGGCAAGGTGGAAGCTGGAGGACCTGGTGGACTGGCAGAGTGGATGGTTCCACATTTGTATGAGGATAAACCAGGAGGAACAGCTGGGGAGTGAGACAGATTGCACAACTTAGGGTTCTAGCATGGGAAAAGAAAGCCTCAAAACCTTTCGCTGTAAAAATCTGTGGGTGTTGCAGCAGTGGGAGAAACTCCCAGCCTCACAGGAGAGTTCATTGGAGAAACCCACAGGATCCTAGAACATGCACAAAACCACCCACCTGGGAATCAGCACCAGAAGGGCCCAATTTGCTTGTGTATAGCAGGGAAGGTGACTGAAAGTGGGTGAGAGCCAAGCAAGTGACATTGTTCCTTCTCTGACCCCTTCCCCACATACAGTGTCACAACGCAGCGAGGTGGGTTGCCCTGCCCTGATGAGTGCCTAAGGCTCCACCCCTTACAATGTAACAGATGTGCCAAGATGAAATATGGCCCAAATGAAAGAACAGATCAAAACTCCAGAAAAAGAACTAAGTGACAAGGTTCAAAACTCTGGTAATCAGGATGCTCACAGAAGTGGTAGATTATGGTCACAAAATAGAAAAAAAAGTGAAGGCTATGCTAAGTGAAATAAAGAAAAATATACAGGGAACCAACAGTGAAGGAAAGGAAACAGACTCAAATCAATGATTTGGTGCAGAAGGAAGAAATATTCAACAGGAACAGAATGAAGAAACAAGAATTTTAAAAAATGAGGAGAATCTGATGAACCTCTGGGGCAACTTTATACATTCCAACACCTGAATCATAGGGGTGCCAGAAGGAGAAGAGGAAGAGCAAGAAATTGAAAATTTATTTGAAAAAATAATGAAGGGGAACTTCCCCAATCTGGCAAAGGAAATAGACTTCTAGGAAGTCCAGGAAGCTCAGAGACTCCCAAAGAAGTTGGACCTAAGGGCACACACACCCAGGTACATCATAATTACATTACCCAAGGTTAAAGATAAGGAGAGAATCTTAAAAGTAGCAAGCTAAAAGGAGACAGTTACCTACAAGGGAGTTCCCATGACTATCAGCTGATTTCTCAAAAGAGACCTTGCAGGCAAGAAGGGGCTGGAAAGAAGTATTCAAAGTCATGAAAGGCAAGGACCTACATCCAAGATTACTCTACCCAGCAAAGCTATCATTTAGAATGGAAGGGCAGATAAAGTGCTTCCCAGATAGGGGGCAGTTAAAGGATTTCACCATCACCAAGCCCTTATTACATGAAATGTTAAAGGGACTTATCTAAGAAAAAGAAGATGATCAAAACTATGAACAATAGAATGGTAACAAACTCACAACTATTGACAGCTGAACCTAAAAACACAAACAAAAACAAACTAAGCAAACCACTAGAACAGGAACAGAAC
Source organism: Anoura caudifer (assembly GCA_004027475.1). Taxonomy (NCBI): domain Eukaryota; kingdom Metazoa; phylum Chordata; class Mammalia; order Chiroptera; family Phyllostomidae; genus Anoura; species Anoura caudifer. The sequence continues at coordinate 385,548 of PVKU01000352.1, read as the reverse complement.
CACAGAAATGGAGGTCGCATGGAGAATTATTAGCTGGGAGAGGAAGCGGGAGAATAGGTGAAAAGGTACAGTGAATAAGAAGAATAAATGGTAGGTACAAAATAGACAGGGGGAGGTTAAGAATAGTATGGGAAATGGAGAAGCAGAACTTATATGTATGACCCACGGACAGGAACTAAGGGGAGGGAATGTTGGTGGGAGGTGGGTGCAGGGTGGAGGGTAATAAGGGGAGAAATGAATGGTGCAATTGTTAATAGCATAATAAATAAAATATATTAAAAAAAATAAACTGTGAAACAGGGAGAGATGTGCAATGAGTCAAGAAAGTGCACCAAAGACAGATCTCGTAGGGCCTCACAGGGTACTTCAGGAACTTATGTGTTATGGGAAGGCACTGAATAGTTTTATTCAGGAGAGAGAGCTTATCCAATTTGTAATTTAGAGAGAATGGTAGCCATTTCAGAGTTGGTTTCAGTAAACTAGGTTTGAACTGGGGTAATACACCAAAGGTGGCCTGGAGCAGATATGCTAAAAAAAAAATGTGAAGATAAAAGGTAAAATTGGCAGACTTTTGTGACTCGTAGGATATGGCAGATAGGGAAGAAAAGAGAGTCAAGGTTGAAGTTGAGGTTTCTAGCTTCAGGGGCTGGATGGAGAACACAGGTCTGGGAGCAGATTTTGGGTGTGTGCATTGGTGTGGGAGCATGATGTGTTCAGCATCTGTGTTCAGGGGAGTGGGAGAAACCCTACTGAATACAAAAGGTCAAGGAAGCAACCAGGCAGTCCTGAAGCGTCTGATTTATGCAAGGTACTGTGGGTGCTGTGAGCACTATGAGTAGAGATTTCAAATCTCATCTACAGATGAAGCACTGAGGTGCATAGAGACAGAATCTCTGTGCCGAAGGTCACTATACTCATAAAGGTGTAGAAGTAAAGGTCACTGAGCTTATGAAGGAGATTGTGCTGAGGAAGAAGTTGAAGCACACAGGTGAATACCACCTGATAGGATTGAATCTAAGTTATACGGGTATAACAATGGGTGATGAAGACATGCAAACGCGTAAGAACAGAACGAACGGAAAGATTTGGGAATCCCTATGGGAAGTAGGGTCTCACTGTGTTAGGACCATTGCAAACAGCAAATGTGGTTTCTTGCTTACATGTCAGGGCTGTATTGGGTTTTAACTCTCTTCGGATATGTTATATCCATGAAGATGAGTAAACAAAACTGGGGGGTTGGTGGTTATTTTTAGTCCTTTTGTTCCAGGCAAATAGTTCATTGTGCATTTTGATTTGGGAGAAAACCCCATTCCTTTAGTATGCCCAGTCTGATTCTTTTTTTTTTTTTAATTTTATTTTGATTGTTGTTCTTATACAGTTTTCTGTCTTCTACTCCCATCCCATCCCACTGCCCCAGCCCTCCCCAGCTCCCTCCCATTTCCACCCCCACCCCCAGCTTTTGTCCATGTATCTTTCATACTTGTTGCTCTAAACCCTTCCCCTTTTCCCTGGATATTCCTATCCCTCTCCTCTCTTGTTCTCAATTTCAGTGTCTTTGGTTATATTATGCTTGTTTGTTTGTTCTGTTAATTAGGATCCTGTTAAGGGTGAGATCACATGATATTTGTCTTTCACCTCCTGGCTTATTTTGCTTAGCATAATGCTCACCAGTCTGATTCTTTTAACAGTTTCCATCATTCTTAGGAACCTAACATTTTTTTGGGGGGATGGAAACTAAACAGAATATGACTACATAGGAGAAATCCTATGTAGGGTTGAGCAACACAGTTTCCTGGGCTGAAAAAATTCCTATAGTCAGTAATGTTAAAGCTTAGCTGTAATTTGTACACAATGGCCCAAAGCCAATGGCCATGGGAAATGTTCCCACACAACTACTCTTTTGACGGCACCGAACCCCAAAACTGAGGAGAGAGCCAACCCACTGGACCAGCATTTATACCAAATCTTATCAGTAGAGCCACTGCAGTTGCCACTGGCCTGAAGTCCTTGAATGCTAAAGACCTCGAGACGGCATATCTGGTGCCCTAAGGCCATTCAGAATGCAAACTACGGTTTTAACACTTCATTTTCAACATACTTATCAGTTCTGGAATGATTGGTTGCCAGAATACTGGCTATCCCTGCTTTTAAATGCCAAGAGATTAATTTAGGCAAGAATCTTTTGTAAACTTTCAGTCCTGACCTTCTTAAATAAGTCTGTTTTCATCCTCTACATTCTATAGAGGTAGAGGAAAATTAAAGGCTAAAATGAAGACAAAGTGTCCTCTAGAGCTAAGCCTACCTACTTACTTCCATGTGTTAAGTTGATCTACATGAATTTGCTGTTTTTATAGGTAAAAATAGTTTGAATGTCAGCAGTTTTATCTGGTTCAACAAAATAGTTCTGAAGTTCTTGCAGAAAACGAGCAGCCTGCACTTTTCTTAAGAGCTTCACAAAAAGCTCTTCCTAACTTCCTTTGGCAGCCCCTTCTATTGTCTTGGAATTTGTTCATTCAGGAAATTCTTACTATTGACCTAAATCCCTCTTGAATTAATTAAAGCCATTTTACTTCTCCTGTCCAGAAAGAGAATTGAAAAGGACAGCTTGTCATTGCTTATTTGAACCCCCTTCATCATTTGGCAGACTGTAATGAAGTGACCAGTCAGTCTTCTTTCTCCAACTTAAATAAAGTTACATTAGCTTTCCCTCCAGGACCTATTCCCTTTCAATTTTTACATACTGTTAGCAAGGACAGACCAGGTACATGAACTTGGACAAGCATTTAATATTTTTAGGACTCAGCTTCTTTGTTTGCAAGATGAGAATTTGGAAAAAAAATCAAATGTTTTCCAACTGCGCTGAAGATCTTAGAGGATTCTTGGAAGGGGCTTGGTTTTGTGTGTGGTGGGGTTGGGTGAGAGAGAGAGAAGGCTGAGTTCTGGTCTACTTTATTTGTACTTAAAAATATTTAAATTTTTAAATTTTAATTAAATTTATTGGAATACCACTGGTTAATACATTATATAAATTTCAGTTGAATGATACAATATTTGTACACTCCACCGTGTGCTCGCCACCCAGTTTTTTTTTAACTTACATATGCTAAGATCTCCTTTTGCTTCCTATCCCTCTCCCCTCTTGCCTTCACATGAATACAACACACACATTCACAAAAAAGCAAATACAGATCAATCTCTTATAAATTGCACTAAAAATCTTAAATTATCAAGCAAATTCAAAGAGCATACTTAAAGAATAACATACTATGATCATATAAAAACCATCTACTTATAATTCATTAATATAGTGTTGTTAACCTAAAAACAAAAAGCCAAAGTGAGAGGAAACAAGCATTTATCTGAGTTCAAAGAATTGTAATTCAAGGACATAGACTGGGGCAGAAACTCAAATTATGTCCAAATTACAGGGTGAAGGCAATGTGTTTTTATGAGAAAGGAAAGAAATGATTACATAAATAGAGGGAAGAAGTTTCTATTGGTGCTAACAAATTGAGTTATTCTTTAGCAATACACGTCTGATTACTGATTCTGTCTTCAGAAAGAATGTCCGTAATCAGCAGTCCTGTGGTCATGATGTCTGCTTTCCTGTTACAGAAATGTTTGTGAGACAGTGTTGGTTTGGCGCAGTCGAAAGGTCAATTTGCCCAGTTCAAATGTTCCAGAGGTTCAAGGAGCAAGACGCACATGCAGTTCCCCTGGAATGGCTGCTCTGGCTACATTTCAAAATGGCTCCACTTATGTCAGCTTTTCATGGTATAATGTTTCTTGATGAAAGGGAAAACTCTTATAATAATCTCCAAAGATACCGAAAGTGAATGTTCATTATTAATTATAAAATAATTTCTTAATTAAATAGGACTAGATGGACATTTCCTTAGCCTGATATATATTTATATATCTTAGCCAAGAAGTTTGCCATATGACTAATGAAGAATCACTAGAAACAATTCCAATAAAGTCTAACAAAAGAAAAATTTTATTTGTATTATTGATTTTAATTTGTATTATTTTAACATAGTTCTGCAAGTACTAGCTGACAATTCTGAAGAAGCATCACATTGGGAGACTTGAGCAGCATAGCAATTCATGGCAGAGGGCACTTTTAATACAAAAGAAGATGACCTATGCCTCTAGTTCTCTGTGGTTCAGCTCTGTGCCATGACCCTGGATTATTAGTGGGATGGTTGTACTGAACGGAGGCCTTCTGGAAAACTTGGTTATATTAAACCTCTACAGACCTGGCCCATATGGAATTCTGTGCAAGAGACTAATGTGTTTTTAAGTTCCTCTCTCTTAGAACTTAGAAAAATGTGCATGATTCCTTGTTCTTGGAGGTTCTGATTTAGGTCTGGGTTAAATGGGGGAAGGCGAGGCCATGGGTATATTTTTAAATTTCCCCAAATATTTCTCATGAGGTTCCTACTCTCTGACAAGTGAGACTCACAAGAGAGGAAATTATCCCCCTCATCTGTTTGACAAGTGCCTCTTATTTACATTCAAAGTCTTCAAAGACATTGACACATTGTCATGATTTTTTTATAAACTTGATGTTGAGGAGTTACCCTTCTCCTTTCCCTAGGCTCCAGATCTATTATTGCCAAATATCTTGTAGACATTCTTCATTGGATTAGATTGTAATCACTTAAAATGTACAAAATTCTATTCATCATGGGTAGGTTAGTTAACATGAGTTTTCTATGAGCATAATTAGGATTCCATGCTGTTTTAATTATTTATTACTTTAAAAAATACTCCAATACTTAGTTCAATACGCAGTTTTGGAGGGTTAGGGATCTGGACGTAGCTTAGCTGTGTGCCTCAAGGTATCTGACAAACTGCAAAGTGTTGACTGGAACTCGGATCTCCTCAGAAGGCTGCTTGACTGGAGGAAACTCTGCCTCCAAGCTCACTCAAGTGTTGGTTGGTTGGACTTAGACTTCCCCAGTTCTTTGCCATGTGGGCCTCTCCACAGGGCAGTCTGGGATATTGCATCTGGCTTTCTCCAGAATAAATAAGTGAAAGAGTATGAAAGGGTGCACAAGATGGAAGCCACAGTATTTTGTTACCTAATATCAGAAGAATATATACCCCATCACTTCAGCTGTATTCTATTGGTTAGAAGTGAATCACTCAGGTCCCGCTGACACTGAGGCAGGGATTACACAGGGCATTGATATTGGGGAGTGGGGATTATTGGGGGATCATTTTAGAGGCTGCCCATCACAGATGCTGAGTATCCAGCTGGCCTGGTGACACAGCATGATTTGCAGTCCCAGTGGATGAACTGGGCTGGACATTACAAGGTTCTGGCCCATAGGTTGGAACAAGGTCAGAAGTAAAAGCTCATGGTCAAGTGTGGCAGAAGTTGAAATTTAGGTTTCAAAGCTGCTGTGAGAAAATAGGTAGGTGTGAAGTTCATACCACTGTCCTGAGAATCATGGCTCAGATAAGAAAACCACAGCACAGAACAGCTAGGGTCCGACTTTGATTCCAGGACACATCAGACAGGATTGTGAGGAGCCACTGGACCCTGCAGGCCAAGAGATAAAGCAGTTCTGATGACAACTTCTACAGGTGGGACTGATGATCACTGAGAGCTTCATTCCTCACAGGGGGGACCTTGCAGAGCTTCTGTATTCATTATCTTTCCTCTTGAACCAAGTCTTCCTTCTTGGTGTCTCCAGCTCTGTCAGTGGAATCCTAGTTCTCTTTATGGCTTCCTCCCAGACTCTTTGGTTCCTTTCTTTCTTTCTCTCTCCCCTAGCTAATTAGTTTTAAATAATTGTTTGGTGAAGAAAAATGAAAGTAGCTGCCAGTCACCTGTGGAACTCAGGCGGGTCATACCATCATTTATTCAGTTCCCGTCCATCATGCACCTGTGCCCAGTGTCTGCTCAGACAGGTGATGTCTAACAGGGTAGTGAAATGTGGATAATGTGATTGAGGAACTAAAATTTTACTATTTAAGATTTTAAGTATTTTAAATTTAAACAGAAGCAGTGTAACTTTTTTTTTTTGCTTAACACAATTTATTATTTTGGCTTTACATTTCACTTTAACCATTGAAAATTTAGCCTACATATTGAGATATAAAGTAAGTGTAAAACACACACTGGATTTTGAAGACTTGGCATGAGAAAAAGAATGCAAGATACCTCATTAATAATTTTTTATACTGATTCTATATTGAAGTGGTACATATTTTGGATATATTGGGCTAAATAAAATGTATTGTTAGGATTAATGTTATCTGTTTCTCTTTGCTTTTTAAATGTGATCACTGGAAAATTTTAAATTACATATATGGCTTGTACTGTATTTCTGTTGGACAGTGCTGGGTTGGACTACATAACTTCTTCGGTTGTCATCTTTCATTAAAATTCTTGGATAATAATCAGTCCTTGCAGTTTCTCCTCTAAAAATGTTTTTATAACCTTTCCAACCCCTATATAGATTGTGTTTCCTGGACCATTGATCTAAATTATCTCCAAGATGAATAAACTTGTAGAACACTGAAAATAATTTGTAAATAAAAATCTTTGTTTTAAATTTCTGTACACTTCTCTAGAAACTCTTAATTCCCAGCTGAATACCAACGGGAATTTGGAGTAACATTGAGAAATTGTATGTTCTTTGTCACAATGTATAAATTGCATTCGACATCTTCTTCTTAAATTGTCAGCGAATTCAAGAGCCATGTGCTTGAAATTTAAACAAATTACCGGTAGATGGTGGCCTTGCAACTTGGCAGCAGCTAGGACTTCTGCTCTATTTTCACTTTTCTGAGACCATAAACTTTATGCTACCAAATACAGAATAACTATATGTTAAATAGTTACAAAATTAAACACACTCTGCCCTCAGATATGAATATTGCAGGTGTACTTCAGGTACCCACTGAGAAATCTGTGGCTCACAAATTACATAAATGCCAAGTGGCCCCTCGCTGTTCACTTGGCCCCACCTCAGTTCTTCATGAGAAGGTTCTGGCTGAGCACCTTGCGTATCCTTCATGTAGTTCCTGGTCCCAGGGAGCTGACTCTGTAAGTTCTGTGTGAGGTCCCTTTACCTCTTATCATGGTAGGCATCATGACAGGCTTTCTAGATTTCAACTTGTCATCCATTTACCATCTATCCTCTGTGGGATCATGTGGAATCTTCTGGGTTGTTCACATGAGAGATAGGGAGGTGGTTCTTTCCTTTGGCCAGACTCCTTCACTCTCTTTCCAAAGATTCTCCTGGGCCTGTCCCCTGTTGCCATAGAACCAAAAGAAGCAGGGCAGGCACAGCTCTGCTTTCGGCCTTTCTCCCAACTTATCTAATAATATCCCTTCTCCACCAGTCTCCAGGCCAAACGCTGGAGAAGGGACCCCAGAACTCATGTGTCCTACCTCCTCTTGCCTCTCCTGATTGACTCCCCATAACTCTCCTCCAGCCCCAAACCACTCTCCTTGCCCTCTTCCTCCTACTGCATGGACAGGGCTTCTCTTTCCTGCCCAGTTCACCCTGGATTCCATTTCCTTCACATCATGTGATCTTCCTCCACAACCCCAGTGTCATGTCTGAGCCCTAAGACATTGGAGGAAGATCAACTTACACCTAGGAGTAGCTGATTCAATAAAGATTTTTAAAATAACTATACATGAAGCAAATGTATTTTTTAACTTGTAAAATGTCACTGAACATTTTTTTGGGGGGGAAGAAGAGGTTGAATTTATATCCAAAGCAGGATTAAGTAGACATGTGATAGCTTGTATAAAAATTGCTTCCCTTGGTCAGTAGTATGCTGCGGCCTCTCCACTGCATGAGGTCACAGCTTGCCCCAAATATCAAAACTATTCTGTTCAGTTTAGGAAACTAGGTATTCAGCTTATCTAAATGGGTTGTCTCTATCCCCTACATATCCTCTGCTTTTCCTCAGTTAAAACTAAAATCACAGGCCAAATATATGTCTACCTCTCCCTTATTCTTTGTTCCCAGAATTCTCCATTTCTAATGGAAAGGACTCTGGGGAAGGGTGAGATGCACACGGTGGCTCATGATCTGGGCTGTGACCTCTCCTGTGAGAGTTTATTCTCTCGGATTCCAGATTATGAACATGTGCAAACATGTCTGTCTGCATTTGACAGAAATCTTCATCCAAAAAAGAAGTTAATTTTATCTCTCAACATCTACTAAAGATGTCAGGAAAATTTTTTGAAAATCATTCTTGTGTCTTATTCAAATTTATTTCAATTGAACAATCATTTTCTCTGGTTAAAATTAGCCCAGTACCAGTATCACGGATTGAAATGAGTCAATAGCTGATATTCAGTCAGTATCTGGAATCTGGCAAAACGAAAAGTGCTCCTGACTGGGAATCAGGAGCAACGACAACGACAACAAACGACAGCTCTGCCATCACTCCACGTGCGTGTTTGAGTAGTTTGCCTCACTCTAAATTCCTTCTGCTATAAAACAAGGATCACAGTCCCTTTTTTTCTTAGGTCTTCACTTTCATTAAAAAATTGTGATTCTAATATATAGAGGTAGAGGGGGCCACATAGACTGAAAAAACAGACAAGGCAACATTTTAAGAAGCTACCCCCACTTCTCACTATGCCCTTCTACGCTTCCTGCCAAACCAACAAGGGATACGGACCGTCTGTTAATGTCACCAGGACAAAGGATTAAAGGAAGAAAAAAGGATCCAGATGTTTCCATTTGGGGTAATTGAATTTTCAGACACATCTCATTCAGATGAGCTGTATTCATGGACAATTCAGCCAAAGACATAAAAGTGAATCTTACAATTCAACTGGGTTTTTGTAATACCATTTCCCATTCAGCACTCTAATCAATATTATCCCTTCACATGTCTATGATGACATGATAGGATTCCAGAGGAAGAACACCCTTAATCAAAAAGCAAATTAAAACCTCCAGGCCCCCAGTGGTTTCACAGCAAAATTTATTGTATGCCCACTGAGTACAGAGAACTGTTTTAAGTGCTTATAATGAAGGGGTACAAAAAGTAGGAATAATGTACTCCAAAAAGTTCTCAGTTTAGTTGAAGAAAATATGAACACAATAAAAAACACTTTATGACCTTTAAAAAACCTCACATAAATGGTAAGTGTTTTATCTGCACATTGAATGTTTTCTTTAATCCTTCAAGGTTAGGCTGTCATATACATTTAATTAATTAAACCAAGAAGGAGGGGGTCAAAATTTGCATCCTACTTTAAAAATTTGATCTTCATCTACCAAGTCTTTTAATTTTTCCTAAGACTTTCAGCTTAGGAAATAAATTAGAAACCAGAGTCATAAATAGATAGGGTAAACAATTTATTCCCCAAAACTTTTGGAAGTGAAAAGGGGGACTTGTAAGAATTACACAAGTAGAGCAGGTATAAACTGCGAGTGTTTGGGGTAAACTGTGAGTGTTTTGGGGTGAAGGTGCTCCTCAACTTGCAATGGGGTTACGTCCCAAGAAACCCACCCTAAGTCAAAAATGTCATTAAGTTAAAAATGCATTTAGTACACCTAACTTATCAAACAACATAGCTGAGGCTAAGCCTACTTTAAATATGCTCAGAGCACTGACATTAACCTATAGTGGACAATTATCTTGAGTTTCATCTCAAGAGTAATTGTCTTTCTCTTCTCACCAGAAGGATGAGACACAGACAGGCATCTTGGAGACATTATGGGATGCGAAAACACAACATCCCCAAACTGCTGGCAACATCATCCGCTGTAGAGTTGCGTGCCTGGTGGGAGCTGGCAGGATACCAATACTGCTAGCTGGGGAAAAGATCAAAGTTCAAAATTTAAAGTATGGTTTCTGCTGGATGTATATCCCTTTTGCACCATTGTAAAGTTGAAAAGTTGTGAGTTGAACCCTTATAAATTGGGGACTATCTGTATATAGATGCCCTCGTGATAAAGAAAACAGATATGTCTCAGGGGTTGACAGCACTGCAATGAGCTTTACTTTGGGTCAGAATGTTGAAGCAAGAAGTACAACAGAGCCTCACAGTCTCTCTGGCTGAATGCTTCAGTCAAGCCTCCCCTCAAGACTGAAAAATTCAAGGTAACCTCTGTCATCTACTTTCTCCTCTGTTCATTGCTTAAATAAGTGTTTACTCTTTATTGAGCACCTGCTTTGAGAGCATGGAGTGAATGCTTAACTCCTGTTAAGGAGTCGGTTGCTGACTTGGATAAATAAGACTTGAGTGTGATTCACAGTACTTAGATGTATCACCAGGCATGGCGGAATATATTGCCTAATAAATTCTACAGACAATGAGTTGGAAGTTAAGCAGTAGGAGAGATCGTGTAGCATGGGGAAGGAGGTAAAACTTTAATTTGGGTCTTGAGGGATAAAAGACAAATTTCAGTTTATAGTGTGAATGGCATATTGTGCTTTCCATTTTATTTCCCAATCAGCAAATGACAAAGTATGAAACATGGAAACTGACAACCAGCAACAATAACAGAAAACCTTTCAACTTGCATGGCAAAGTATTACAGGCTCTAGTCCATAAAGGGTTTTGTAAATCATTGAGAAGAATAAACATTTCTGAAGAAAAATGGACTAAGGACATGAAAGGTCAATGAAGAAGAGGATATATGAATAGCCATTATACATTTGAAAAGTTATTCACTTATGAGTATAAAAAAGTGAAAAAACCTTGATGAAATAGTGGGAACAAGCAGAGGGAATGGCCACATGAGGACCGTTGGTAGGAAAGGGTGCATAGAGCATCTCATCTTCCCTATCAATATGCTTCCCTTTTTCTAGAATCAGGTGATGTAATTTCAGAAATACCACTTTTAGAAATCCATCCTAAGGAGATAATCAAACAAGCAGCACAATGACATGCAAAGATGTTCAACATGGTGCCATTTATATTAGTGCATACAATTAAAACCAAGTAGTAAATACATTGATAGGATATTTACTTAATAAATTTTGGTACATCCATAGAATGAAATAGTATATAGTCACGGGGAAAGTTTATGTTCATTACTATTCAGTGAGATATTTTAAGTGAAAAAAAATCAGGTTAAAATGTGTAAGCTCCCATTTATGTGTGTGTATTTATCTAACATATAATACCAATATACTTACACATTATATGTATCTTTATATTTACATATACCACTTAGATTTTCATAATTTTAGTGGTAGCTGATAGTGTTTTGGGGGGTTTGTTAGGTTTGTTTTCTTTTTTATAATTTATATTATATTTTTGAATTTTACTCAGTGAGTATGTGTTGTCTTTATAAACAAATTATACCATTAAAAAATTGAAAGTATTTTGAGAAAAAAATCTCTTGCTGATTTGATAAGCAATGTCCACATAATAGGTACATAAACACATTTCCAAGGTTGTTCCTCATAGAGATTCTCAATATAAACTACTGGTGTTCCCCTAAGGCATGATTTAGTGCAAAAAATTCTCATAAGGTCCATGTCTCTGCAGGTCTAACTTGATCCAAGGACCTATTTTTGGATGTCTAGATGTGGCATTGATGTCATTCCATCCAAATATGGCTTTTCTAACTGAACTTTTGAAAAAAAAAAAAACACTCTGCTATGAATTTGCGATTGTTTTGGGTAGGGCAAAAGTGTATTTACAGTTGTATGTGAAACATGAAGTTTATTCTTCTATTATTACTTATTAATTATTGTATTATTTTCCATACAAACAACTGTAAATTTACTTTTTCCTCACCCTGTATTTTATGACAGCTTCCTGGAGTGCATCTGTATAGTTGTCCTTGAAGTATCTTAGCCATCAATTTTAAGGATAGGATTAACATCCTTTTGCTGAAGCTAAGGAACCTATTAGTGTGAGGAGAACATGCCAAGATAGAAGACCATCCCTCCTCCTCTCTTAAGTAAGGAGTCCTTAGCAAGACTAAGTTTTCCTGAAGAAAAGAGTTTTAAATCCTCCTCAGGGTACAATCAGGGTTCTACTGTTTCACTTATGTAGCATCATCAAACTAGTTTTGGCTCCAGAGTTTCTAAGGCAGTTATAAACAGATGCTCATTTTGGCCAAACCATCCTAAACCCTGTGAAATGAATACCTCCAAATGCACAGTGCTAATTCTTTGTTTATCCTCCCAAACACACTGGATGGCAAGGTAGCTAAATGATGAAATGTATAGTACAATTATTTATAAAGCAGAAGAAAAAATCTTTCAAAAATAACTGTATTTTAGAATAATCAATTTGTCTATAGTCCTATTTTTTGGTTCCAAATGCCTACAGGAAAAAGTTAACTGCTAAACTCATTCTTAATTTAAGATAGTGAAATATATTGTTTGCATAAAAGAAGAAGTCTTGTCTGTTGTGGCTGGAGTTACAATCTAGTTGGGCCAAATAAAGTTGTACAAATAGAGTAAGCCAAGTCATACAAAATAAGACTATTAAAAAATCAAGGCCTATCAGGAACAAGACAAGGATGTCCACTTTCACCACTTCTATTCAATATAGTATTAGAAGTCTTAGCCACAGCGATTAGACAAGAAAAGGAAATAAAAGGCATCCAAATTGGAAAGGAGGAAACAAAACTATCATTGTTTGCAGATGACATGATAGTGTACATAGAAAATCCTATAGACTCGGCCAAAAAGCTGCTCAACCTAATAAATGAATTTGGACAAACAGCAGGATACAAAGTCAATATCCAGAAATCAAAGGCATTTTTGTATACCAACAATGAAAGAGCAGAAGCAGAAATCAAGAAAAAAATCCCATTCGTTATAGCAAAAAGAAAAATAAAATACCTAGGAATAAACTTAACCAAGGAGGTAAAAGACCTGTATGCAGAAAACTACACACACTGAAGAAAGAAATCAAGAAAGACACAAACAAATGGAAACATATACCGTGTTCATGGATTGGAAGAATCAACATCATCAAAATATCCATACTAACCAAAGCAATTTACAAATTCAATGCAATACCTATTAAAGTACCAATGGCATATTTCACAGACATGGAACAAACACTTCAAAAATTTATATGGAACCATAAATGACCCTGAATAGCTGCAGCAATTTTGAGAAAGAAGAGCAAAGTAGGAGGGATAAAAAAAAAAAAATCAAGGCCTAAGTCATGTAGTACATTAGAACTTCAGAAAAATTACAAATGACAATGAGTTTGAGAAAAATCACACACACACACACACACACACACACACACACACACATTAACTTGAGTCCCAAATTCTGTATCTACTCAAAATGTACAGAAAGAGAACCTCTGGGTGGTTAAGCTTGAGCAGTGTATTTTCAGAGCACCGCAGGCAGCTCTAATGGGCAGCCAGGTTGTGAACCACTTCTCGGAGGGGCGAGCCATCTGGCCCCACTTAGTGCCACTGGCAAATGAAAGGTGGGCCTTCCACTGCAGGACTCACAAACTAATAAGCAGTTAAAATAGTATTGGGTTTGGAACCAACTAACTCTTGGAGCAAACTGCCCAAAAGACCTCCAAGGTTGAGGCCAGTCATTTTTGTTTTTTTTGATGAAAAATTTTTTCCTGGAAAATTTCTTGCTATTTTTTTCTTATTACAAAAGTAGCATGTTTACTATAGAAATTTCAAAAATAAGCTATAAAAGAACACAGAGGACATAATAAGATAACCTGTAATGCTATCAATTAGCTATAACCACAATATTTTCTATATCCTTTAGGGTTCCTTTTATATATAAGTAGAAATATATTGTATATACAGTTTGTAACATGCTTTTTACAATTAGCAATGTAACAGGAGTATTTTATTAATATCCTATGAAATGATATTCAATGGCTACAGAAAATTTTTGTCTCGTATTATTGCTTTTCTATTTTGGGGAAAGTTATTGATTTTCCATTTTGGAAAATTTTAGCTTTTCAGTTATGATTCATAAGTAATCTTGAAATGATCCTCCTTGAATATATCTCTCTAGGTACACTCTGAATGTTTCCTTAGGAGTCCTATATGCAGCATTACTGGGTTAAAAATGACTATTCATAAGGAATTTCATATATATTGTTGACTATCCTTAGGAAAGGATATACAAATTTCACATTTCAACCAGAATTTACAATCCTTGAATCATTACCAATATTGAATATTTTACTATCTTTGCCTGATCATGTTTTATATTTATTTCTTAATAAATAAATATAAATTTATTTATAGGGGGTTTGCCTTTTCCTGTTGATGTAAACTCTGTGTTTCACATGAGTAGTTTAGAGAATATTTTTCCTACTTTATTTGCTTAGTTTCTTTCTTAAGGTGTTTTTAGATGTATAAAAGTTGATAACTACTTTTTGAGAATAATTCTTAATTCAAATGTGTTCCTACAAAACAGAGCCAGCCTTGGAAAGCTCATCCATATGGCAAGAATGAGACAGTCTTATCTATAATGGGCTACTCCAGTCTCAAAACTTAGTGATCTCCCTTGCCTAACAATATCTGGTTTAGGAAAAGGTCATGCAGTCATGATCTAAATTTAAGTCACTGCTTTACATTTCAAGAGGTACTTAGGTTTTAAGCCTTTCCTCTAGTTAAGCACTGTGTTTTGTTAAAGAAATTTTAGGCTTTAAGGAATAGGGTAAAATAGGTAAAATCAGTCCTGCAACTATTTATTGAACACATAATATGAAAGTCACTAAATTAATCAAGCATCAGTTGCCTATGTATAAGGACATCTGTATGAACATACTGCACTGAAAATAATATTAAAAATATATTGATGAAATGTATGCCTTATTTTATTTATTTAATAATAAAAGCTTAAAACAAAAATGTGATCCTATGTAGAACTGAGACTTGGTATCAGATGACTGACTCAGATTCTTCATGGTTGTTTAGCGTGATTGATATTAAAATATAGAATTACCCACTACAAATTCAATGCTTAGTGAAGGAACTGGTATTTTTAAAAAGCTTCTGAACATTAAGAAAAGACATAGAAGCCAAATACAGTTAAAAGAAATAAGCCAGAGAATTTTCCAAAATTTAACTGAAGCGTGGGTGTGGTTGAGTATGAATGTAGCTGCAGATTTAATGGAATTCTTGTTTTTTTTTTAAATTTTCTATATTTCAGAGACTGCATATTTGTTTGTACTATTTTGTTACTGCATGAGGATTTTATTTCATGTGGCTAGGGTCTGTTTTTCTTTTTGCAATTTCTATGTTGAAAATTTTCCCATGTAATCAAAGTTACACATACAAACACACACACATACACATGTATATATACTTTATTTTAGTTTGGCCCTTTAGTCAATATGGCTTGATTTATGCGTGGGTTCCATAACTAATGTTTCCTGTATGCTAAACAAATTTGCTAAACACAGAAATATGAAGTTACAGATTTGCTTCCCTCAACTAAGGGCAGCATGGAATGTATATATCACTGCACTGCTTGTCTTTCTCCAAACTCCTGGCTTTTATTTGAAGTCACTTGTATTTGTCAGAGGACTCAAAGACCTGATCCAGAAGTTGGAAACCAAAGTATATAGAAACTGAAATGAGAATTTGTAGAGAAGAAAAAAATAAAGAAGACAAGATTGAATACTGTAGAAAACCCACTTTGTCTTAGGAGGACAATAGAGGAGGAGGGGCCCTGGAATGCTAAGGAATAATCGGAAGATGAAGGTGTCAAGCACAATATTTACGTATCCACCAGGTGTCCACCGAGTATGGCTACTGAAGAGTGTGACTTTGACATTTAAGCAGACACTGAGATGGCTTCTTGGAGGGGTCAATAGGCTTGGGTAGGAATCATGTCTGACATATGCTGCACTGGGTAAGACACTCTGTGTGACTGAAAGATATTTGTTTATACAAGTCCTACGTGACAGTAGAACAAGGTAAAGAATGGAAGGTGAGAGATGGAGAAAAAAGGAGAGGGAGAGAAAGAGATATTCTTGTTTTGTTCTGGATCTGAGCTATTCTTTTAAATTTGATGGAGTCCTAGCTCTTTGTTCTTTCAAGTGATCCAACCACACTTCATAAAATGCTGATTTGAGTCAGATGCAATGATATTCCACAACAGATAAAGGATCCTTACCCTGATAGCTGGCACTGCAAACCAGAATGCTCAGAACCAATGGTTGGACGCAGCACCATCAGTGTATGAATTTGCATTCTCAGGCCTTAGTCACGAGAGTACAGGCTTATGAGAGGTACTAGACTGTTATATTCTGTTCATGGAAGTAGAATAGTGTATCTAGAACATTTGAACCAATGCATATGCCTTTATTTTCACTAATGTTATCAATTTTCAGTAATTTCTCTAATGAAGACCCATTTACAATGTTTTATACTAATTAGCCAGATTTGGTGTTGGTTAGAAATAATGACAGCTGAAGCACTTGTAGGAGTGACATCGGAAGAGTAGATTTTCTAATGTAATGTTGTCCAAACACCCTCCAAGGTTTAATTCTGAATCAGGACAACTAACTGTCCCTAGAGTGTAGCTTAAATTAGTGCATGTGAGTGCAGGCATGACTTAGAGTGGCTGACACAGAACTCATGATTCCTTACTACGGATGCTTCACCGTGGAATTTCTTATCTCATTAAATTATGCCATCTGTTGATGTGCTTAAGCCAAAACTCTAGGTGTTAGCCTTGAGTTTTTGATTTCTCACTTTTTATACCCTATCCATTAGCAAGTCATTTTGATTCTACTCTAATTTGTTGCCTAGAACCTTCATCTTCTCCACTGTTACCACCTTAGTCTGCACCAACAGATTTACATCTATTAAAGAAAACTGAAGTGATGTGGCAAGGAATGCTAGTTCCTAGTGGCCACTGCTCTCCTTTTTTGAATATCTCAGCTAACTTCCTAACAGGTGTTCTGGCTTTTCCCCACAGTCATCCCTTTTTCCCACCCCACCTGACTCCATTCTTAGAAATACAGCAGAAGGATTTTTTAAAAATATAAATTAGATTATGTCACTTCCCTTGTTAAAACCACCCAAAGACTTCCAATTATACTTGGGATGAATTTCAGACTCCTTTCTCTGGAATGAAGTTTCCATGGTTGAGCTCCTGATTAATTCTTGTCCTCATTTCAAACAACCTCCACCCTGCCCACTATGTTCTAGCCACGCTAGCCAGCCTTTTGGTTCCTGAAAATGCCAAACTCATTCTTGCCTCGGGGTCTCTGCACTGGCTGTCTGGCTTCCTGCTCTGTCCAGAAAGCTCTTCCTCTAATCTTAGCACTGCTGTTCTTGTCACTCAGATCTCAACCTAAATGTTAACTTCTTAGAGGAGCCGCCTGACCATACATTCAGATTTGGATCCAGCCTGTCATGCTTTTGTACATCTGCCTGTTTGTCTGCACTACACATTTAGACTCATGTGTCATCTTTTCCTGGCCATGATGTAAGCCCCATTGACACCAAAAATCTTGTTTATGTTGCTCACTTTTGTATCTGTATCATGGAGAATGGTGCCTCATACCTACAGGTGTCCAAATGTTTGTTAAGTAAATGGAGATGTGGAAATTTCAGGTCAGAGTCTGACATGTGGACAAAAGGGCCATCAAAATTATTCTGCTTGACTGGATTTTTTGGTATCAAATACTGTCTAAATAAATGAGTTATAATCAGGGGGCTCAATGCTTCTTTAGGGATAGGAATTGATTGTATGGTATTTGTTGTAATAGGATATAATCAGGATTCACTTTAAAAACATTGTATGCATTATTTGTTAAATTTCTGCATCACTAAATGATTTGCATCCTAATTGTACTGGATAGCCCTGGAACTTGTCTATTTAACTTTCCTGCAGTGTCTGATCCATCAATTAACCACTCTCTACATGTAAACTCTTGTCTAGGATTTTAAAATAATAGAAAGCCTTGTGATACTCTTAGTAAAGAAACTCATCAGTATTCCTGATTATTTAAAAAAGAAAAAAGTCAAATTGTCTTAGACAAGAAGTTTCAGGTGCTAGACTCTTTCCCCATCTTCCTAGCTTCTTTGTCAAATACCAGTTGACTACATATGTAAGGATTTATTTCTGGGTCCCTCTTTTATTTTAAATATTACTTATTTGATTCTTCTTTTTCTTAGACTAGTAAAAAGGTTTGTCAATTTTGTTTATCTTTTCAAAAGACCACTCTTAGTTTTTTTTTTTTTTTTCCTATACTTTTTCTGGTCTCTATGTCATTTATATCTGCTGTGATCTTTGTTATTTCCTTCCTTCTGCTAATTTTGGGCTTAGTTTGTTTTTCTTTTTCTAGTTCCTGGAGGAGTAATCTTAAATTGTTTATTTGAGATACTTTTTGTTTCTTAATGTAGACCTTTATTACTTTAGACTTTCCATTTAGAAGTGCTTTTGCTGCATCCCATAAGTTTTTGATATGTTATGTTTCCATTTTTGTTTGTTTCAAGATCTTTTTTGATTTCCCTTGTGATTTTTTCTTTGACCAATTGGTTGTTTAGGATCATGTAGTTTAATTTCCATATATTTGTAAATTTTCCTATTTCCCTACTGTTATTGATTTTTAATTTTATACCATTGTGGTTAGGAAAGATATTTGGTATCTTTTTTGAAACCAAATGATTTAAATTTAATTTTCTTAAATTTGCTAAGACTATTACGGCCTAATATATGATCTAATGTGGAGAATGTCCTTGTGTGCACTTGAGAAGGATGTGTATTCTGTGGTTCTTGGATGAAATGATCTGTATTTTCCTATTAGGTACATTTGGTCTAAAGTAGAATTCAAGTTCAATGTTTCCTTATTGATAACCTGCCTGGATGATTGGATCACTTTCATTGTTGAAAGTAAGGTATTGAAGTCTCTTACTATAATTGAAGTTTTGTCTATTTTTCTCTTCAGATTTATTCGCTTAATATAGTTAGGTGTTCCAATGTTGGGTGTATATATATTTATAATTGTTATATTCTCCTGATGAATTGAGCTCTTTCTCATTGTATATGACTTCCTTTGCTTCTTGTTACAGTTTTTGTCTTAAAGTGTTTTGTCTTACATAAATATAGCTACTACTTCTCTCTTTTGGCTTTATTTGAATATCTTATTTTCTTCAAAGTCCTTAACTTTTAACCTATTGTATTCTTAAAGCTGAAGTGAATCTCGTGCAGGCATCAGTATTCCTGATTATTCCTGATTTAAAAAAAAATCCATTCAGCCACTGTCTGCCTTTAGATTAGAGAATTTACTGTATTCACAGTTAAATAATCATTGATAGGTAAAGACTTACTAATGTCATCTTATTGTGTTCTGGCTGTTTTATAGTCCCCTGATCCTTTTCTTTTTCATAGTCTTCCTTTGTGGATTGATGATTTTCTTTCTTTTTTTATGTTTATAGATTTTAGAGAGAGATGAAGGGAAAGAGAGAGAGAAGGAAATATCAATTGGTTGCCTCCCATGCCACCACAACTGGGGGAATCAAACCCATAACCTAGGCATGTACTCTGATTGGGAATTGAATCACAAACTTTTAGTGTATGGGATGATGCTCTAACCAAATGAGCCACATCAGCCAGGGCATGAATGGACGATTTTTCATAGTGGTATGCTTTGATTCAATTCTCTTTATCTTTTGTGTATCTACTGTGGGTTTTTGCTTTGTGATTACCATGAGGCTTACATAAAACATCTTATAAACATAACTGAATTTTTAAAGCTGACATCAGCATTTTAAGCTGACAACTTTGCATACAAAAAGCTCTACCCAAATTTTTGCATACAAAACACTCTACCCAGTTTTTCCCCAATCTGCCAGAGAAGTTATATTCTTTAACAGTATAAGTCTGGACAAGTAAGGTGGCAAGATATGATAAAAGTTGGGGATGCTGGAGTAGATAAACCTGTATCCCTCCCAGGAACAGGATACTGATCAAAGCAAAGTTTTCTTCAAGAGAAAGAGGTTTGGGTCCCATTAGTCCCACCTGGAACTCTGAGGACGGGCAGCCTTGCCAATGTTCCTCTTGGCATGTGGACAGAAGAACTGATAACACTAGTAGCTGTGAAGGGCATTAGAGCAGGCAGAAAAGCTGTTTGCAGCTCCTATCTTTCCTGAAGCCTCATAAGCACTCCCCTTCCCTTTACTCTTGATCTCCCCTGAGCCCACGAGACAGAGAGGGAAGATTAGTCTGGGGGTGAAAAGATGATGATTCTGGGGCTTAGAATGAGATGGCTTCAGAGGGCGCAACTGTATAGACCCAACAGTTTTCCCAGGATTGCAGCATCTCTCACACACACATAAAAAAAAGGGGTGAAGGAGATAGAGCCAAAAGCACCTGGGAACCATGGGTGAGTCCCACCTGGAGTAGGAGGTCTGCAGAGGGTTGGGACCACAGAGGCTAAAATGAGTCACTTCTGGCCCCAAAGACTTGTGCTGGCAGTTGCCCACACCACTAAGGATTTAAAATCAGCACCAGAAAGGGAGTGAAATAACTTGGAGGGGGTGAAAACTCCTGAATGGACTGTCTTTTAAACTTATAATTCAGATTTCCTTTTGGAGTAAGGAAATCTCAACTGGAAATGAGAGCTCTGAATTTAAAATCAAAATGGTTAGATTGAGTTGAGGGAGGGTGACCTTGCCTTAGGATGTGGGATTTTGATGGCTAAAACCTAAAACATCTTGGGCAAACCTGGATGATTGGTCACCCTAGTTGCAGACACGAGGAAAGCATTTTTGCATGCTCAAGTTTGTGACTATGGAATTTATACCCATTGACATTCAAAAAGGCTGATCCTGATCCAATCTGGAGGTTTCCCACATACACGCTGGAGTGGACCCTGATGCCACCACCAAATTTGTCTTTTAAAAAGATCTTATTGTCCCAGCAGCTGAGAGTGCTGTTGGTGGACAGCCTCAGCTGTCAGCCCCTGGAGGGTTTGCCTCAGCAGTGAAGGCAGCTCACCCCTTCCTGTGGCGGTGCTCATGCAGTGACCGACTGCTCCACACAGGAGTATACAATCTGGCCATCTCCTCCCAGCTCAGGACAACAGCGAAGGCCCTTCCAGCTCTGTAGCTTTCTGATGAGTAGACTGAAGTTGTTGTTCCATTGCAGCCCAACTTCTCCTTCTGCCCAACCATGCTTCCTTCCTTTCCCTTACCTTCCACAGGTGTTAATGCCAAGGGCATTCACTAATAGACATCGTGCATATTAAGCTTTCAGAGACTGCTTCCTGAAGAATCCAACTTCAACCAAACAAATCCCATTCTTCCAAATTGCTTTCAGTTTGTTGCCTGAGACCACGCCTCAAGGATCTGTAAGTTCAGGGGGAACTCTCTGGCTGAGCCTGAGGAAACTAGTCCACCTCAGGAGCTGTCTAAGGAACTATCTTCCTTTATTCTGCAAGGCTTTTTAAAACAATTATTGAATTTATTGCGGTGACATTGGTTAATAAATATAGGTTTCAAGTTCACGATCCTGTGATGCATCATCTGTATATTGTGTTGTATGTTCACCATCCAAAGTCAAGTCTCCTTCTGTCACCATTTATTGCCCCTTTGCACTCTTCTACCTCGCCCCACCCCCTTTCTCTCTGGCAATCACCATACTGTGTCTAAGTTGGTTGTTTTTTTGTTTTTGTTTTTGCTTAATCCATCACCTTTTTTCTTTTTTAAGTTTTATTTTTAATTGTGGTAAAGTGCATGTAATATAAAATTTATCATCTCAACCAATGTCATAAGTGTATAATTCAGTAGTGTTATGTATGTTCACATTGTTATGTAACCAATGCCTGGAACTCTTTTCATCTGCAAGTTGACAGTAGTATGAGCAGCCTCTGGGACAACTTCAAGAAGTCTAACATTCACATTATAGGGGTGCCAGGAGGAGGAGAAAGAGCAAGAAATTGGAAATCTATTTGAAAAAATAATGAAAGAAAACTTCCCTAATTTGGTGAAGGAAATAGACAGGCAGGTCCAGGAAGCACAGAGTCCCAATCAAGTTGGACCCAAAGAGGACCACACCAAGACACATCATAATTAAAATGCCAAGGGTTAAAGATAAAGAGAGAACCTTACAAGCAGCAAGAGAAAAGCAGAGGGTTACCTACAAAGGAGTTCCCGTCAGACTGTCAGCTGATTTCTCAAAAGGAACTTTGCAGGCAAGAAGGGACTGGCAAGAAATATTCAAAGTCATGAAAAACAAGGATCTGCAACCAAGATTACTCTATCCAGCAAAGCTATCATTTAGAATGGAAGGACAGATAAAGTGCTTCCCAGACAAGATAAAGCTAAATGAGTTCATAATCTCCAAGCCATTATTACATGAAATGTTAAAGGGACTTATTTAAGAAAAAAAAAATCAAAACTACAACTATCAACAACTAAAAACAAAACAAAGTTAACAGCCAGAGTAGGCACAGAATCCTGGGTATGGGGATCTTTTGGAGGGTTGTGAGCTGGGAGGAGCAAGAGAGAGAAAGGGGGAGGTGGTGTAGGGATTGGGAAGCATAATTTGTAGGAATAGAGTGGACAGGGGGCTGTTGAGAATAATATGGGCAGGGGAGAAGCCAGGGAACGTCCATGCACGACCCATGGACGTGAACTAAGGGGGGTGATTGCAGGAGTAGGGGGGTGCTGAGCAGAGGGGGGCAACAGGAAAAAAATTGGGACAACTGTAACATCATAGTTAATGAAATATACTTAAAAAAAAAAAAGCCATTCCCTATTCTCAGATCCTCACACACCCTCGCAACTGCCATTGTACTTTCTGTCTCTGTGATTTGACTACTCTAGGTACCTCATAATAACTGGACTCATACAGTATTTGTAGTTTTGTGACTGGCTTACTTCATTTAGTATAATGTCTTGTAGCTTCATCCATGTTGTGGAATGTGCCAGAATTTTCTTTTTTTAAGGTTGAATAATATTCCATTGTTTGTATACACCACATTTTGTTTATCCGTTCATCTGTTAGTGGGCACTTGGATTGTTTCCACCTTTTAGATATTGTGAATAATGCTGCTAGGAACATAAGTATGTGATTATTTCTCTTTTTATTGAATTTATTGGGGATGCTATTGGTTAATAAAATTATATAGGTTTTAGATGTATGGTTCTATCATACACCATCTGTACAATGTATTGTGTGTTCACTGCCCTAAGCCAAGTCTCCTTCCATCACCATTTATCTTCCCTTTACCCTCTCCTACCTGCCCCTACTCCTCTTGCCCTCTGTTAATCACCATGCTGCTGTGTCTGAGTTTTTTTGTTGTTATTGTTAATCTCTTCCATTTTTTCACCCGGACCAGCAACCCCTCTCCCATCTGGCAACTGTCAGACTATTCTCTGTATCTATGAGTCTGTTTCTACTTTGTTTGTTAGTTAGAAAATCCAGTCCTGTTTCTGGCCATTCTTGCTCCAGCCTTGATTGCACCTCTCTCTGGGTCCCTTTTAGAATAACAAAATAACTAGAATGGCTAGACCACTAGACCCTCAAATAACTTTTGGTTATTCTTTTAGAAAAAATCAGAGAGAAACAGGTGTGCACACTATACCAGGTGGAGAAGGAGAGCCAGGTTCTCCTGGGCTTCCATGCTTTACCTGAACGAGGGAGGTTGGCAGCTTGCCAAGAGCCCAGGGGCAGTTCCTCATGTCTCTGCTGCTGAGTTGGTGGTGAGCAGCACTCCACCATGCCTATGCTTTGCCCCATCTTCCTGGGTGCCACCCATCTCTGAAGGAGGCTGAGTTTGGGGGCCTTTCCAAGTTTAATGGCTGAGGGGGAGCCTAGAGATTAGAAGGAGAAAGTCTGTAGAACACACGGTGAATTAAGGAACCCAAAGCCCGGTCTATGGCATAGAGAGCTGGGGCCAGTGGGAGGAGGAGGTTAAACCGAAGGGGGAAATTTTGCCCCATTTCCTTTCAGACCCTCTGCAGTATGTCAGACTCTGCTCTGCTGCGAGGATCTGCCACCGCTGGCCCTTGCCCTTTACAAATCTCCTTTATTTATTTACTTATTTTTTTCAAAATGGCCTTGCTCTGGATTAGTGAAGATATGCTGGACAGCTTTCTCTCTCTGCCTGGCACTATGCTTTCATAAGAATACTACCCTAAATTTTAATCAAGAGAGTGGAGAGGAAATGAAAAAAAATTACAAAGAAAAAGCAATCCACCATAATCAAAAGAGACAGAGTTAGGGGTAGAAGGAAGGACAGAGAGACATGTAGCTAAAAATGTTGGCATTTAATCAGGGATTTGGCAGGAAGTGGGTGAGGCAATTCCAGAATGACAAAAACCAACCTGAACCCTTTAATGGAGGCTTTGTCAAGGTTTGCAAATACTCCAGTGGGCTTTAAAAACCTTTTCCCCCTCTGCCCTTAAGTTTTTGTTCAGTCCCAGAGGTGAACGTGAAATAATCGAAAGAGAAATGCAGGCTCTATTGACTTTTTTTTTCCAAAGGAAAAACAGGCCACAAGTTTCATAGGAAATCCTCTTGGTGAGTGTTTGGCCCTTGAGAACAGGACTGGCTAAGTAATTTGCAAAGGTCACTGCAACATAAAAATGCAATTCCCTTGTTCAGATTATCAAAAATTCCAAGATGACAGGAGAGCATGACACCAAATGTGGGCCCTTTCTGAGCCTGGGGCCCCTGTGTGAACTGCACAGGGCACCCTCGCAGAAGCTGTCCCTGTGTAGGAGTCTCTAAAGATTTGCATTGTTCTCATTTTCTGACTTAATGCTTCTTCTTCCACATTAAAAGCATCAGGAATATGATTATTGTGTTTGTGTATGTGTGTGTATTCCAATACTGTTTATAGGCATTGAATTTGATTTTCCAAATGGCTTTTTAAAACCTCAAATATTTCCCCAAGGCAATTGATGATGTCAGTACTGCTCTTAGATCTAAATCCCAGCAAGAGAGACTGCTGTCCAGGGCCCTACACTTCAGAGAGCTCAGCTCTGACTGTTTTCCAGCTCAACTCAAATCTGAGGGGCCAAGAAGACATGCCCTCCCAGACAAATGCACAACTAGCTAAGGCTCCAGAATTCCCTGCCCAGATGGCTCTGACCTACTACCAGGGATGGGTAGGCATTTTCCCCGGGTACTTGTTCCCAAGGGTGGACCTCAATACCAGTTAAGGACACCCCATGGCCTAAGATTCCTTCATAAGCCCAGGATGCCTGCTTGATATCTGTGGCTGTGTGACCATTGGTCAAAGGACTGCTGTTTGTGGGGGGAGGGGTGCTGTTGACAGCGCTTGGTCACTGGCTAGTTGGGTAAGACCCCTCCCAACCCCCCATGTTTGTATGAGGCCCCTTACTGGGCCATAGGGAGCTGGAGGAAGAGCTGGGGGTGGGTGCTTTCCCCAAACTTCCAGTACACACAGGAATCCCAAGGAGTCTGGGGATTCTAAATGATACCCTGGCTTTTCGGGCCATTATTGAAGCTATGAGTATATTTGTCATGGTAGAATCAAACATTTTATTTAACAATTTCTAGTTTGATTTACAACTTATAAAACTTTACACTTACAGTATGTGGGTTTCCATTTCCATTCTTACCATGGTTCTGCAACATCAGGAACAGACCTGGGTGGCGGGGAGCAGACAACGTGTATATTTCCATAGTAAAGTTGAACACTGGCTTCCACATAAACCATTTTATAGTTCAATTACTCTAACTTTGTGTGTGTGCGTGCACTATTTATACATTTTGACAAAGCTTCTATTTTGATTAATGGGATGCAGGAGCTTTTGGAGATGCAATTATTAATTATATATGTACATTTCTGCTCCAAAAGTTTCTCAATTTAGTAAAAATATTATTTTTTACACACTGTACTTCACTGAAATTTTTATTTACATACCAAAAGACAAATAATTTTTATCTCGAATGTTGAAATTTTTACCCGAGCCATAATATTGATAATAATGTCAGATATTTCTCTTTGACAGAATGATTATCTGAAAGAAGTATTTTAATTCATGAACTGAATAAAGAAGAACGAACTTTATTGGAACTGATTTTCTCTTTGCTGTACTCAGGACACTGGAACCAAATTAGCCTCCTTCAGCTGTTCGCGCAGTTCTGCCGAAGGAGCCAACACACGAACAGTTATTGCTTCTCTCTCATATGTCCAAAACGAAGCTTGGAATCCAAAGTGGGTGAACATACTGAAGAAGAACAGTCATTTGAGGTAAGTGAAAAGTCCTGCTTCACTGGGTAATGTGAACAGGCACTTCCTGTAGACACGCATGTTCAGCAGTCACTTTCAGATGAAGCCTCAAAGTCACTTCTCACTTTGGGAATAAACGCTGCTACTTCACAGATAGTTTTGTGTCTTCTTGTTTTCATGTGGTCAGTAGTATCACTGAGCCCTCATGGTTAAGGCTTTCTTTGCAAGTTCCATACTGATCGACAACTTGGTTGTGAAGTTGAAATTCAGAATTTAGTTTTTTGCTAAATGTGTGCTTTTGGTTTTTTGAGCTTTGTGCTGCAGAAAGAGCTTATGGCAAAATAAAAGAGCATCACCAAGTAATAATTGCTATTGATATATGTATATAAATCATACAATAAATAATGAAACCATGTAATGAGAGTATTCAGGCCACTCCCTGTAAGTTCTATGACAAGATAGCCCAGGCTCTAGCTTCCATGCATGCTTTCCTCCTCACATTTCTTCTGATCTTGCCAGCTGACGGTTAGTGGAGTTGTGCCTTTTGAAGGGTGTAGGTGTGGTGAAGACCACACAATTGCCTGGCCCAACAATGGCCAGGAGGAGCAGGGGTGTCCAGTCTTTCTCCCACCATCACCAAATGGTAAGAAATTAACTTCCTGAGCTCTCTCTTGCCTGAGGGCACTGCGATTACCAGCAAGTGCCATGCCTGCTGTCTTTGAAAAGGTGGTGCTTGTTAGGCTCAGTCTGGAAAAAATAGGGGAAAGAGAAATGGATTTTTCTTGAGCATCTTTTAGATTTAATTGCATGTTAAAGTAAAGAGAAAAACCTGTTCATTTCGCATACAACTCTCACACTGTTACACAAGACCATGTCAGAAGCTGAAAATACAAAGCAGAGATCTACCAGTACAGCTATGGAAATAATTCTGCATTAAAAAATTAAAAACCTGAAGGAAATGTTAGACCAGTTGGGGCTGGCTAACTGAGACAATAGGTATACACTAGGATTGTCCCACCTTGGGTCACCGTAGTTATAGGAAAATAAAGAAGCTTGATTTTCTCTGCCTCTTTGGGAGTGATGTTTATCATTTTGCTACCTGGTGTATGGGTGTACATGGTTTTTCTAAAGGTGTGGTTTCCCGAATAAGCCCAGGATACCTACTTGATATCTCTGGCTGTGTGACCACAGATATCAAGAGGAAGGGAGGGAAAGAGAAATCTTTCCTCTATCCTTTCACCACTGAAAGTAATTTTAAAAAGCTGCCAGATGGACTGGGTTGTCTTTGTCATTAGTTAAAATGATAGAGCTGAGCAGGCCAGGGACAAAAGACCCGCTCATGGTGTGTCCTTAGTAAATATTTCAATAAGGGAATCCACTGCTGGAGATGTTACTGAAAGCCACCAACTTCCTCAGGGCTGTTTACCTTGTCACAGTGCTGATTACAAAAATAGCTTCCATGCCCTGGCTGGGTGGTTCAGTTGGTTGGAGCATCATCTGGTGCACCAAAAAGTTGGGAGTTTGACTCCCAGTCAGGGCGCATACCTACGTTGCAGGTTCTATCCCCTGTTGGAGTGCATATGGGAGGTAGCCGATTGATGTTTCTCTCTCACATCGATGTTCCTGTTTCTTTCTCTTTCTCTTTCCCTCCCTTCCACTCTCTGGAATCAGTGAACATATCCTTGGGTGAGGATTAAAAAAAAGTAGCTTCCATGGTCATGTGTTTTTTACTATGAACATATGGATATTTAATGGATGTCTAAGTAAAGAATCAAAAAGTAACAGCCCTCTGATATTCCCAGTACCCAGCTCTATGATCATCTAACCCCTATGCTGTATAGCTGAAACTAATGCAAAGTAATATTGAATGTAAACTGTGATTGAAAAATTTTTAAATTTTTTAAAAAAACAAGAAAAGTAATGTCAGTAGCCTCTTGAAAGTCATTATAAAATGACCTTACATCATTCAAAATGTCAATGAACAGCTGTGCCATTAGGGCATCAGAACCACAATATCTTGCAAAGAGTTTTACAGCAAAAAAAGTGAGATAGACTATTTCTCTCAGGATCACTGGCAGATTGCTGGGTGAAGACCTGCCTATCATAGTCTACTGTTTCTGGAATGCTGACTGCAGTTTTTGCCTCTGCTTGACATGTCAAGCTAAGTAGCTAAATGCTGATATTCAGTATTATTTGATCTCCTAATCAGATGCTCATTCAATAGCAGTCACTGCTGAATGTTGCAGACTTGCAGAAATTAAAATTGTACTTGCTTATGTTATTCCTAGCTTATTGCTTTGGTTTCAGGCTTTAAGCTGATTCCTCCCTCCCCAGGCTTTTAATTAAGCAGATTAAGAAGAACGTGATGGGACCATGATTAACGTTAGGATTAGTGTTACATCTCTCATCATTCACCAACCACATCCTGCTTCAATTTATTTTTATTTTTATTTCCTCAGGACTGAGGAGAGCTGATATTATCATATATATATTTAGCCTATCCCAAGAATGTTATAGGGAGACCAGATATATTTTCTGAAAGGGCATAGAGACACAAGGAAAAATTTCTAGTTAGTCTCTAAGAGTTAGTGATGGTGTTATGTGTTCTGGAATTGAGTTGCTTAAATTCTCTGACATAATAAAATAACTTGTGTTGCTACAAAAATGACACAGGTAGAAAAATACCAAGTTAGCATAGGCTTTACCAAAGCACATTCATGGAATATCAGTCGGTTTATGAAAGGAGGGTTCTGTGGCCAAGACCCTCCCACCTCGGTTTCTTAAAGGTTCCCAACACATGTTAAGCATAAGGAAGAATTTGATTGGTTATGTGATGTAGAAACCACTTACATTTGCTTAACCCTGAGTTTTCTAAAGCTTTCTAGATTGTATCACAAAGCCCTCATTCTGTGTGACTTCCCACAGAAACACGGTAGTGGTGTAGCACCATTTCTTTAAGTCTGTTTTTTTTTTCTTCCATTCATTTGGCTAATGACATACACTCATTATAGACTCCAGTCCCAAGACATTATTGCCTATTTATTTTATCTACATTAAATCTGGACGTATTTTCTTTCACTTCTTTTCTTCCAACGGACTGTGATAACCCCTCCAAATGCTCCCAGTATCATGTGATCTTATAAAATCAGTGACTGTCTCTCCAGAGCTCATGAATGTCTGTTACCTAATCTCATTTCTTACCTTTCCTTGCTTCTTGATTTTCAAAGCTTTGTTATCTTCTATCCCACAGCAGAACCATTGCAATTTAGCTGGCATTTGGTCATTTTTTTTTATTCCCATTTCTCTTACTGCCAAATGTCACTTTGCTCTCAGATTTGATCAGTACAATAAACACTGGTCTATTTTATTTGTGTCAGTCATTCTGATAAAAACAAAAACATTCTAGAATATGGCTATAATCTCTTGACAGACCAATGCTGACCTTATTCACATTCCCCGCCCACACCCCAAATAGTAGCTATATTACACATTTTCCCCCTCAAGTGCAAGTTTTAGTGCCTACTGAAAGTGCAGAATCCAGGCCAGCATCCTCAGTGGGCCACTGTTCTTCCCTGTTGTAGGAGTGAAAATCTGGATTCAGTTAATTTGTTCAAGAAAATGTGAGTGCCTTCCACATGCTAGGCATTAGGTTATATTTGGCATTGGGATTCAGTGACAAGGAGACTGGTACAGGCAGGTTCCTGCTTTCATGATATGTAGATGAGGGTGTTGTGAATGACTTCTATTATAGCATGTAACATAGTTCTTTTTAAAATGATGTCTTGATCTAATTTTGTGGCTCTGACTATATAGGTTGGTCAGTTCTCTTTTTGAGCAGCTGATGAAATTCACATATCCAAGGGCTTTCTTTATGGAACTCTCACATTATTGGTGTCTATGTGATAGGGAACTCAAGAGTTAAAGAGTTTAGCTTTTGTTGATAGGTTTGAGCGACTAATCCATGTGGAAAGCTGTTATTCCAGGAACTGACTCCAGGAGGTGCACAAGCAATTCAATCTTTGTACCCCAGGGGGTTTGAAGCTGGTGGAGATGGTATCTGAGCCATTGTGTTCCAGGGAGGGGTTGCCTGTGATGCAGATAAAGAATCGTTGATCAATAGATAAAGAAGTACTAGGAAAATTGCTGCTGGATTGCAACTCTTACCCAATTAATGTTAAAAAAACAAAAACAAACAAGCAAACAAAATCCTTACCTACCTTTCTATCCAATTAACCTTTTCCCAACCCCCTTACCCATCCTTTCTTCTCCTTGTAAAAAGGTCAACTTGAAAAGGGGTGTTAAGATGGTTTTTGAGGGTATATACTGGCCATCTTCTCAGACTGTCAGCCATCTGACTAAAGCTCACATAAAGATTCAACCCTTGTCTCTACTTACTGGTTCTGGTAGTGACAGGCAGCAGGAACACCAACCCTTCCGGTTTCATATGCACCAGTCCTAGTCACCCCAGGGCCAAGCACCAGAGAACTCCAAACAGTCCTTAAGTCTTGGAGCCTGTGAAATTAATCAGCCAATGCACAGGGAATGAGCTAAACCTGGTTAACCCTGCCCTGCTTGCCATACATAAGCTGCCCCAGCCCTGGGTGTAACTCTTTGTGTGGCCCTGCCTGGCAGCCCCCTCTGGTTGGGCAAGTAACAAAAAGTGCTGCTTTTCATCTATCTAAGTGTCAGCTATTGTGTCCTACCATCAAAGAAACTTTAAATCCAATAAAACATAGCTGTAAGCAAAACTTTGGTTTTTCTCATTGTTATGAAAATTTCAAAGGACTTAGAGGTACTAATTGGTGGTGAAAAAGAGGTAGGATGAGGATTTTAAGGGAAGAATTCTTTTTTTTAAAAAATTAACTTTAGTGACCTAATTCCCCCACTAAGAACTTTAGCAGGTTAATTTGCTCCATGTAATCATTGATTTTCTACATGCTTATTAACTATTTGCTGTGGCCCTTGTATTATAATACTCTGGGAGGTATGCAAGAATAGAAAATGTCTATCTTCCCTTGAGAAGCCTACAGATTAATTAAGAAGAAATAATATGTACCTAGAATGATTAGACAAAACAAATGTGTAGTAATATAACTAAACCATCTCCAAGTCCAGAAAAATGACAAAAATATTAAAGAGTTGGAGCAATAAATTTGCTTGTAATTTTCAATGACTGCTAATTTTAAAACAAGTTTTAACTTTCCTAGTTACTTTGCTGGAGAAATGTTTGCATTGTTGTTCATGTCCTCAGTTCATTCTTCCCAGCTCTGAAACCCTTTCTCTGAGGAAGATAGGGCTTGGCTTTTTCTAACCCTGCTAAGAAACACTTACATGCTTTGGAGTCATGTGGATTTTGAGCTGAAACAGGTAACAAGTTATCTTAAGGGATGGATTTTGGAACAAAATGTTTGCAGTTCAGATCAGATGAAGCTATTTATTTTAAAACTTGGATGTGTTTCAAAAAGCAAAACGGTTTCAGCTCAAATCCATTTGTAATGCCAACCTTCCTGGTTGGGGAATTTAATGCTTAGCTAATTGATTTTTGATGAGCATGAGCAGGCTTCTGTGTGTTTTAAATGATGGTTGACAGACCTGGAAGTTGGGCTTCTCCAGAAGGCATTTGGTGTTGGTCCATGATCTTCAAGGGAACCCACAGTTTTCCAGGAGGAGAAGCAGGAAGCTGTAGTTGATCAAGCCTCTGCCCCTTCTCTAGACCCACTATCCAGTGACCTTCACTTAATCCTCCTGTTAATATTTTCTTTGAACATCTACCATGTATAAAAGACTGCAGTGGCTTCTTCAGGGAATGTCAAACATGCCCACAAGCATGAACTCTATGAGGCACGAACTCTGTACAAGGCAGCATGTGGGCACACCCATGAAAGGGACATAAAGTGTTATGTGCATGGAGTGAAGAGTCTCTTCAAACAGGGTGGATCAAGGACAGCTTTACAGAGAGTAACACTTGAGCTGGGACTTGGAGAACAGGTTTGATTTGGCAGTGAGAGAAGGGATCGGCAAACTACAGCCTATAGGCCAAATCCATTCTCTCTACCTGTTTTAGAGATAAAGTTGTATTGGAAGTCAGCCATGCCTGCTCATTAATGTATTGTCTATAGATGCTTTCATGCAA
This sequence comes from Anoura caudifer, assembly GCA_004027475.1. Taxonomy (NCBI): domain Eukaryota; kingdom Metazoa; phylum Chordata; class Mammalia; order Chiroptera; family Phyllostomidae; genus Anoura; species Anoura caudifer. The sequence goes on along the minus strand of PVKU01000352.1, from coordinate 353,290 downwards.
CAGTGACAGAGCTGAGTAATTGTGACAGGGACTATATAGCCCTCAAAGCTTAAAAAATTTACTATCTGACTCTTTACAGAAAACATTTATGACCCTGGTTTAAAGTCAGTTGCTTGAGGGACTTCATATACAGCCTTGATATGCAGATTCGATGTAAGCCGAAATGGGAGACTTCGTTTGGCAGACATTCTGGAAACAGGTTGCTGCTGGGCCCCAGGAATATTTGAGTGTTCACAATGGTACTGAGCTTCAGGACAGGGAGCATGCTAGGTGGACTGTAGGAGGGAGGTGCTACCAGTAGGGAGAAGAATTCCCAAATTCCTTCTGTCACTAAGTGAGAAATAATGACTCTGGATCTGGAGGGCAGCTGTGATGGAAGAGAGAGGATGCAAGAGACGCTGTGAGTAAAGCTGTAGAGGGTGGACCATGGGAAGAGACAGCGGAGGATGGCTCTGGGTCTCGAGCTGGAAAACCAAGTATGTCAGTGATCCCTTCTCTTAAATGTATCCACCTGAATGGTATGAGTTGAGGACTCCTCCCACCCACCCTAGTTGGGAGGAGGAATAAAGCTGAAGTAGCCCCATCCCACCAAGGTAGCTGGTATTTGGAGGATGGGGGGGGGGTCATAAGCTATTGTTATAGAGGAAGTGAGATGAAAGCCTTGCTTAGGGAAAAATATCTGTCACTAGATAGAAAATCAGCCTATGTTGTATCTGGGAAAAAAAATATTTTGTGAGTTGGAGAGGTATCTTGTATTTTAGGTTACCTTGCAGGACTGCCAGATAAAATATAAAATGCCCGGTTAAATTTGAATCTCAGATCAATGAGGCATAATAATATGTCCAAAATATTATATGAAACATATTTTTACTAAAAATTATTTGTTCCTGATCTGAAATTCAAGTTTAACTGGATCATTTTAAATGAACAGTGAATAACTTTTTAGTGTATGTCCTAATTATGGGATATATTTCTACTAGAAAATTATCTGCTGGTTATTTAAAATTCAAACATACTTGGGCTCTATTTTTTCCTAAATCTGACAACCCTAAATGTAAAGTAAGCAGACAGATCTTTCACTTTGCGGGGGACTGAACAAGAATTGAGGCCCCTGTATTTGCTTCGCGTCGCGGGAGTAGAGCTGACCTCGCCAGCCCTTCTGGAGCCCACGGCTGAGCAGAGGAGATAGCTCAGTGAACACCAGGCCGGCGTACGAGGCACTGTTTCCGAGTGAGGACAGAGGATGGACTGAATGAAGGGTGTGGTGGGGTGCAGTTTCCAGTGGGGGTAGTTTGGGCATCTAACTGAGGGACATGAATGAAAGGATACGTGGAGTAAAGAGGGTTTGGATTAGAAAGGGGGCGTGAGTTCAGGACAGGGGTAGATTCCTTTGAGGAGTCTCCTTTCAAAGACTTACTTTTGGAAGGAATTTTCTTGGAGCAGAACACTTCTATAACACTGGCTTCTAAATCTTTGATATGTTGGCTGGCGTAGTGAAGGGATTGACATTATTCCCCCCAGTTACCTTACACAGCTGTGTGACGGTTCATTTTGTGTGTCAGCCAGGCTAGGCCATGGCACCCAGTTGTTTGGTCAGACACCTGTCTAGATGTTGCAGATTTTGGACTTGCCAGCCCCCATAATAACGTTAGCCAATTCCTCAAAATAAGCGCCTCCTACCCTCTGCTTTCTTTCCCCGCCTCTGTCTGTCTGTCTGCATGTTTATTCTCTCTGGTGTGATTTTCCACATTAGCCACTTTCCATTTGTTTGATCCCCGTTTGGCCACAAGAGTTACAGCACTATTATGCAGCAAGAGGTCCTGCTTCCTAGCTCCCTTAAAGGACTAATGTTTCACGGTGACAAATACAGGTATAGTTAACAAAGAAAGTAAAATGCTTAGCAGGCAGGAGTGTGACCCGGTCAGATTTCTTTGTCTGGCAAAAACAGAGAGGCGTGAGCATCTCCAAAGGAAGGCAGATGTTTCTGGGGGTGGCTGGTGATGTTTATCCTTAATCTAGTCTCTGTGAACTTCAAGAGTAAGTTCTTAAAGAAAAAACAATAGTTATTCTTAATTCATGAAGGTTTTGTCATTGCCCTAGGAAACTTTGAAAATGTTAGCAGATTTCAAAATCTTTTACTTTTGCTATTTTTCTTTGACGAAAAATTGAAAACAATAATCAGACAATTTGAATTAATGAAGCCATCTAATTCTCTTTGTGCCTTAACGGCTGCCACTTCTACATTGTGTCAGAAAAGACCCAATTAGAGTTTTAAAAAGAGAGAGAGAAAGAAATGACTTTTCTAGAGTCCTTTCCCTCTCTACCACTAAGAGGAGAAAAAAAATTAATCTCCAAGAAATCTTCTAACCCAATGCTGTTTGCACACACACGTGTGCATGTCTGTTTTGCACACACATGTGTGCCTTCCCCTGGGTGCAGATGGCTACTCCAGGAGCAGCGCCTGTGGGATGTGTGTGCCTGAAGACTGGCTTGGTTGTGCGCATGGAAAGAAGAAAACAAGAGAGTGAGGTAAAAGCCATACAAGCTGAAATCAAAAGCAACTGTTCTGCCATGAGGAAAGCAGGCGGCCCTTTCTCTGTGCACACGCCACTCCTTTTTTGCCGCCCAGACTGATCTTTGAAATAAAATAAAGAAGCGTGGCAAACTAACTGAAACATAGGTAGAAATAATATATTTGGGTTTCAGAAAGGGAAAAAAAATAACTTGGCATTGCTTGAAAGGCACCCATTTCATAACAACACATGTGCAAAGAATTACAATAATTGCAGTGCACACATCGGTAACAGACAGAGTGAACAATGAATATTAAAAACACATTCCTAGAGCCGGCTCCGTGGCTTGGCAGCCATGCACAGCGCGGAGACCTGCGCGGGAGTCGGAGGAAGGCTCTGGGCTTCCAGAGCCGTCAGGGCTTGGCAGGAAGAGAAACAGAGGAGAGAGGGAGGTGGCAGTGACCGTCCCCAGCACTGTGACTCCTGTCTCCCACTGGCAGAGCCCTAGGATGGCTTCAGGAGGGTTTCATAGAGGAAGTCTGCCTCAGCCCTTTGAGGCTCCGGTTCAGAGCTGAATTTGCGCCAGGCTGAGGAGGAGGAGGGATGGGGCTAGAAAAACAAACAGTAAAGAACAAACAGGCAGAAGGTAATGCTGGGAACACCCAGACAGTGGCCCGGACAGCATTCCAGTCTTCTCTCTCTTAAGGCTCACCCACAGCGTGACCCAGCATGGTGGACCTCACCGCTGCAGAGGCGGAAACCAGGAAAGTGTTTGTCCTCCGTGGACTGAATGTATTGATCTGCCTTTTCCCCTTCAATATTTGCTATGCGGCGGCATGAAAGTCTGTAGGGGGATGAATTCTCCTGATGGTGTGTTCCAGGGCCTTCAAAGGCACATTAACTAAACATCCAAGGTACACAGTGATCTTTTCACAGTGAATCCCTTCCATTGTCAGCAAAGACAAAGGTCCTTCTCTTAGGTACAGCTTTGGCTTTGAATGCTCAGATTTTGTCTCTTGCCATTGGCAAGGAATTGTTTCACATTTCACACACTGGGAGTTAAGGCCTCAGGATTCTTCAGCTATGGACCACAAACACGCAAGGGGTCAGTGAGGTAGAATTCAGGGAGATTCATAAACTTGGGTGGGAAAAAAAGACATTTTTAAATGTTTTTTTTTCATTGCTGAAATAAAGCATTCCTTTAATTACAAATGTAGGAAACAAACCACAATATTATCAATAGTATTAGTAATATTTATGACTTTATTACCTGTAAAAATCGTGCATGTCATATTTCCATGTCATTTCACTGTTGTTTCAGATATACCCAAATTTGTTATTTATGTTATATAACATTTATGCTCATCACTACTTGGAATTATGATTATTAGACCTGCCATAAGGCCTTATTATTTCATGTGTTAGTGAAGAAGCATGTAGCATAATAAAATACTGTGATAACTATATTTCAACATATTGGTTTTCCCTTGACGTGGTATGTATTATGTTTTATTCTTTTTAAAAAAATTATTCTGAGAAGTGTCCCACAGACCACTTGGCCACACTGTCGGTAGGTTCCCTGGCACGCACCACACTCCCAGTCCCTAGAGTCGCGAGGAGCTGGGCCCTCCTCACAGTGAATCCCATACTGGGCTGGGCTCACGTGTCTCTCCACACGGGGAGAGAAGGGAAAGGCAAACACTAAAGATTTAACAAAGGGACTTCTTGCTTGTCCACTCTTCAGCTATGCTCAACAAATGTTAGCATTTGCAGCACAAAAATTTGCATTTTTCTCTTCAATGATTTGTGGCAGAGCTCCAAAATGATTTCATTAAAAAGGAAAGAAAAGAAACCCTTCAAACAACTTCTCCAGTTTCACCAGATGCTGGCCAAGAGTGTGTGCCATTGAATCACAATTGATAAGGTAGAGAAAGGCTGATGAGGAGCTGACCGTAGTTGCCAGTTTCTGCTCCAAGGATGGAAGGACGGAGAACAGCTACGAGAGCAGTGGTGAGGACAGCATGGCAGTGAGAGCTCTTGGATCAAGGTGTCAGCTGAGAGCACTGACAACACCTATCAGTGTCACAGAGGCAACTTGAAAGCCCTTTTACTTCTACTTGTCTTCATGCTAAAAGAGAGCAATAGTTCAGATTTGGAAGCAATGATTCATTTGATTTACCAAAACCTGTCATCCTGTTGAACTCTTGTACCAATGCAGAATCTAGAAGGGATGCTGGGAGAAACCATTTTCAAAAATATGAGTCTTGCCCTGGCCAGTGTGGCTCAGGTGGTTGGAGTGTTGTCCCATAACCAAAGGATTTAGGGTTTGTCTCCCGGTCAGGGCACACACCTTGATGTTTCTCTCTCTTCCTCTCTCTCTAAAAGGTGATGAAAAAAATGTCATTGGGTGAGCATTAAAAAAATGTGTATATGAACCTTAACTTGTGACTTACAAGGGACAAAAATACTGTCCTGAAAGAAGATGTGTAAAATATTAGAAATCTTTATAGACACTTTTTTTAACTCTGAGAAAAATATTGAGATAAGATAAAGAAATAGATAGATGGATAGAGACATAATTTGGTCAGTTCTAGATCTATTATTATATACCAGACAGTATACTAGTTTTTAAAATATACTTACCTATTTCATTTAATCACTTCAACATTTCTATGAAATATTATTAGCCCAAGTTTTTCAGATGGGAACAAGCTTAGGAATGAACCAACCTGACTGGGGTCACAGAGCCAGCAGTGGGATTTAAACTCAGGTTTGTCTAACCACCAAAGCTGCCATTCCATTATTTCAAGTGGTTCCAATTATTTAAAAAGAAAAAAATCACTGTGACTGAATCCTTAAAACCCAAGAAGCTGTTATAGGACTTGAAGGGTCAAATTTCAAGTTAGGAACATAAATGGCAATGTGATAACAGTTTACAGATTGATAAAAGAAACTTTATGATATCAAATAAAATTGTTTCTCAGGCTTGTCCACCTATTTTAATCATTAACTGAAATAAATATAAAAGCAGGCACCTGCAAATAGGAGCTCCTCGATGATTTCACTTGCCAACAGGATAGTTCCCTTGTAGCTGTTGTCAGAATTGTCAGAAGGCAAGCCTATCATCTCCATTCCCTGTTTATAGGAAAGAGAACTGCCTGGTGTGCGAAACCACATTTCATCGTGTTAAAAATGTGCTTCTGTGCCAATTGCCTTCTCTTACCTACTGGATCTGCATAGCACCCAGGGCTGGAGTTAAGGCCATGATCACAGCTATCAAAAACTAGGAATAAAGTAACAACATCTCAAGGTCATGCCGGAATATCCGTTAGAGAGATACCAGTCTTCATCATCCATTTGCCTCCTCCCATTTTAAGCAAAGCCATAATGAGAGAATGCACATATTTTTGTCCTCTTAAAATAATTTTGCTCCAAATCACCACAAGGTATTGTAGCCTACGAGCTGCATACATTAAATGGCAATTTAGGATGATCTCCAAGACCCTGTCCAGCCCTAACTTTCTCTGATTTCAGGAAGTTAACAATTGCTAGGTAGAAAAGCCCGCAAGGGGGTCTTCATAAGGTCTTGTAACCATCAGAATTTAAAGGGTACTTGACTTGAGCTGTTTCATGCTGCAGGAGTTATTCAGTCAGTATGACTAAGTGAGGCAAGTTAGAAGATTTCAAAGACTAAGTGAATAACTTATGATCAGAAAATTCAATTTCTTTGTGAGGTGGAGAAAGGCATCCTGCCATTAAGTAGTCAGATGGAAAGCATGCAAACCGCAGTTCGTGGAAGACAAAAGAACATTAACAGAGCTTGCCCAGAAGCACAGGCAAGTTCAGGAAACCTACTCAGCAAAGTCAACATGTCTGTTGTAGACATGGGAAGTGGGAGCCACAGCACTGATTGAAATTCCAAACTGCAAAATAACCAGAGACATGACTCGCAGGCCAATCCCTCCAATGGTGACCACTGGGGAGCCTCTGTGAGTCACTTATGGGATGGGTTTGAAAAGGAGACTCTGGTCAGATGTTCTGGGAACAGGCACAGCCAGGTGGTGAATTCCAGTGATGGGCAAAGATGGCAGAAGGCACAGTTTGACAGGGCCACCTTTCCCTGTTTGGCAAAAAGTTAAAATCTCTTCTAGGTATAGAAAAAAAGAACTGATGAAGCATGTGGTTATTGCCTCACAGGATCTCAGAGAATTGCTATAAATGGGGTGGTGGCAAAACTTGTATTTGCATTAAGAATTATCTGCATGTCCAGAAATGGATACTACCTAGTGCTAAATTTGGCTGCTTTTTACTACTCTATTTATTATTCTAGTGCACCCTTTTTTTCCACACCAAAAAACCCCCCACAGTGTATAAAATCAGACCCTGTAAGGCTGATCTTGCTGTAGATTTGGCGTTTGTTGTAATATTAAGGTAGTGTTTGTTATTAGGGCCGCTGCTAGCCCATTTGGCACTTTGGGGCAATTTTGAAAAAGAACTTCCCTTTTCCAGGTAGACACAGCTCCATGCCAGAGCATACAGTTTGGTAACAGAATGGGGGCTGGATTTCAATCCCACTCTCCCTGTCAGCTGGATGCCCTTGTGCAGCCCAGGTGCAACATTCTCTCAGTCTCTAGAGGGTGGATCCTGCTACGAATTAGGTTTCATTATACATCAGTGGATGGAGCAGATGCTATGGGTGGCTGGCTCTATTCTCTGTTGCTCTAGAGGTCTCCTGCAGTGTCAGTGTTCAGCTTTCTGTATAAACAAAGACTTCTTACCTTAAGCTCCTGTTTCTCCCTGCCCAAGGGCATTTTCTAGCTTTCAGAGCAGTTGGATAAAACAGGAATTGATGGCCAAACAGTCCTCAGTTAAAAAGGGTGGAATGGAGTTGGTGGGTACATTCCCAGCCCCTTTGTACCAGGTGATCTGCACAGAGTCTCATGGAGTTCTCAGCAAGATGGAGCCCTTGTTGACTGGAGTGGCTGCCTGCTCATCAGCTTACTTTTTGGTACTTTACTTTCTTACCTTCTTTGTTTCACTTCCTCACTCCCTTCCCATGTTTCCTGGGATCACCTTCTAAATCCTTGCACTGAAATCCTTGTCTCTGAGTCTGCTTTTTGGGGCACTCAAATGAAGACTCTGGGCATCCTTACTGTAATTTTAACTCTTGGCTCGATGCAGCTGCCAATATTTGGAGCTTTAAATCTCACTTGACCAGAATGTGAAATTCTTCATTAATGAGAGTACTCTTTCCCAAATCAGGTAACATTAAGAAAGGAACAAACCACATCATAAAGAGAGAAGAAATAAAATGGTCACCCAGAGAACTTACGATGAGAACAGATTTCTACAACTGTCTTAAAGAAAATGTGCTTCAAGGAAAAGCAACCACATGTCCTTGAGGTCAGCAGAGGATGGGGAGATGGGAAGAGAATGGAATGACTGTGCTGACTAGTAGCTATTCAGTAGAGCATGGGCTTCAGGTTCAGTGCGATTGTCTGTTGTGAGCGTAGGAAGACTGAATGAGTCAAGGGGTAAGAGCCCAGTTCATTGACCCTCATTGCAGAGGCTTGCAGAAGATGGCCGGAAAAAGAAACAAATGGGTGTGGGGAAGACAGCATGTGGAGCAGGTGCTGCACACCCATCCATCAAGTTTTGACATTAATTCCAAAGTCTGGGGACTCAGTTCCAGCACTCATGGAGCCATTACTGTACTGATCAATTGGTACATGGTGGGCACAACTTCATGGGGCACCATGAGGGAACTGGACACAAACGATGGCCATGAGGATCCCGCAGTCTAGTAGAGGACATAAGATGTCCCAAGCCATTTGGCATAGGACAAAATGACCATTCACAAAAATAACTGCCTGCTATGCTCCAAGAATCTTAAGAGCAGGGCTGTATTTTCTGCATCTTTGTATGGCCTGCAAGATAATGCAATGATTGCAGTTGGTGCTTATAGATGGATGGTGTTTCAATAACCCAAGGAAGAGTCTAATTCTACAACTCAGAGTTGCATGAAAAAGCAGAGAGGGCAGAAAAAGAAACCCATTTTGCCTGGGGAATATGGGAAGGCTTGGAGCTGGTTGAAAGTTCCGAAGTAAAACATGCCCAAATGAAGTGGACTCTATTGAATTTTCCTTTGCCTGTCAGCAGAGATCTGGGCTTAAGTTGGGAGATATATTCATTCTTCCATTATTTCTTGGTATCTAACAGATACCTTTTTAACTTTGGCCTTTAATATTTTTTAAGTGGTTAGCTGTCAAAACATGCAAAGTCAGAAGCTATTCTTCTCTTGATATCAATGGAAGGATATTGTTTCTCTGCTTTTACTGCAGCTAAAGAGCCATTGTTGGTTTATTCTTCATTGTTGCTCACAGATATACTTATAGACATGAGGATACATTTGAAGATGAGAAACAAAAAGATGAGAAAATGCAGCATTTACAGGAAAGCCAAGCCTCCCAAAGAAAAAACCAGGGGCTGCCAAGCAGACTTGTGTTTTAACTCGTGATCCTTCCTACTCCCAGCTTGTAGCCACCTAGCTCCTTTACACCCTCTCTCACTTTTCCTCTGCCAGCAATTACAACAGTGCCCTCAGTAGGTACTTTATGGATGGCAGGGGAACAGTAAGGACTTATGTGGAGGATCTTTACTCAGGGAAACCCTTTGACAGGCAGAGGTCCCTGCTCATCCAGCAGGGTCATCATCTGTCAGGTGGTTAGACCACCTTTTCATTAATTGGTAAAAACACAACATTGTCATTTCTGTGGTTCAACAAATGGTTAAATAGCAGCGTTTGTACATGGTTCTAGTTAATAGTCTTGTAGGACAACTATCCTGCCTACTAAGAAATTAAAAATAAATAAATCTTGAGGGTTTTTTTTTTTTTCTTTTCTTCTCTGATTTCAGCTCTGGTATTGAAATCTCTCCACATAGCAGGGTTAGACTGCATGAGAATTGTTAGTAAGTCTAACGAGGTCACCACAGGAAGTGTAGATGTGAATCTCAGTCCACGGACAGAGATGGGCAGGCAACATCAGAGGATGTGCCTATTCTTAGATCAGTCTAGTGGTCATGCCTCTCTGGATGCTCCCTGGTGGTGCTGCCAGAAACCTCATCCCAGTTCCAGTCACTCTGGGATCAGCCAGCATCTCTGTCTCCTGCTCTCTTACATCTGGACATGGAGAAACTCTTTTATTTTGGTCTCTTCTTCTGCTTCTACCCACAACTCCCTTCTCTTCCCTTTACCTCTCACTTATGGCTTTCTAAACATCTGGGCTTTTGGAAAGCAAAAGCTAGAAAGCATCGGAGACCTGCTAACTTTAAAATGAACCCCCCGGGGGCCAAGTAAAGCAGAGCCTACTTAAATGGGGCAGGGGTACTGGGAGGAAAAAGTGGAGGGAAAAAGTAATAAAGAAATCACAAAGTATTTAGACACAAAGAGAAGTTATGGTAGAGTAGTTGGAAGTAGAAATGTATTAGGAACGTCATCTCCTTAATGGTTTTGCCCAGGTCAGACTTTAAGTCTCTTGAGGCCTTAGAGTGCTTTCAGACCCAAAGAAGAAGGTCCTGCAACCCTTTTCCCAGGCACTCAGCCTCCGTGGAAGCAACTTAGGCCGCACTTCATGAAGGATGCACGGCTGCTGTGGGTTTGTGAGATGGATTTGGGTTGGCTCTTACCTTGTCTGAGCTGGGTCATAACAAATAATCCTAATAAAAGCTCAAGAATCATCACCAGACATTCAGGAGCAGAGCAGGACAGGCCAAAGGCACTTCTTATCTAAGCCCTAAGGTATGCCTCCCTCTTTGCATTTCTTTTGACTCTTAGGACCACTGAAAATTTTTGTCTCAAGGCTGCTTCAGGCTCTCTGAGGCCCCACTGGCTTATGTTTAGATATATCTATATTTTTTACTTGACTTTCTATTTGCCCAGTTACCCAGGTGATGGATTCGGCTATTTTAAAAGCCACTTTCAGAGCCTTAGCTTTTCCACGCACCGTTGGCAGCAAATATTTCAAGCCTGAGTCAGAGAGCCACTGGCTTTGCGGAGGGCGCCATGACGCAGGCTTGTCTTCATTGGTGTTCTCTTCTGCATGCGAGCCTGCCAAGGAAGCTCTAAAGGGCTGGGCTGGAGAGCAAGGGACGCATTAAAAGTTGGAGTTTCAGCCAGGCCTCCTGACAGTCCGTGCGAAGGTGAAGACAGCGGGATGCTACGGAGAAGACAGCAAACAACAGAAAAGAAAGGCTTCATTGACATAACACTGCATGGAGTCTTCTGTTAAACAATGTTGTTTTCTGACAACTTTGAAAAACAGACACAAGGGCCACACAAGAGGTGTGTGTATCAATGAGAAAACTTTTGTGCCAGATAAGAAATAATACGTAGTAAAAATGGACTATAGTATCCTGTGGAGTTAGGAAGCAATAAAATGTTTATGGATAAATCTTCATTTGAGGCTGAGAGTCTGAATGCCAAGAAAAAACAAACCAAACCTGTGTCTCACTGAGTTGAGACATGTTTTTTCCTCGGTTTCTCAGTGTGTGAGAGGAGGTGAGGAGTTTCCTGGCTCTTTGTGATGAAAAAGCTTCAGAGAGAAAGAAAGGAGGCAGGCCTAGGCTTGTTGGGGCTGAGCTGTGAGCAGATGAAAAACTGAAACAACAGTTGCGATGATGAAATGCTTCTAAATGGCCTCAGAAGGACTTGGAATGCGGCCCCGGGTGCCCTATCTGACCATTTAATCTCTCTGCGCCAAAGAAGAATCCAACAGGAGTTTTCATCTTCCCTTCTGTGCAAAAGGTGGTAGAGGTTGAAAGATGGCAGTGAATGGCAGGCACCTTCCCCTCCTGAGTATGGAACGGAAAGGTGTTGAAAAATGAGACAAGAAAAAGTCTTTTTTTTTGGTCATCTATTCAGTAGCACAATTATATAATTGTCAACCTTGAGGTCATAAGATTTACCAAGCCTTTCTACTTACAGGAAAAAAAAGTTATGGTTGTGGGGAGGCAGAATTTAACCTTTTATTTTATTTTACCAAGCTCTTAGGCAAATCTTCACGGCCCTCAGAAGCCTGGGGCATATTTGAACTCCTGTGCTCACTCACTGACCGAAGTCGGCATGGGCATCCCTGTCCTCAGAGGCCACCTCAGGAGGATGTCATTCCCAGCATGGCCTCACAGCAGAAGGGTTCGAGGGGCCCTTCTCTGGGCTTGGGAGAGGACGACGAGGCCAGAGACCCAGAACCTGGAGAAGAACACAGATCCGCTTCGGGCCTGCTCCCTCTCCTTTCTCCATCAATTTGGGCAGTTCTGGCAGAAATTTTCCTGGGGAGGATCAGCATCAGATACTGATAAGACATCAAGGGAATGAAGTTGCTTATTATGAAAAGAGCATGACCCTCTGAAGAAAGAAAATGAATAACTGTAAAGGGGCTATTTTTATAAGTGATATAAACTAGATAGTTGGGGGAGGCATTATTTCCTCTTGTGTACACCTGACAAGTAGGAAGATGAATTGAAGTTCTGGCTGGACTACAAATGTGTGCCTCAGAAATGTCCACTGATGGGTCAGTCCACCCCTCTGGTTCATGGCTAAATCCTTCCCCCACCCTTCACACGGAGCCCTGGTTCCTTAGGTGACCATATGGCAGAATGAGATGAGCTAGAATTTTGTAACCAGGGCATATAATCAAAATACATGCTTCATCACTGAATAATTTCATTCCCTTGGACAAATTGCTTGACCTTGCCTGAACCTCAATCATCTTATCAATGAAATGAGGATACTCACACTGGCCCTGTACCAGAGGTTGCTCCAAGTGTCAACTCTCTTTGGCAACTGAAGAGTGCTGCATGCAAGTGTGAGTTCGACAGAAGTCAGGCTGTTAGGTTGTCATTCTGTAGAACACTGCCTCCTGCGTAGAGAATCAGATCAACCACAAAATGTAGAAAGCTAAGTGATGACACTTATAGGAGCTGTTGAAAGCATCTGTGGATTTCTACTTCTTGAGAGGCGTTCTTATGAGCATGGATACTTTTAGCTTTCTGGACAAGATGCCATGTGGCCTGACACTCTGCCATTTTTCCTTATGAGGTTTCCCAACCTTCTTCTTTTGTTCAATGTACTGATTTTTTTAAATTGAGTCATAATTGACATACAACATATTAATTTCAGGTGTACAGCATAATGATTCAATATATGTAAATATTGCAAAATGATCACCACAATAACTCTAGTTAACATCCATCACTACATATAGTTACAAATATTTTTCTGTAATGAGAACTTTTAAGATCTTCTCTGTTAGTGACTTTCAAATATACAAGATATTATTATGAACTCCAGTCTCTCTTCTGTATGTATCTTGCAGTGCCCATTTCCCATGAAGGAAAGGATTTAAATTTTTTTTTTTTTTACTTACCAGCATCCCTTAATCTTCCCAACAATTGAGACTTTATAATTCTTTTCATCAAAGCTATGTTTTTAGGACCATGCAGGAAAAGGTGGTTGTTTTCCATTGAGAACCGGCAAATTTGCATAAATCCTAAACCCTATGTTATTCAGATTTCAGACTGGGTAGTTCAATCTCTCTGAAACAAAGAGGCAGACAAAAAACTACATCGCCCTTGAACTACTTTGTCATATGCTGAAAGCGGTGAGGTGTCTTTCCCCTCCACTCCGTCCCTCCATTTCAGTTTTATGTGCCTTTGCCCTGGGGCCAAATTTGGGGCAGGGCTGGGGAGAGGGAGTAGATGCTAGAGGAAGCATACATTTTATTTTATATTCACACAAATCTCTTCTTCAACTTTTATTGCAGGCCTGTGATCTCCCTAGGCAGGAGGAAATTTTGAATGAACTCAGCTTTTAGTGACCAGGAGTGGAGACATTAAAAGAGCTATTCAGCCTCTCTGGTTACAGAGATAAGTACAAAGGGTAACTGGCATTAAGTTGGTAGTAATAGCAGCTGTAAGTACTGACCATGATTTGAATCTCTCGATAACTGATTCTGGGGAGGCTGAAATATTTATCAAGCCATTAGGAGAAGCTGTTTCTTGCTGATAAGATGCCTACAACTGATGGGGTGCACCTGAGGATGGGGAGGAGGCTGGGCTGGATTCATAGCCATTTGTAGCAAGAGCAAAAGAGCGTTCTCCTTAAGAGCAGCATGAGACAGTCATCAGCAAAATTATCAATCTGTCCCCTGGGGCCAGCCTGTGGAATCTTCACGAAACAGAGTTGGTGAACACCCTGACATATAAGGTGATTGGCTACCACACTGAGACTTGGCCAGCAAGTCACAATTTCACTGATTTGGAGACCGAGGAAATATGGGGTGGGATAAAGGAAATGGAAGAGTTATTAATCTGTGGATCTCAGTTTTCAGAAAAATCTCACACTGAATTATAAGGTGCCAGACTTGTGATTATCCTCAGCTTTAAAAAAATGAAATCGCCAATTTTGTTCAACTCCAGGGACTCTTTTGGTTCATTACTGAAGTGGGAGAAGTTGCAGTATAGGCAATATTGAAGTTAAAAAAAACAGGAGTAAAGCGGTCACCTGCATTTTATTTTCCAATACTGTGACATTTTGCAACCATGGGTCACCGCAGTGCTAACTTTTAAATTTTGAAAAAATTGCCTATCTCACACTTAAAACTTATGACTTTAGTAACTTTTGAAATTTAAACTTATGTTTCCAGATTAATTATATATTTAAAAATAGCCCCAGCTGCTGTGGCTCAGTGGATTGAGTGCCAGCCTGTGAATCAAAGGGTTACTGGTTCGATTTCCAGGCAGGGCACCTGCCTGGGTTGCCGGCCAGGTCCCCAGTGTGGGGCAAGCAAGAGCCAACCACACACTGATGTTTCTCCCTCTTTCTTTCTCCCTCACTTCCCCTCTCTCTAAAAATAAATATAATAATTTTTAAAATTTCAAAAAAATTAAAAAAATAAAAATAAAATCTAGGGTGAGAGGCAGGAATGGTGACACTATAGGCTGACGGGCACCTCTTCAGCAAACCATTGAGCCACATCCCTTAACGTCTTTAATGGACCAGCTGTCTAAGCTTTCTTTAGTTGATTTTTCAAAAGCATATAGATTTGCTTTAACAACACAAAATTTTCTAATATCTAAACTCAAACTATTTGCTGCCCAACATTTACTTAACACTTTCTTGTGAGAAATGATATTTATGGAGAATTGCCTGGAGGATAGGTAGTTATTTTACTCTACTTGATATCCTAGATTTTTATCTCAGGATCATTAGAGAAATGGCTATTTGCATCCTCCTGGATTTCCCCTGCCCTTGAAGAACCATTTGAGAATTTGGATTGGTATTATAGCTTTGGCCTGCTTTGAAGAATTCTTTAACAAATAGCCCTGCTGTGGTAGAAGACAGTGGCTTTCTCCCACCCTCCCCTCTGTCCCACCCAAACCCCTACTCCAGGGAAGGGGAGCTCAGTCTTCCAAGATGGGCGAAGCATGTGTGTGCATGCTTGTGTGTATGTATGCATGTCCCGAGCTCTAATACTTTCCCTTTCATGGGCATCTGTGGCCTCTCTGGCTTCCTTTTTGGCTTTGGTTATGAAGACTGACAGCCACCCATGTGGTAACTGCCTATGGCTGTCACACCTGTGACAGTCTCTTCTAGTTCATCTTGCTCTTCTCACGCAGAGTATAGCGTGGTTATTAGCAGCCTAAACTCTAAAGCCACACCTCCTGGGTTTAAATTCTGGTCCACCAAATGTGGCTTAACCAAATATTAGGCTATTAGGAATAATCCAATATTGAGTTGCCACTCCTAGAGCAATTTCCTCTCCTCTCCTATTGTGAATTGACTTGAGTACCTTTCATGTCTTCAAAATGTTGGAGGGGTTCATGAGAAAAGTACTTTAAGCTCAAACCCCAGTTCTTGCTCTTCTGCCACTGACTTGGTGGCAAGTGAACGCAAGACCACAGGATGGGTTGGGAACCTGCCTCTGACAAGCTGCTGCTGCACGGACAGCCTGGATCCCCACTTTGGAGGCTCCACTCCCAGGCCCCAGAGGGCAGCTGTGCCCGGACAGCGTGGGCTTTGCTTCAGAAGCAGCAGAAATGCAAGAGAAAAATGATTCTTCTTTCTCAATATGCATTGCTCCGGGACCAATTCAGTGTCTTCTAGAGCAGAAATTTCAGACACTAGATTCTCAGTTTGGGGATTGCTCGAGGTGTAGCCCTTACGTTGGTGCTAAACAGATAAAATATTAAGCACCAGTGTGCTCCCCAAATCATTAGCAGCGAGTCCACAGGTAATTAATTCAGCCCTAGGCTATTTTGGGGCCTGTTGTTTTTATTTCCCACCCACAGCACACAATTTTCAGTAATGAACTCTCTCTGTACAAGATGAGAGACATACACCGTGTCCCCAGAAGGCTTGGAATGTCTCATTTCTGCCAGAAACTCTGGCCCTGAGGGCTCCAAACTCTGTCAGGAGCAGAGAGGAAGAAAAGACAATCCCATAGCTATCTAGCTTTACTGACTGGCTGGATGAGAAAACTCTCTTTCTTAAATCAAATTACTGATTTGAAACAGTTTGGAGGATTTACAAAGTCTATAAAAATAAACTGAATTTAAATGATACACCTTTTTCTTTTTTCATAATTATTTTAAATTACTTCATTAGTTGACCAAAATTATCTTTAATCTTCACACCAGCCCTGCGAGGCTGATGGCTTTGGCCCCCACCATTTCTGAGCTCCTGATGGAGAAACCAAGTCTCAGGACAAGATAAGTGGGTTTCCAGAGGTCTCCTGGTAAGTGACTGCAGAGAGTCTGAAGGTGGTCTCAGTTGCTGGTCTGGTGTTGAAACTTCCAATGTCCTCGCAGTCTAACATTAACAGTCCCCTGAGAAAAGATTAAGTGGGGAATAGCAATTTACTTCATACAGGGCACTCCAAATACTTTTAGGAGAAGGGAGAAGCACATTTCCAATTCAGACAAGGTATCAGCTAGATGCATAAATTATGTAGCCCGAAGTGCATTGCTGAGTTGCAAGACTTTGGAATGGAGTAAACTCTATTCATTAAACTGTCAAAGAAACTTTGTTTCATGTACACTTGTAATCACGGGTTTGTGTGTGGGAGGGTGTTGTAATATCAGAATTTTGCTGATTGCCCTTTGGAATATAAATATCATGCAGTTTAAATACAAGGTATTATGCAAAACTTGTTTCTCTGTACTAGACTCATGAAGTCAGCTACTAGTTATTTCCTGCCTGGCCCTTACAAAGGCCATGTTGATTTTTTAGTTCAATGTTCTGAATCATAGTGAGGGGTGTAATGATTGTGTTTAAGGAATTATCTTCAAATATATAAAACAGTAAGTTAGTGTGTTAGTGTGGAGTGAACTTAGCTATTTAATCTTTAAATCCAGAAGAAAACTGAAAAAAAAAAAAAAGAAGAAGAAGAAGAATGAGGGGTGAGAATCGGGAGAGAAAATCATTCTGTGCTCCTGTAATGTGTTGGTGAATCCATTTGAGGATGAGTACATTATGGCTAAGGCTGAGCAGTGGCTGATGTAGTGTGGCAGAACCATTTAGGTTTGTGAACGATTTTGTCTTCAGTAATTACGAGGTGTCAGGACTTTTTCTGTCATGACAGAAAACCCAGCCCAATCTGGTTTAAGTCAAGAGGAATTTATTCGCGGATGTAACTAAGCATTCCAGGTAAATCTGGTTTCAGGCAAGGCTTTTACTTAGTAGGGATACCAGGACCTGACCTCTTTATTCCTGGGCTTGTCTCTGCTCTCTGTTATGTGTTGTATCCATTTCTGGTTTTCATAGCATTTTGAGGTGGTTGTCGCAACTATTTATTCTCAAGATGCTCAAATCAAGGTCCTAGGAGTTTCACTGCGAGTTTCATGACAGCTCACTGTCTCTGATGCTTTTTCCTGAACCAATCACTGTGGCCAGCAGAACCCGGAGCTCCGATTGGCAGAGCGGGATTAGGTCACATGACATCTATGGCATGGGGTGTGGGGTCTGTCCTGCAGTTACTGCCACGGCTGGAGAGGGGAGGAGAGTGGGTGCTCAAAACAGAATGAGACACCGATAAAGAAATGAAGGCAAATGGATGCCAGAGGGCCCCAATGCAGTCTTTAATGGTAGCAATAAAGGAAAGATACACTGCTACAAACATTTTTCAATAGCATTAAGAATAAAATAATACACCAATGAATATGAGTCCTCCGTGTTAGAGATCCTCATATGTCTTTTTGTATCATATATATGTCATAAAGACCATGGCATTTAATTGTGGTGGAAGACCTAAAGTGTTTCTAGAAGTTTTTACCGACTGGTGCAGAGGGCTATTACACTGAAAGTTTAGATGTGCCTCTTTACGCTTAACTTTCCTGTCTTGAGCCGGGATATTTGCAGTGAGAAAAATAACGACAGTGGGTTCGGGGAGTCTTCCAGCAGCGCTTAGGCTGGGACCTGATCGTCATCCCCACTGCCGCCTTTTGAGGGCATTCTGGGAGCCGCCTGAGTGAGCCACCCGTCCCGTGGCGCCCGTTTTAGCTGGATGTGTGCTAGGGCGATGGAACAGTAGCAAAAGCAACTTGAATGTGGTGTGCAAACTCCGTGCATGGAGGCAGAAGTTGAGCTCTTGCAGTCCGAGGGAAAAACAGCTTTTGGACTTAGTTTGTCAGTGTTGTGACCGGCAGTGGCCGGTCTAGCGTGGAACACCATGGGTTTTGCAGCTTTGGTGCCTTTGCATTTGCTTTTTCTCTGCCTGGACTATGTTTCCCACACCTTTTTCCGTGTTTGGTACGTGCTCATTCTCCAGACCTCAACTTTTCAATGTTCGCTGATCCTCCCACTTTGCCCCATTTACTTAATATTCTGTGGGTTTCTTTTACAGAACGTTTTCCAGTTTGAAATTACGGGGTTTATTTACTTGTTTACTGCTTCTATCTTCCCATAAGAATTATGCTCCTCCAAGGCAAAGGCCTTTCCTATAGTACTTAATTCGGAATCCCTAACATCTAGAATAGTGCCTGGTACACACAGAGGATCTATAAATGTTTGTTGAATAAAGTTTAGGACACACAAAGAACAAACTGTGCTGGAGATAAAACAGCCCACTTTGCCAAATAAACTCAACATTATGAATGATTACCTCTTCTGACAGGGGCAATGAGCTTTCTGTGCACAGTGGACCCTTCCGGCAGTCTTTTTAAGCCTATTACCCCTTCTAAGAATATTTTTTTTAACACATCCAAAAAAATAAATAGGGCTTTCAATTGAAATCAATTATATAGGAGCACAGTTATAAAATATTTTAAAATTTATGAAATAGTAATATATGCACTTTTTTATGAAGGTAGAAAATAAGACAGTGGTGGATCAAATAACGAACATAATTTCAAAGTAATGATGGGAGTAAACACTATTTTGAGATATTTATAGCACTTATAATGTGATATAAAAATATGTGTGATTTCAACCACGTTGGTGACAAAGTCACAGGTATGCTAATATGACTGTCGCTTGTTCACTGTTGTCATAATTGAAGGTAATGCTGAATTTCATTAGAAGTTAATGAAAAATGATGTAATTTTTTCCCATCGAAGTTTATGGACCTCCTAAATTCTATCTACAGACTTCCTAAGAGGACTCTGGACAAAAAGGTACAAACTTTCAGGTATAAAATAAATAAGTTATGTGGATGTAATGTACAGCATGGTGGTTATAACAAATAATTTTGTGTTGTATATTTAAAAGTTTTTAAGACTGTAGCTCTTAAAAGTTCTCATCACAAGAATAAAATTGTAACTGTGCTTGGTGATGGATGTTAACTAGACTCATTGTGGTGGCCATTTCACTATCCATGCAAATATTCTATCATTATGCTGTACAATGGAAACTCATACAATGTTATATGTCAGTTAAAAAAAAGAACCCCTGTGCTAAGGACTTAAGCATTCTATAAATGTGGCAAGATTAAGTTAATATTAAAGCAATTGGTAGTTATGCCTATGTCTTATCTTTAATCACCTGTTTGTGAGAATATTATATACACACACACACTTTTTCTAATCATTAGAAAACTGTATATAGCTTATCCATAGAAGCTGTTTAGCTCCTTTTTAAACAAAATTTTCTTGTCCTCATGGAGTACTGAGTTAAAGGACTCCTTAAGCACTGCTAAGGAAAATAACCTGCCCAGGTGACCCCACACTGTCGTTGTTACTCTGCTGGTTCTGTGATTGGAGGAGTGAGAGAACAAAAATTTACAGACCAGATGCTTTTACAGGGATAAGCAGCGTAGCTCAGGCAGGTCAAGACCCTTAATATGTGCAGAGAAGAGTTTAGGACATCAGACAGTTCTCTTCTATCACACATCACACCTTCCTTTTGCATGAGAAAAGAATCCATTTAACGTGAGTTTTCTCTTTTCCAGTAAATAAAATACAAATCCCAGTGGCTGCAATGAAAGGCACTTACCTTCCTGACATTATGTTTCATGATGATTTCTTTATTTCTGTCTCTGTAGCTTGTACTAAATTTCATAGGGGAAGAGATTCACTCACTGCTAGTTTGGAAAGTTGTCAAGGGCTGAGCATCGCAGATTTTATTCTTTCTTCTCACTCTTGATCGGAAAAACATCATCCAACATAGGAAGGGCCCAAAAGAGAAACGAGAACCCGGAGGGCCTGCAGAAAGGCATCTGCGGGGCTCCTCGCATGGCAGGATGAGGCTGTGTGAGTGAGTGCATCCATTCCAATAGGGTCTCAAGGAGACATTTAAGAATTTACTTTTCACTCTGACTCCAGGACAAACGGAGATCCTCATGCAAATTTTTTCTTGATTCTTCTAAGGTATCATTAAGAATTTAGCAACATGGTTATAACTTCAAAGCTTTTCACCCATTGTGCACTATAGTCATTTTTAATGTGAGTTTCTCATTTTTCAGTTTTTTTTTTTTTTAACAACACCTATTCCACCAAGGGCCAGGATTTTCTAATCCATTTAAAAATGTGCACTAGTCATTATATAGGTTTCATCACAGTAACATAGAATCCCCAAATCTCTGTATCTTCAACCAAGAAAAGTTTATCTCACACAGTTTTTCTGTGGTTCAATATAGGGGCTTTTGCTCATCCCAGTCACTTGGGGCCAAATCTGATGGAGGCTTTATCTTGGCTTGTCTCCATGGTTTTTATGCACAGGGGAAGGGAATGGCAATAATGAACTGGCCCATAGAAACATCCATCTCTCCTGCTCATATTTTATCGCATAAGGAAAATAGCATGGCCACACAAACCTCAAAGGGTAGGGGAAGTGCAAGTTTACCGTGTGCCTGGGAGAAGGAGAGCTGGACACGCTTGTGAAAGGCCTTATGACTAACACAGGCCACCTTTTGGTCGCCATGTATTCTGTTTACTTCCTGTGCCCCAGGGAGACAACCCAGAAGTCCCATTCACTGAGAACATCAAGCTCAGAGCTTAGAATCTCTGAGGGATACTCAGTAGCCTCTATATCAGGTTTGGATGTGGCTCTTCTTAAGCCAGAGGTCTGTGAATTGAAAGAGGTGTTATATTCTCTCCATGCACTCTTTACATAAACTTCGATGAATATTAACATTTAAAAAGGAAAGTGTGGGTTACACATAGGAATTCTAAAACCTCTGTGGGCAAAGGTGGCAGGAGCCCTGGGGGTGGGGGATATTCTTTCATTAGACCCGATTCTGCTCTTGTTTCTCCCTCTGAGATGCTCTCTCTTCCCCATTATCTTCTTGGTTGCACCTAAAGTGAGCATCAGAGATTATGCTTTCCTCGGGCACTAGCAGCTTGTTCAGCCTTCCCGTCCTCTTCTCCTCTTCCTCCTTTATTAAGTTTTCTGTCATCCAGCTTTTCATTTTCCTACACACATGTTCTTTTGCTATGACTTATCTTCCTCTGAAGTAGGTTCCTTTTAAAATTTGTTGGTTATTTTGGACTCAGATCCAGTACCTTGAGTGCAGCAGCTCCTGAGGTGGAGAAAGATGGTGTAGTTTCTCCCTACTGGGTCATTGGTGAAGAAGCAAGCAGGCTGCAAGTGTCCTCACGATCAACTGGAGGAAGCCTCCCCAGTCTCCTGACACACTCCCTAGCTCAGGCTTAGGAAAGCCACAGCCTGCCTGTTCAGTCAGCTCCCCTCCGCCTCTTAGAGGGAGGAAGAACCACTCATTTACAGGAGACCACACCTGATCTTCCTCTCTGGGGTCCAGATATGTTTCTGAGCCAAGCTCTTCCAGAACCCACTACTTTGTGGTAAGCAGGAGAGTGTCTGATTATCTTCAATCATCCATGCTGCCTGCAGGTGAAAATCCTAAGATTCCCACGAAGGCTCTCTAGCCCACGGACTACAGCAGGCTTTTCCCCAGGGAGAAGGATGAAGGAATGAGGTGGGTATAGCTTTCCATCAGTTCCTAAGTAATCTTGGTGTAGTCCAGGAAATAACCTCAAATGGCAAAATATAATTTCCGTGATGGTTGTGTTTGTGGTGATGAAAAATCAGTTTCATGAGCACCCGAGAATATCACATTTTTAAAAATTTTAATATGAAACAGTATCTGTTTTGCACGGTCTTGTTCTGAACTTTTTATACAGATTTTTTGTGTGTCCTGAGGTAGACAACATTATCAGTTCCTGGCTTGGTGACATTTCTTTAGTATATTATTAATTATGGAAACATAACTCAACAGGTCATTGCTGAAAATACTGAAATCAGGTAGATGTCAAGTGTTATTTTAGCCTCGACTGAATAGTCAGATTGAAGCTTTTATGCTTACTGTATTGGAGGTTAGGGAACTGCTCTTAAGCCCTGTAATGATTGGTCTGTTCTTGAATTCATTTCTCAGTAAAATATTTTTCAATTAAAAAATGCATGGAAAACATGAGTAGCTGAAGACAATGGAGAGCTTTTCAGTGTGATTCCATTTGTGGTGTGTGCAAGCAGATGCCAGGTCATTATATATTAACAACTTCAAAAGTTACCAGTGAAGCAATTGGATTTAGTAAGCAATTTGATTTTTAAATCCTTTTAAACTAATTTTTAAGTATAGACAATATCTTGGGTCCTGAAAAAAATGGTTTCTAGTTAGAAACTACTGGAAGGAACCTTATATCTTATTTTTGAAAAAAAATTCGGAATTTTAATTCATAGATAGTAGAATCTATTTTTAAATAATTAATAGGTTTAAATCCTCCAAAGTTTTCTTGACAATAATATAACATTCTATAAAAATCTTGGTTAGCTCATGAGTTAAATTTATGAACACATTTTAAAAAATCATAGGTTTTTGCTGTGTTGTCATTAAGCAAGTCTTTAATTGTTGCAAAACTTAACTTCATCTTACAACCTCTGCAGAATGTCTTTAGAGAACTGGAAAGGACCCAAAATAACAAGACGAAGGCACAGTTCTCCAGGCATATAAAATACTCGCTTGGCTGTCTACACCTTCGGTTAACTTGATAGTTGATTGTGCAAGGGGCATCCTTTTGTGACAGTTCAGTGTCAGATTCACAGGAACAGGGTCTAGGTCACCAGTGCTATGGCCAGAAAAGAGCATGTTTCTTTCCTTTGTGTCTCTTGTGAGTCGTGACAAACGTGTAACAAAAATCACTGGTACAGTGCCAGCGAGGTAGTTTACAAATCAATTTGCTAAGGCAGATGCAGTAGAATTGTCCAGAAAAAAATTATATATTTTCTCATAGTAATTGTAATAAAAACACCAATGCATAGAGACATAAAATAATTAAGGTAGTGCTAGCTTGTTAGGTTTCTCCAGAAGAGATGATTCTTCTATGCTTTTTCACTGTTCAGTCATCTGTGATTGACTGGTTGATTGATTGACCAATCGAGTGATTTGGCAACACCACTTTTGATTCTCTGCATGCCTATGTTTCAGGGCACAGGGCCAGAGTGCCAGCTGCTGACTTGGTAGGCTCATTGTTTCTTCTCTCTTTCTGGTTCTGATAGGAACAGAATGGAATAGAGTCACTGCACTCATATCAAACACCTAAACACCTTTCATATGCTTGACCTCCTACTTGCTGCTTTGGGTGAGAGAAAGATAAAGAATGGTCCCTGTACTCAGGGTGCTTGCAGCCAAGGGAAAGGATCCATGCCTAAACCTTGGACTAGGAAGATAGGCCTGATCATTTGTGCTTTTGATAAGTTCTAGAACTGAATGTAGTTCATGCCAAAATTTAATAATACTGATTTCAGGATGAGTTTATAAACTTCACAAAGTTTTACCTTACTGATAACTCTGCTGGTGTGCACCATTGGTTTTGAGATCAATTCTTTGTTTAGATGCTCAAAAGTTCCTTCACTCCCTTTCTATAGAAAAAATAAACACATTCAGCTTTAAAGTGACTTGATATAATATCTCCCTTTTATAGGCTTGTAATTCTTCATCATACAAAATTACAATTTGAGGGGTATTACTAAGACAAAAATGCTTAGAACTCTGATTTCTATTGGTCTCATTCAGTTAGTTCTTAAGAGACAATGGAGACATTGCATTATGGCTAATGAGGAGCTCGACCAATGAGGAGCTTATCTTACAACTTTGGTCCTCATGATCTTCTCAGAAATCTTAAAGAATACAGCATGGCCTCAACAATTTGGGCAACGTGCTCTGAGAAAAATTACTATGGCTGCTTCCTCTTGACCGAATTATCCAAACACTGCAAAATGAGTACAAATTCCATTTTTCACTCACAGCCATAGATGGGCACTGCTGTGAATACAGAAATATCTTGCCGTAACATCTGGGCTTAGATCAGAGGTTCTCAGTCCCGGCACAAGTCAGCGTCTGGGGCAGGCAGAGGGACAAGGCCTCGGTGTTTGATTCTGATGTGCGGCCGAGTTGAAACCCAGAGTAGTAGGCACCTGACTGGGACCGTATTTTGTGAGCGCCATTGCCTGTAACCAAAGTGCAAAGCCAGGCGATGCTATGGAATTTCTTGGTTTTCTTTATGATAGCTTTTCAATGGCCTATTCTCTTACAGTGTTACTTTATTTGGCAGAAGACTTTGTCTTCTTAATCTGTAGGCCGGGAAGGATAATTCTCTACATCTTGAGCTGTGGTAAGCATATAAAATGATCTGCAGGTGCTATGAAGCAGAAACTCCCTGAAACTGTTGGTTGCTGGGTCAACAGAGCATTCTGCTTGCACTTTATGACTGGTTTTGGAGGTAAAGGGGCCTTTCCTTTTGTCAAAATAATGACCAGAATTTCATTATTCATCAGCTTTTATTATGAGTTTAACTATGTCTTAAAAAAAGATATGTTGGAATCTTAAACCCCAGTACCTTAGAATGATCTTATTTGGAGATAAGGACTTTTGAGAGGCAATCAAATTAAAATGAGGTGTAGAACGTACCCCAGAAATAGAATAATAAAGTTCATTTGTAGTGTACATGTAAATACAGGGGAAAGATGAGAGAAATTACTGTAAAATTAGTTCATCTCATTGACAAGAGCCTTAAATACCAGCCAGAGGATTTCGTATACAAACTAGCATTAAGCAGGCCACAGGGAGATGAGGGGTCTTAAGAAGGGCGTTTGAAGAGGTACCTCCACCAGCTTTTATGGGGTGGATTAGTTTTGGGAAAGACTGGAAGCAGAGACTTAGTTGAGAAGCGATTGCAATAGCCAGGCAGGTGGTGGTGGGGGTGATGACAGAGGGGATGGAAAGGATGAGGCAGGTTTAAGAGGTATTACCACAAAGGAAGAAAGATATGCAGGAGCTTCAGGCATGTGGCAGAAAGATGTAGGAAGGTTTTAGGCTCCTGGGATTTTCTTGCCAGTTACATCACACCTCTGAGTGCCTGGGCATAAAGCTGGCCTGCAGAGACTCTGCAGTTAGAAAAGAATCAGGATTCTAACCCACCAGGATCCAAGATGGAAATCCTCCAAGCATTCTTGCAACCTGGAACATTCAGGATATGTGACAAAGGACATGGCAGTGTGATACCAGTCAAGCAGCTGTGCTTAACACATCTGTATCATGGGGCATGTAGGTATATGAGCAAGAGCATCTAGATTTTCCATTCTACCCAAAGGCATCTGCTACACTGTCCAGCTACATAATGTAGTCGAATCATCTGACGTGCACGTGCCTGAAGTATAACCTAAGTTATTTCCCTTCTGCACAAAGCAGCCATTTGTTAGTTTTCACCCTTCAATTGTCTTTTTACCACTTTCTCCTGCAGCCAAAAATAAACCCCCAGCAAAGCAGGGCAACTCCTTTTGGAAGTATGGAACAATCACAGGTCTCATGGATGACTGGGGTTTCCTCAGCCACAGTGCCGATGGCTGCCTAATCTGCTTAGGCAGCCCAGCGCTCACAGGTTAAGTTAGAGATGACAGTGCCAACTGGATGGGTTATAGTGTTCAAGTTCGGGTCACTCTTTCACCTGCAACTCTTTTTGAATATGGACAAGTCTGGAGCCACAGAAGCAGGGCAATCCTCCACCTTGGGCTCTGCAGGCTGAGCCAGCTCTGTGGCTGCCTGGCTCCCTCCTCTAGACATTGGACATCATTCTCCACAGCCTTAGTTCTGTTCTAAGGACAGAGCAGTTTTTTGCCTGTTGCTAGAATAGTCCAAGTGTGGGAGCCTGTAATAGGGGATGCTGGAGGCTGTGAACTGTTCTTCCTT
Organism: Anoura caudifer; assembly: GCA_004027475.1. Classification (NCBI taxonomy): domain Eukaryota; kingdom Metazoa; phylum Chordata; class Mammalia; order Chiroptera; family Phyllostomidae; genus Anoura; species Anoura caudifer. The sequence goes on along the minus strand of PVKU01000352.1, from coordinate 327,084 downwards.
ATTTATATATATATTATATATATATGCTCATATATTTTATTGCTGACACTGTTACAGATGTCCCTCACTTCCCCCCACCTTTGGCCCCTCCACCCAGCCCCCTGTCCCTGGCCTTCACACTGTTGTCTGTGTCTGTATTTACCATCATTGTGGGGAGGGCAGCAGCTCCCTCTAAGTTCTCTGTAAGGCAATCCTCAATCTGAGTTGCTTACAGAGCTGGACTCTCTATCTGATCAGTAACTTCTCAGCAAATGCATAAGAACAGGACTTTAGTCTATTCCTGCTGCCACTTTCATAACCTAAAATATGCACAGCTGAAGCATTTGTAAATAAAAACTCTTTGTATAAAGGTTTAAGGATCTGGTGATCATGAAGAAGACGGAATCTACTCTCTCCTGTTTCTAAGAGGCCCAATGAAAGGCAGTCCCGAAGCAGAGTTCAGTAAATGACTGAAGATGTGAGTGCAGTGAGCCAGGGGTATACATTTCCCCTTGTAGCAAATGACAGATTCTATCTCTGCTAACCTCTGGAGTCATGGAATTCACCATATACTGTTGCTTTATGGACAGAGAGGATGGGAGGATGGAGAGGCAAGAGAACTATTGGGGGATGTAGAGTGTGTGTGTGTGCGTGAGAGAGAGAGAGAGAGGGAGAGAGAGGGAGAGAGAGAGGGAGATCAAACCAACAGAGGAAAACAGAACTAACATAGAAGATTCCTTTTGGCTTTGCAGATTTTGGTTCCAACTATTTGCAGATCTTTATTTTTTTTAACTCTATCCTCATATTCCAAAATGTACTCTCATATCCTTATAGTAATTTCTCCTTTTTTTGTTTAGACTGGTTCAAGTAGGTTTCAGTTGTTTACTGTCCAAGGGTCTTAACAAGTTACAGCTGTTTATTAAGGTGGACCAAGCTAATTTTCACAAAAATATGATTATAGCAGTCTTCTTCCAATTCTCAGAAAAAATGTAAGTTAATGAATGATCTCCTTGATTTCATATTTTGCTTGCATAAATTATTTCTCAAATCAGTGGCACTTGTGACATCTTGCCTGGTTGTGAGCACTAGCAGGTGACAAAATGAACAAACCGAGGAATGTAAACCGGAGAAAGGAGAACGAGCCCCGTGTGTTGAGTGCACAGCTTGTTTTGCTAGATGGATGGTGGTAATAATTCTATATTATGTATTTATATACATGTATATTTATATTTATAAAGAAAACATATACCTATAGTCACATTTTCTGCTAGTAAAACAGCTCCTAGTTCATGTGTTAGAATAAAACAGATCAATAGGGGTTTTGGCACCTGCACAAGTGTGGGAACCACCACTGTAGATCAACCTCACTCTCCCATTTTCTTCATTCCCACCTCCCCCCAACCCCTAGGCACTAAGGAGCCTTGTGGGACCTAGTCTGTCTCTCCCACCACTGTTATCTGCAGCCGGCCTGATTTCTAGCCTTTCACAATGGGAGCATCCTCATAACCCTCACCGGCACTGCATGAGCACAGGACTTCTGTTGTGTACTGCACAGAGGGCCGGAGCCTCGGTGCATGTTTAATCGGGAGAGGAGCTAGTCCTCACAGTGATGTTGTGGGTGGGAGGCCAGACCATGAGAGCTGTAGGATGGATTTCTCAGCAGTTTGCTCAACCCTGGGTCAGTTCCTGTGAAGAACACCTACTCATTAGATTGCTTCTTTGTCTGGCTTAACAGTTTCCAGTTATTTTTTAAGTTAGACCTGTGAATGGGGTTTGGAGGCCCTTATTAAATACAATAAAACTTTTCACATCAACCACAATCATAGGGTTCACTTGCTAGATGCTTTTCCTAAAATATTTATTGAACTCCCTTTAAATGGTATTGTGAAAATAAAAGATAGTTTTTATGTTTGTGGACTTCAGGACTAAGCTGATTTTTTTTCCTAGTGTTTTAATCAAGAGCTAAATGCTAATTATTGAATCTCCCTTTCATGAAGATCTCTGTTACTCATGTAGATAACTGGCAAGTTCAATATTAATGAAGCTTAGTTTTCCATAAATAAGGAAATCTGGCATTTATAACTCTATTTGCTAAAATTTCAAAGGAGCCAGTTTTCCCTTGGGAAGGTCATTTATTTATTCATTCTAATTTGGCATTTAAAACACCAATGATTATTGGATCTTCCACATAGTTCTTGTGGTTTAGAAAAACATATTGCTCCAAATGAAGTTCTTCTTTTTTATTTGGTATTTTTAGATGGCATTTAGATAGATAAATCTTTGTCTTCATTTTTTCCAAAGATGTTATTTATTTATTTTTAGAGAGAAGGGAAGGGGGGAGGAAGAGGCAGAGAGAAACATCGATGTGTGAGAGAAGCACCTATCAGTTGCCTCTCATATGTGCTCTTAGTGGGACCCAACCAGCAACCTAGGATGTGCCCTGACCAGGAATTGAACTGGTGACCTTTGGATTTGCATGGACAATGCCCAACCAACTGAATCACACTGGTCAGGGAAATCTTTGTCTTTAAAACTACATTAATATATTGGGTTAGTCAAAGAATCCGTATGTTTTTCTTTCCATAAGATAAAAGGCATTTTTCATTTTTACCAATAACTATTGATTTGGATATTTTGAGTATGCCGGCTATTTCCCACGTGGTATAATGTTGATTGTTTTTAATTAATGTCTCATTTTGATCACTATCAACTTCAACTGGTCTACCCAAATATGGAGCATCATCCAGGAGAAATCTCCAGCACAAAACTTCACAGATCACTTTGGACACATCAGATCAGTCACAGCACCTTCTCCATACACTGCTCAAATCTTCTTTTTCTTTTTCTTTTATTTCAGTTGTGTTTTTACCTTTCTTGAAATAATAGAGCGTAATATGCCAAAAACATTGCTTAATTTCTTCCATCTTCAATATTAAAATGGCTACACAAAATTCACCAATTTTGATTTTTTTTTAATGCATGCTGATATGACAGGTGTAACAGTACAATCTAACAAAATTGTTTTGAAGGAAGTTACAGACAACTAAGCACCACTAGAGCCACCTTATGGAAAAAATCCAAACGAAGTTTTTGGCCAACCCAATAGTTTTCCACTACATTAATATAGTTTAGAAGTTTACATTTTTAGCACTAATATGTGAGATACACATGAAACATTTTAATAAGCTTTTTCTATTAAATGTTAATTTCTAGACATGAATTACAGTGTATGTTATTTTACAGTGTTTGCTATTACATGGTTTTGCTTTTTCCCCTCTGACTTACCACACTTTCACCTCTAATTGTTCAGGGCCTTTCTCCTAGTGAATCTGCTTGTCTCTCTAGTGGCTCTCTCACTGGTGATCCAAAGGCTCTCATTGGTGGTGGGACAGTGAGGGATAAAAATGGGATTAATGGGCACCGTTCAAGAGGTCATTTTTAAATAGCCACACCTGGACCCAGCCTCAGATATATGATCCACTTGGTCTGGGTGATGCCCAGGATGTGTATTTTTAAAAAAGCTTTCCAGGAGATTCTTTTATACTCTTGGTTTGGAATCACTGCTTTAGTGTCTGCCTCCGTCCTTGGTATATCCACCTGGTATCTTTCTTTCCTCCAGTTTCTACAATTACAATTTATAGAACTCCATATGCAGGCCTTATGTAATTTGTATTCAATATCTCTTAATTGCAATCTTTATCATTCCATTCATGTTAATTTTCTTAAAAATTTTTGTTTTATTCTGATTGCAAAGTGGTGTCTATCATAAAAATTTCAAAAACCAGAAGTATAAATATGATATTTAAGTGGAAGTTACTACTAATCATATCTTCAGATCTAAGCAGATCTAATCAGGAAAACAGAAACCTCTATGGCTATTTAAAATACAAGGAAGTTAATGGCGGTACTTCATTACAGCAGAAATAAAAGAGGACAACAAATTTATCAGTGCTTTGGGGGCACCTCAGTGACTGGTGACATTAGGAAGGTGAGAGAAAGGGAGAAGCAGTGTCGCCAGAACTCAGGGGCAAGAGTCACTGAGGGGAAGGTAAGAACGAATGCAAAGGCAGTGATACAGTTGTTGCTGGAGAAGTCTAAGAAATAGGGTAGGAATACTCCGGCTTTCTTTTCCATCCACTCCTCAGCCTTATGCACCAGAGTGAGCTAGTGGGATTAGCTCCACTATGACGTAGCGAGGGGAAAAGGCAAAAAATAGATCTGAGGGCAAATAGGCATTGCCACTATTCACAATTTGATGGAAGATCGATTACTTCAAAGTTGGCTTTGATTACATGGTTACTACATTAACAATTGGTCTTGGGCTTTGAATTAATGTCCATGTAAAATCAAATTCCTAGACCCTCCACAATATGATGTTTTCCAAACTTTGTAATTTTTTCTCACATTCTTAAATATGTACCGTCTTTTGCTCATGGCATCTTCTCTTTCACAAAGGCCTCCCTGTCCCTGCCTCATTTACTTTACCTTTTTTTTTATACTAATTTGAAATCCCATCTTCCTTATGAAGTCTTTTCTAATCACCAGGGCTCGTGCTGAATATTTCTTTTATTGAGCTATATTTATTTCTGGTCTCAGTCATTTGTCATATTACAAAATCTATTTTACCATATTATTTGGGTTTTTAGGTTTCCATCCTACTTCTCCTACTAGATTTTAATGCCCTTGAAGGTGAGGGATGTCCATGTAGCTTTTTGTGTTCCCAGATAGTTCAGCGTCCATAGCGTGTTGGACATTCAGTATGTTTACACTGTAGTTGATCCTTCTGTTCTGACTGAAAGCTGCGATCAGAAGAATTTTTGGAACTGTTTGCTTTTCAAGGAGATAAAAATGGTTATTATATATCTTTCAATAAAATTTGAACACAGAAATAGCCGTACAGAAATTATAAACCTAAATCAATTTAGGGGAGTTTTGTAAATCACAGATAACATCAGTATAATTAAAATTTGACTCTAGGAGGAATCTAAGCTATTAATGCTTTATCTCTCTGTAACTACCAATAAAAATACCATACAAAGGAAAGAAAAATAAACAAAATAAAATAATGTTCTACTTGTTCTTGAAATCTTTTTACATGTTGTTCAGAATACAGTAAAAAACTTAACAAGACATATGATGAAGGAAGGAAGTGTGACCAAAAATCAAGAGAAAACACAGCAAATTGAAGCAAACACAAAGATGATTCAGTTTTAAGAATTAGTCAATAAGGGCTTAAAAATTTTATAAATATATTAAAGAATTCATTTGGAATATAAACATCAAGGATGACAGGAATGTAGACATCAAAGATGAATTTCATTGAGTATGCTGATAGCAGTTTGGACACTACATAGGAAAGAATTAGTAAACCTTAAGACAGATCAGAAGGAATTATTCAAACTGAAACAGATTTGTAACAAGATTTAACAAAAGAACAAAACATCAGTAACTTGTGAGAAAATATCAAGCAGTCTAACGTAACCATAATTGGAATCCTAAAAGATGAGGAAAGAATGGGACAGAGATATACTTGAATAAATACTTGGCAAAATTTTTCCAAACAAGAAAATAGCATAATCTGGGTCGGCTTAAACAACAGGGATTTGTTTCTCTTAGTTCTGGAGGCTGGAAGTCCAAGATCAAGGTGCCGACCAATTCAGCTGCTGGTGAGAGCGCTCTTCCTGGCTTGCAGGCAGCTGCCTTCACACTTCATCCTCTCATGCCCTTTCCTCAGTCAGTGCACGCAGAGAACGATCTCTTTCTTCCTTTTCTGCATCTGAATAAGGGCACCAGTTCTATCAGATTAAGACCCTACCTTATGACCTTATTTAACCTTAATTACCTCCTAAAAACTCTGTCTCCTAATGCAATCACATTGGGTGTTAGGAATTCAGCGTATTAATTTTGGGGGACACAATTTCAGTCCATAGCAGGTCTATTTATCCAGCGGAATACCACTAACAATGAAAAGGAAAGTCAGACATTCATAGACATTATGAATGTCTTTCGTAGACATTATGAATAAAAAAGCCAGATAGTAAAGAGTAAATACTTTTCATTTAAATAATTACAGACAATCAAAGAATGGTTGTCTGAGGAGGGTGTGGTTAACTGGGAAAGGGACAAGGGGAATCATCTGGGAAAATGGCCATGCTATGTCTTGACTGGAATGATATTTACATGGGGTTGTGTTTGTAAAAATACATTGACTATACATTTAAGATCTGTATATTTTACTGCATGTAAGCTATATCATGAAGAAAAGACAACTAAAGACAAATAACTGTGTTAAGTTATATCTTAACAAAGAAAGACAACCTTCCCTGGTGATTTTGATGTACTTCTAGGTCAGGGAGCACTATTCTGCAGAAGTTTTCCATTTTAAAAGTTCTTACAAATGATGAAGGAATTAGGGGATTTCAGATTGACACATTTATTCTCTGCCTTCATATAATAGACTCTCCAATTCACAGATGCAAATGAGAAGAAGGAACTTGCTCCAGATCACATTACTAACTAATTAATGATGGAATGGGAACCATATTACTAGCTTTTGAGTTTAGACTATTTGGTATTAAAGAAAAAAAATAGCGCAGCACACCAAGTAGGTATAAAGAGGTTCAGGATGTTAGAGCTTCTGGTCTCCCAGGATGTAATCCTCAACCTACGATTGTGTTGTGAGGAGCAATTTAGGAGCAGGCAGATTTTCTCTGGTGCCGGAAAAAGGCTTGTGCTGACCACACAGCAGCAGGGAATGTGATCTCAGCAGGAAGTGTCTCCAGTCTCCAGCACACCTCTCAGTGCTGTAACTCTACCCGACTATTTCCCGAGACTTTCAAGTCTTCCTTCCAGGGATGGGTTTTTCAAGCTTAACCTCTGCAGCACTGGGTCCAGCATTAGTACGTTCCTTTCTAAGGCACTTTCAGTGGATGTTTTACCACGCATCTTTGAATTCTCCGGGGGCAGGAATCGCGGCTCACACAACTAACACGATAGTGGGGGCTGAACGTTTGTGGAGTCACTGTAACTATTTAACAACAAAGAGGAAGCCATCCGCACTTCCATCAGCAACAGCTTGCAGTGTTACTTACGCAAGCACTTTGACGCAGCTCCGAGGACTGCAGAATTAAATCTGCAACCACAAAAGAAAGAAGCTGATTTCTTACGGCCCTTTTGTAACTTCAGAAAGGTTTTGGGAAGTCTCTAAATTGAATTTAACTGTTGAGCACAGGCTGAACTTAAAACCCTCATCTGTTTTAAGTCATCCGCTACCTCCCATACCCTGTAGGCTCATACAGGGTCTGAATCCTGAGTACTTTGGCTAAGGACATGTGCCCTATGTGAAAGGCCAAGGAACCCAAGGGGCTGAGATTACTTTACTGCCTGCATCACCACATTCCTTTGTTTGAATTCACTGCGATGAAAACCACTGAGTGGCTGTAGAATGTCCTGCCTGGAGCACTGGGCCCCATCAGGCCACAAAGGTGGGCGGGAAGAGCACAGCCCCTCAAAGGACGGTGCCATTATTCAGGACGCAAAACAGGAAGATGGCAAGAAACATAGATATTTTGCAACAAAAAGATGCCAAAAATTTCCTGCTTCAAAATAAGGGTGTAATTGGCTTCTACCTTGAAGCCAAACGCCATGTAATTAGTTTCGTTGTGTCCTGGCATCGGCCGTGCCAATTATCTCATTGATGCTTCGTGAACCTTTCTGAATACAAGGAAAGTATGTGTATTCATCAGGACAACTGTTGCAACATGCCACGGAGATCTGGGGCAAGGAGAATCCAATGAGGATAAGGAGGGGCATGGGTGGTGGACACAGGAGGCTTAGGGGCCAGGTCCAGCACATCGCTTCTGCCTACATTCTGTTGGCCGTAACTTAGTCATCTGGCTTCAACCATCTTCACTGGAAGCTGGAAAATGTGGGCTAGGTTTAGGCCTAAAAGAAAAAAGTAAAGAGGTTTCATGAACACATAGCATTGTCTCTGCCACAGTGTATGACTGTAGGTGGCAACAATATAAATTCTATCCTTACTAAGATACTTAAATATCTACTCAAAAGTGGGGGGGAGAAGGGGGGGAGTACATTCCATTCCAATCTTCCCAGTTGGTGTTGGTGCTGTTTCTGAGGATGTTAATTGTAGACAGAGGCCTGATCACTCTCAAACCATCTTCCTAACCCATGAGTATTCCTGAACTTACAATTTGATGATTAGCAGAGATTATATAATGGTCGCACAGAACAGATTTTTGCTGTGGTACTAAAATCATGAGCATTTTGAGGGGTATTCAAAGCCTTTAACTGTTTGGAAGACAGGACATAAGACTCTACTTTAGGATTTCTACATTGTTTTATTCCTTTGCTTTCTAATATTATGCCACTAAGTAGAGTTATTAGCCAATATCCTATTTTAATTAAAATAGAAGATGGAAAAGATCAGTCGGAAAATAATGACTTCAAGTTTCAGTTTTACTAGTTAGATGGTAACAGATCCAAAACCAAGTCAGAAGCAGGTGTTAGCAGGGAGGCCCTCATACAGGTGCAAGGAGTCAGAGGGGAGAGCAGGTCCCGATCTGGAGCTCTGGGAGGGGAGACTTGGCTGGGAGGCCTCAGCAGCACCGGGGGAGCTTGAGCATGTGGGGGTCCCTGCAGAAGTTGGAAGTAAGGAGAAAATTCAAGAAGCAATGTTGATAGGTGCTGTTTCTGTTTTCTCTGGGCCCGTGCCATATCCATTTCCAATGGGACTCACTTCCCTTGGTCTCAATTCAATGTCTGGGTTAAGGATTGGTGAATTCCTTTCATTTCTCCCTCAGCTGGGTTCTCATGGATGATCAGGCATCTGAAATCTGTAGGCACTGTTTTACACCATGCCTCAGTCAAACCATACTCAAGTTTTTTCATTTTGTTTTGTTTTTAGGTTTTTTATTGAAGATCTGACATTGGGCTGGTGAATTAGAATAGTTATGCTGGTGATAACTAAAAGTCCATGCCCAAGTCTTTTCCTGCCAGAGCTGTCACTCCCAGGAAAGTCACAATGTCATTTCCTAATGAGAGACAGCATTCTCTTCCTAGGGCATTTTAAGTGCTTACGGCTCTCAACATGCTCTGCATGCTGTCGTATGGCAATGATTGAATAACTGTGCGGGGTGCTGGCCTGCACATTCCCCTGTGGTTAATTGCAACAGCATGTGGCAGAAGTCCTAACTGAATATGTAATCTGATGCCACTAACCTGTGATGGTGTCAGGTGCATTAAATGCTCCAGATAGTTGAACCTTTTCCTTCCCCACTTCACTGGGAGTTTGGAAACTTGCCCAATAGTTTTTGAAGGCAGGGAAAATTCATGGTGGTAGTAGGAGGAGAAGGATAGAAGGAAAGGTGTCTAAAAACCCCGCATATTGGGGTGATGAGGATAGAAGTGTGACTAATAGGAGGGAGCAAGGAGATCAAAGCTGTTGGGAGCAGAGGGGAAAGAACAGCACAGAGAGAGACTCTGTGTGAAAAGGGCTAAGTGTGTTTCATTCATTCAAAATAAATGCAATAAATGAAAAAATCATCCCATTAATATAAGGTCCCAAATCGGAAAAGTGGTTCCTTATCAGATACTTTAGGTTAAACAAAAAAAAAACCCAAAAACCCAAAATGGATGTCATCATTGCCAGTGGATAACTCACATAAGCTCTCCCAGTCTCAGTTTTCTCATATGCAAATTGGAGACATTAATAGTAGCTACCTAATAAATGTGTGGAACTTCTAAGAGATGATTTATGTAAAGCACCTGGCATGGAACCTGGCATAGAGTGAAAGCTCAATGTAGTTTAGTGAGGAAGATGATGGTGATAAAGATGATGGAAGACATCCAGAGGATGCCAAAAGAATCAAGCCGATGAATTTTATTTCAAACCATTGATATGCATTTAAATAAACATTTTATCAAATTTAAAAATTACTGGGACACTTCCTGCCCCACGGGACAGCTAAATGGTAGCTCCAAGTTCATTTGCAGACTTTCCACCTCCCTTTTATTTCCACGATCCCCAAACACATGGACAAAGGGGGAAGTAAAAGCTCAAAGAAATGCCAGTACCTGCATATTTGGGATATACACTTACAGTGTTGGAGGAAACATGAAGAAATCACCTTTTATGGAAAATTGTAAAAATAACCAAGACAGGTGAGTATCTACTGTGTCTTTAAAGACTTTTGAAGGTGTGGCTTTTCTTAATAGTTGGGATTAGGCTCTAATTATGTAGATGTTTAACTTCAACAGCATTGCAATCTGGTTCTGATCTCCCTGGCAATGTACAACAGCTGGAGTTCTATAAAATAACCCATGACCCACTGGGTCGGAAGATAGGAATAACATCCATACTATAACCTCGCTGTGCTAAACCAGGCTTAATACAGATTCCTAAAGGTGAGCTTAAGGTCAGGTGTCATCTGCCTTCAATCAGGGATGTTTGTGGGGAAAATGAGAAGCATATCATGCCACAATGTAGTCCAGATGTCTGAAGAACCTCCAGGGAAGAGAATCAAGAGGCAATAATGCAAAGCAGGTGGAGTTTAAGGTGACTCATGTGAGCAGCTCTGGATTGGCCCATTCTGACTTCAAAATAGAAAAAAAAAAAAAAAATGAGAAGTCCCATAGTGGAAGTTCAGTTTGGACAATCCCTTTGGGGACTCTTGGGGAACATGCTTTGTTTGATTCATGGTAAAGATGAATGTGAATCCAGCTATGATGGGGACCTACTGTTTCTTCCACCAGCTCCTTCAGAGCCCTGTTTTGCAGGCTTCATCAGCTCTGTGGATCTCCACCAGTCTCTCCCTAGGCTCCCTCCCACCTCTTAAGTGGAGGAGAACACATCTGAACTCTGGGCTATAATTAGAGTCTGACTCATCATCCATGCAGCCCAAGGATGTCTCTTCAGGTGTTATATGCCACATGTCATGTAACATGTGATTCCTGCTAATTCATCTTAGGGCAATCCTCCCCCCAAACAAATAAAACAAGAGTATGCTTTTTCTGACTCATACGCACCACGTGTGCCAACATGTGGATCTTTCCCATTTAATTAGTTGAATCTCTCATTCTTTATGTTTTAGTTGTATAGTTTGTTTGGGGTCCTTAAGCATAGAACTTGTGCCTGGCTAGGGGAACAGGTACATATCTTTTATTTTTATTCCCTCATTGTTTTAAACAGTGCGAACACCATAGGTGAATGGCAAATGCTTTTTGAGCACATGAATGAATGAGGCATGAACAAAAAGCATCCATCACTTTGCTCACACTAGTTTTTATTTCAGATCCTAGACCAGGGGCTTTCATTCACCAATACGCTTACACACAGCTGGATGCAATACCTTTAGTTTTCCTGGTACCATCTGCCAGCTAAGTCATGCCCTGAAGGCCAAAAAACACAGAACAAAAGGAGCATTGGAAAAAGGAGGAAGGAGGTGTGGAAAGTGGACAGGAAGAGGTGTTTAAGGGAAATGGAGTACATTAGCAAATGTCACAGAGATTTATTTCGTTTTCTATGGGGATTTACTCTAGTGACTGAATTCTGCTTTCAGGAGTTTTTCCAAAAGGAACTTGAAGCATTTATCATTTGCTATGGGGACTGCTGTGTCAGCCAAACTCTCCTTCTTCTCAGATTTTGGATTCATGTTTAGACTTGAAATATTAAGGGGAGCAACACCTTGACATTGCTGACAGAAAGAAAGGAGAAAGTTCGGGTCGGGGAGGGAGTGGTCAGGGTAATTTCTCTGCGTACCTTTCTCAAAAGCATCAGTTCTCCCACTCCTCGCTCTTGGAGCAACCACTTCAAAGAAATGTAAGGAGTGAAGGCCTCAGCCCCTCTGTGTGACAGGGAGACGTGAATGATTCGAGTGTTTGGCATGTGTTTTAGGCCACATATTGAGACCAGTGTCCAGATAACAGGTCCTGTGTGTTCTGGAAGGAGCATCCTCAGTGCTGAGGCTCGAGGGCTGCCAACCAGCAGGGAGGCCCAAGGGTGAGCTACACCCGGAAGAGGTAATAAATCCTCACTGACTAATTCCAGGCCCCCACTCCTTCCTCAGTCAGGGATGTAAATTTTGCTCAAAAAATGTTTTTGAGGATGGGAGGGGTTTAAAAGATGGAAGTCTTTAAAATTATTTTTTGGTCAGGTATCTGTTTATTTTACAAATAACTATGACATAAAGTGTCATATGACATATGTCATATGACATATGACACTTTTGTTCGGGTACCACAAATAGAATACAGGAAAGTAATGATCATTAACCTTAAACTAGTGGAAAATCAAGGAACAGAAAGGGAAGTCGCTGATAAATGACTCTCCAGGGTCATTTTCACTTATCAAATAATGTCAGCAAGTTAGTAAACAGAATTTGACAGAAATAACAGAAATATGAATTCTATTCTTCAATGAAAAACATATTCATTTTAGGTAGGATACCGCTAGCTGCTGTAATAGACAAGCACCTCAATTTCATTGGCTTTCATAAGAAACTTTTTAAAAAGATTTTATTTATTTATTTTTAGAGAGGGGGGAAGGGAGGGAGAAAGAGAGGGAGAGAAACATCAATGTGTGGTTGCCTCTCACACACCACCAACTGGGGACCTGGCCTGCAACCCAGGCATGTGCCCTGACTGAGAATCGAGCTGGCAGCCCTTCAGTTCGCAGGCCAGCATTCAGTCCACTGAGCCACACCAGCCAGGGCAAAACATATATTTTTTTTCTCCTGTAATAGTCCATGGTAGATAGTGCTGGTTAACAAGCAGAGTGGCAGAGGCACAATTGCTCTGTTTTTCAGGGACCCAGGCTCAGCAGCTCTGCCCTCTCCTTCATGTGCCTTCCGAGGACACCTGGGGCCCAACACAGGCCAATGGATGGAGAGAGAGAGATTGGAGAAGGCGTATCTGCTTCTGACACAAAACACTTCTGCTGCTGAGTGCTTATCTCAGGGCCGCACCCACAGGGGCATTGCTGAAAATGCAGTTCCAGGCCCGACAGCCACCGCCTAGCCCAAACTCTCTGCTCTTGAATGGGTGAGCTTGAATCCACTGGGAAACAGTTAGGTAAACTCCTCTGTGAGGAGAATTTGGAAATGTATTGAAATGGAAGAAGCAACAAAGTCAAGTTTTAAAGCCACATTAGACTTCTTGCTCTGCCAACCACCAGCTGGATAACTTAGTCTCTTGGATCCACACTTTCCTCATCTAAAAGTCACGGACACAAGCACAGCTCCCAGGATTGCACCGAGGACCAAACATAACATTAAGTGGGATGGTTTTTGTAAACAAGAAAAGGCTATGGAGTGCCCCTGAAGCTTGGAAAAGCAGAGTGGATTTTTAAAAATTGGATTTACTACAAATTATTGAAATCTTACTATTCAAGTCACTGGCAAATTAATGACCGATGAAAAATATCTGTCTTCATGCTTATATTATAGTTTTAATTGTTACATGAGAAAAGGATAGTGCATTTTCAAAAGTATAATTTAAAAATTTGGGGCTGTGGACATAGAAAGAAAGCTGGTTTCTAATTGCAGCTGTGATACTGGCCAGCTGACTGACCACGGTCTGGTCACTTTATCTGTCTGGGCTCCAGTTTCCTCAGAGGCAAAAAGGCAGTGGTTAGCTAAATGGTCCTTTCCTGATTGTGAATGAGATATTCTGAGGGGAAAACTCATCTAGATCACTAACCCACATTACTGGATTATGACCACGTGGAGACCCATGGAGAAATAGCACCCAATTTATATAATTTTACAGGTAACCTTTTCACAAACTGAGGGAAAAACAAATTTATTTTCTAGCCTCTTAATGTAATAATTTCATTACTGCATTTAAACAGGTTGAGCGTTTCAAAATTTTATTGTATAATTTGCCCCCACATTCTCTCTCTGGACTTGCTTTTACATTTTTCTTCTTTAGCTAATATGAGGGCAACTAGTGTGTAAAATACAGATATGACTTGGTAGGACATGATTTCAATGACAAGTGAGTATGAAACTTTCACAAAAAAATGATCATTCATAAGTTATATATAATGATTTTAAAAGAAAGATTGAGACCAGAAAGATGTCGTATGTGATTGAACTGATTTATGGTGATTACAAGAGGGAGAGGGGCTGGGGTGGGGGGCAGATGACAGTAACAGGGGAGACAAATGGTGATGGGGGAGACTTGACTTTGGGTGGTGAACACTCAGTACAACATACAGACAATGTGTTATGGAATTGTACACCTGAAACCTATATAATTTTATTAACCACTGTCATTCCAATAAATTTAATAAAAATTTTAAAAAGCAAAATGACCATTCACACATGTTTAATTTCTTTTCTAGATACTAGTGCAAAGCACTGGGTTGTGAGGTTAAGTAACACCCAAGGCAACTCCCTGATCCTAGCAGATGCTGAATAAATAGTTGATGAGGGTAGTGAATATGTCAGCAATTAAGTTATTAGTGATACTTTAATTTAGTTCCTGCTTTTCTAAACTGTTAACTCTGACCATCTAATTACTTAAAACATATTTTATTCATTACATGCATAATCATTTTTATTAAACTAGCAGTATAGCCTCAGCTTAGTCTCACAGTCTCTCTGACCCTCAGTTTCTTGATCTATAAAATGGTGATTTTTTTCTTTTGGAGTCACTGTTCAATTGTACAAATTAAAGATAGTGTTTGTAAAATGGCTGGTACAGGGTCTGACACATGGAAGGGGACCAATAAATGGCGGCTATTGGCTTTACCTTTATGATAATCAACAATCACCTACCTTGTGCTTTCCATACTGTGCTAAGTAATGAAGACTAAAAGACAGTTAAGAAGTTTGTACAGATGCACAGACTAGCTGGAGAGACAGGGCAGGCTAATAAAACCACAAGCAGGCCTTTGCCAAGTGCCGAACCACTCCTTGTAATGCCACCCTCATTGTAGAGACAGCCAGTGTGACTGGCAGGGGTTCCATAATGTATACAGCATATTTACATGACAGCCATTACTCACATTTTAATTTCTGGGATGGTTCTTTTATTTGCAAAAAGTTTTGTTGGTGCTTTGTGATGTGTACTATGGTGATAACAGGGGACCAGCCATTTATCACCCATTTCACAGAGTGAGGCCTGAGATGCCAAGAGTCCAAGTTTTTGTGAAGTTGCTCAGGAGGGGCTTTGCAGAGGGGAAGATCAGAACGCAGATGTGCTGATACTTTTGTTTTTGTGCATCTCTCTGTGTCCCATTAGAGTTCAGAGGATTAAGGTTAAAAACTGAGTCTTATTTTTCTGTCCTTTGAAATTAATTACATTTATTCTGCAAAGATTGATGACTCAGACAAACCCTGGAAACTGCCTCCACCTTTCATCTCCTTGCAATCCTGCAAGCAAAAGCCTCCAGCATGCTCAACTCCAGTTTATCTCCTTGGAAGCTTCTTCTTCCCTGGGTGACGCCAGTGAGAATCATCACTTGTTAACACACAGAGGACTATAGAAATTTCTGTGCTTTAAATGAATCCTTTATTCACCTGAGTGCTTAACTGTGTCAATGAGTTCTCATTATGAGGTTTAACTGAATAATTCAACAAGGAAACGTGCCCATTGCACATACGATACAGAGGTGTTTGCCAGAGTTGTCTTGGCTTGTGGAGAGAGCCACCATCCAGCGCCCTGAGTTACTTAGAAGGCCACTGCAGATGTCAACATAAGATGGAGAAGAGAGATGCCCACGGTAATACATAAATGGCAAAATTCATCGCTGTTTTATTCTTGTATCACACCAATAAGATGTTTCCCTTGGGCTGGAGGTGTATAAGTGAACACCTGGTCATGAGCAAGTTGTACTTATTCTCCCACGGGGTGCTATGTTATTCTTGGCCAACATAAAACTGTCAAGAGAGGCTGTGCTCTAAGGTGAAGTAGGAGGCCCTGCATGTGTGAAGACCTTGCTGGGTTCCTGACCTGCAAGTACAAGCCATATATATTTCCACTGCATTCACCCTAGTGTGGTTACAAAACTATGCAGTACAAGCTACTTTTCTTTGCCAATTCATACGGAGTCTTGCTTAAACAGGACAATCAGATATATGATTTGAATTAAACCTACTATGTACCAGGTAAAATACAGAGTATGCAAGAATAATTTACTGCAGGACTACTATATTAGTCAGCTTTTTGCTGTGATAATGATGGTATATAACAAACAATCCCCCCAAATCTCACTTGACTTATAACAATAAACATTGGTTTCTTGCTCACAGGTCTGCGGATATGGTGTGGCTCAGCTGGACTTGGTTTGTCTGGGTTTGGCTGGGCTTGGCATCAGGATATAGGTTGAATTCAGGTCTGTTCTTATGTCTCGTCATTCTGGGACTCAGAATGAAGAAACTGTGGCAAAATGGCAAACCTGACAATACACACAAATTTGAAGTGTGGTTGAATGTAATGCACATTAATGTCTTCTTACATTTCATTGGCCAAAGAAGTCACCTGGCCAAATTCCAAGCTAGTGACAGTAGGAAGTATCTCTGCTAAAAATGTCTGGGCTGAGGGGGAAAGAAATAATGATACTGAAACAATATAATTTACCACAGCTGATTATTGTAAGTGGCTAAATGAAGTTCAGAGCAACTGGACCTCAAAGAAATTTTAATCAATCAGAATTAAGTGGGTATTTTTTAAAAATATTAAGTCAAGGCATTTTAAAAGTACCTTTAAATCATTATACCATGTGATTTTCCTTCCTGCTAATCAATGGGTTTCAGTGGTTTAGGGCCAGAAGGTAAGTCATTACTCACCCTCAATCTGGGCTTTTTGAATCGTAAGGCATTCATTTTGAAGGCTGAAATTTTGTGGGAAAGAGAACAGATTTCCAAATTCCAAAATCCCTTTTCTTATATCAGACACAGAGTTTAGGAATCTGAATGACAGTTTTTATTATAAGATACAATTAGAAAGAGCTTATGATAAGACAAAAAGAAAGTTTCTAACTGCCTTGGAGGAAGTGACCAGCTCTAGGTCTTAGAGATGGAAGGAGATCAAAGAAGAAGGGTAAATCATCAGACAGGTGGGGCCTGGCAACCCCTCCTGGGTAGAGGGGCAAAGCGATCATTTTTAGATAGGTAGGAAGTTTTGAAAATAGTGAGGCTTGCCCTAATGCACAACAGTATCATTTCAAAACCTTCCGAGGAGCTTCACGTTCATCCTAATACTAGATCAACTTGTTGCAAATGTAGGTTAGTCTATCCATCATGATTTTCAAGAGAAACAAACCAGTAAATAAATGTGTGTGTGTGTGTGTGTGTGTGTGTGTGTGTGTGTGTATTCACAGATTTAGTTAAAAGAATTGGTTTATGTGATTTGGTGGACCAGCAAGTCCAAAACCTGTAGGACAGACTGGAATGCTCAAAATCCTCAGGCAGAAGCTGAGGCTGCAGTCTTGAGACAGAATTTCTTCTTTCTCAGGAAAACCTCAGTGTTGGTTTTAAGGCCTTCCAATTTATTGGATGAGGCCCATACACATTATGAAAGATAATTCCCTTTACTTAAAGTCAAGCGATTGTAGATGTTAACCATAGCTACAAAATACCTTCCCCCTAACACAAGATTAGTGTTAGATTGAATAACTGGGTACTGTTGCCTAGCCAAATTGACGCATAAAACTAACCATCACAGTTTCCAATAGTGTAGGAAAATTTTTGATGTCTAGACAGGAATTTTGAGCACTCCTGCTTTCATATGGTCTGTATTTGGTATATAAAATATCCAGGAATTCCTGTGTGGCTCACAGAAAGACGGTAGATAGACAGATAGATAGATAGGTAACACAATAAGGACAGGCTGTTTTGAATCTGGAAATATAAGAAGTCAACTTTCAAAGACTATTTGTCCATGTTTAACCCTGGGGTCTCTCTAGCACCTGAGATGCCTTTATTGCCACTGTAGTCTTGGAAGCAAGGAGAGACTCTTCTTCTCCTGGTGGAGTGGCAAAACCTTTGTAAAAATGAGACTAATCCTTGGTCAGTCAAAGAAAACACTTCTGAATTCTAGGTTTTACATTTCAGGCAAATGGACACTTATTCTCAAGTATGTTGAGTCACATCCATTTGGCCTAGCATTCTGAGCTAGGTTGGATCATATGTGAATCTCAAAGCTTCCTGTCATCTAAATTAATTACTAATCCTTTTTCTTGAAGATCACTTCTTGGCCTGGTGATAATATCCTATTACTCTGACTGAAAAAGAGACATAAACAGGGTGTTTTCATCAGGCCTGGATCAGGCTAGTTTAAACATATATTTCATGCCTTCTTTCCCCAGGTTCCTACCCTGGTGGCCACTGGGACTTGAAGCCCTACTCTAATCACATAATCATAGGAGGAGAATGAGAGAGAAGAGGTTGCATCATGAACAGGAGGTCTATTCTAAGAGATTAAAGATGAAGGCATAATGTCCCATTTAAATTCTCTGAGTATCATGGTTTAACTGAACACCTTTCCATTTGCTCAACTTTCTTAGGAGTAGCATGGACAATAGAAAAGGAAAGACTTGAGCTTTCTTAGAGGTTCAAGTTTGTGATCAGGGCCACATTAATTCCATTTTGGACTATCAGTCATCTGGAGGATTGAGATGTTTTAAGGTGAGTTTTGTTGGTTGAGGAATCTATTTTCTATTTAGCACTTGGAATAAAAATTTCAATTTTGAACTTTCTAGTTTACGAGTAATTGATCGATTATATGCTGTTTAATATATAGTGTTTTTTATTGTGCTTGGACTTTATAGTCAAGGAGATATAATTAATATGGAATATTATCTATAATTTTATTTGTTAGCACTGCTAAGTACAGATACCATAATCATAATTTTATATCTGACACAAGTGATTGCACCATTTGATTTGATCATATACCACATTTAACACTGATCATGTAAGTTTGTGAATATAATTTTGAAATAAATAGGAATTATTTCCATGAGGTTTCACTGATAAAATTATTATTAGTATTTAAAGAAAACAATATAGAAATGTATGTATATGTTTGTATGTATACATAGAAATGTATGTGTATATATAGAGTCAAATATCATTGTATATAGAATTGATGAACAAAGGCATTAAAAGAATGAAAAAAACATTTCAAGTTGACTTTTTTAAAAAGCAAACTACAAATAAAATATAATAGCTATAGACATTTTGTACTTAATTTAAAAATTGAAATATATAGCAAAAATTAGTAGAACTTGGTGGACTAGACCTCATCAAAATGAAAAGTTTGTGTTTCGAAGGACACTATCATGAAAGTGAAAAGACAACGTACAGAGTGGTAGAAAATATTTGCAAATCATATGTCTGATAAAGGACTGGTATCCAGAATATATAAAAATCTCTAAAATTTGAACAATAAAAATACAAATAACCTAATTTAGAAAATAGGCAAATTATTTGAATAGCCATTTCTCCAAAGATAGACAAATGGTCAATAAACCACATGAAAGGACGATCAATATTGTTAGTCCTTAGGAGAATATAAATTAAAACCACACTGAGATGCCACTTTACATCCACTAGAATGGCTATAATAAAAAATACAGAAAATAACAATTGTTGTTGAAGATGTAGAGAAATTGGAACCCTTGTTTTATTGATGATAGGAATGTAAAATGGTCCAGTCACTTTGGCAAACAGTTTGGTACCTTCCTCAAAATGTTAAGCATAGAGCTACTATGTGATGCAGTAATTCCACTCCTAGGTCCCAAAAGGAATGAAAATATATCCATACCAAAACAAGCACATGAAGATTCATAAAGGCTTATTCATAATAGCCAAAAAGTATAAACAACACAAATATCTGTCAACTGATGAATGCAATATATCCATACAGTCAAATATTATTTGGCAATAAAAAAGAATGAAATACCAATACATGCTACAAGACAGATGAATGTTGGAAACACTATGCTAAGTGAAAGAAGCCAAATACAAAACTCCATATGACTCAACTTATAACAATAGAGAGTAAATCAGTGATTGCCAGGGTCTGGGGAGAGGGGAGGGAATAGGCAGTTACTACCAGTGGTCATGGGGCTTCTTTTTGAATGAAAATATTCTGCAATTAGAATTGCACAGCTGTCTAAATCACCTAAAACCCTCTGTATGAGAATTATATGTGAATGAAAAATAAATAAATTGTAGCTGTAACGGTAAATTGACAAACACAGAATTCTAAAAGGAAATTCTATCTCACTTTCTAGCAGTCTTCTAGCAGTCTTCTTGACTGCTAGAAAGTAAGATAAAATAAGTAAGAATAAAGAGAGCTGCAATGATGCAATTAATAAACTTGTGCTGATTGATTTCTATTTAAATTTGTGCCCCTCAAAACAGAGAATATATATCATTTTCAAACACATACAGAATCAATCACAATGATTTACTAATATGATGAACCATGTATTAGTATAAATAAGAAATACAAATTCTAATAATTTATCATATATAGCCAAATTCGCTGATGAAAATACAAAAAAAAAATTAGAAATAAGCTAAATGACTAGTATGCAAAAAAAGTTTTCTGTACCTTGGAAAAACACTTCTAGGTAACTTTTGGTTTTTAGTAAATAAAAATTAAGCTACAAAATATTTTGTAACTAAACAGTAGCAAAGTCATTTTATTTCAGATTTAATGGCATGTAGCCAAAGAGCAAGTTGAAGGAAAATTCAAAGTCTTGAATATGATTTTATTTATTTAATAGGATATAAGAGTTAATAAAAAGAAATTGGCTAAGTTTTAAACTTAACACAAGAAAAAAGAAGGAAGGAGTTAATGAAGGTAAGAAAAGATGTTATGGAAATAGAAAGCAAATATACAACAAAGATAATTCAAAAATAAAACCTCAGTATTTGAAAATACTCACAAATACCAAAAGATAGATATTTACAGGCAACAACAACAAAAAACCCAGGATACCCCCAAAATAACAAGATTAGGAAAAAATGGAACATATATATGGAAATAAAGTATTATAAAAAGGAGCACCAATAAATGTAAATATCAAATGAAATGGACACTTTTTAAGAAAATGTAAATTACTAAAATTAGCCCAGTAGAATACTGAATACTAAGCTCAGTAAAGAAATCCAAATGGTAGTTATTGATTTGTGTCTACTAGGGTGACTGGTGTCAACTCCTCAAACAGCAGGTACAGTCAGTTCTCATTATTTGTGGTAGTTAGGCATTGTAAAATCCCTGCTAACGCTGCATTAGTGCACATTGAGTCATCACTCCCCAGGGAAAGGCAGGATTAGTTCTGTGAGCCCCTGGCCACAATATTTTCATCCACTGATCAATATAGAACTTGTTTTATGTATGTTGCTGTTTAAAGACACTTTAATATACTGTATATTGTTGACACATTAACATTGAACTCATGACCAACAGCACAGAAACTAATGCCGGAAGAAACTTATATTTAACACACAAATTTCCCCCATGGAGCACATCACTCCTTGTTGTCTTCAGAAACACTAGACAACATGCCTTTACTATGCTTGAGGGCCATTTGAAACTGCAAAATCACCAACAAAAAAAAGCACAAAAATGCAAAAAAACCCCACATTATTTAAGTAGACCACACACACACAAAAAGACATTTGATCACAGTATGAGAGCTGAAACAAGAGGCAGAGCATCCTCCTGTTTGACTTCAGCTGGGAATGAGCATGTGGCTGGTTCAATTTTTCACCTCTCAGTGTTTGTCTGCAAAGGACCACAAAAGTGCTGCAAGTATTGATTTTGAGGTTAAAAATCAATTTTAGCTAGTAGGCAAATTTACAAAAACAGAATGCATGAATAATGGCATCAACTGTAATTTCTAATGTATCAAATTGCTCTAAACATAGGAAAAATATAAGAAATTATGTCGCTCAGCTTAACCCTAGTGCCAAATTAAGCTGAGGACCACAAAATGAACAAAGGTTATCGGCCCATTTTATTATAAACAAAAATCCAAAATATTATATCAAACATTAGCAAAATGAAATCAGCTGGAGATTAAAAGAACAAAACATTAGGAATATGCTCATCTGAGGAATTCAAGGACAGTTCAAAACTAGAAAATATGTTGGTAAACAAACTAACAGAAAGGGAAATTAAGAAAACAATCTCATTCACAACTGCTTCAAAAAGAATAGAGTACCTGGGAATAAACCTCAGCAAGGATGTAAAAGACCTGTACTCAGAAAATCATAAGACACTAAAGAGAGAAACTGAAGAAGGTACAAATAAGTGGAAGCGCATACCATGTTCATGGATAAGATAAATTAACATCATTAAAATGTCCACACTACCCAAAGCCATCTATAGATTCAACCAAATTTTTATCAAGTTTCCAATGACATATTTCACAGAAATAAAACAAATATTTCAAAAATTTATATGGAACCACAGAAGGCCCCACATAACAACAGCAATCCTGAGAAAGAAAAACAAAGTTAGAGGAATCAGGCTACCTAATGTGAAACTGTACTATAGAGCCATAGTCATCAAAACAGAATGGTACTGGCATAAAAACAGACACATAGATCAATGCAACAGGTTAGAATACCCAGAAATAAACCCATACCTTTATAGACAATTAATATTTGACAGAGGAAGCAAGAACATACAATGGGCTAAAGATAGTTTATCAAATGATGTTGGGAAAATTGGACAGAAAAATGAAACTAGACCACCTTCTTGTACCACACAAGAATAAACTCAAAATGGATCAAAGACTTAAATGTTAGACCCCAAACCATAAAAATCCTAGAAGAAAACATAGGCAGCAAAATCTCAGACATTGCTCATAGTAATATTTCATTGGATATATCTTCCCTGGCAAGGGAAGCTAAAGAAAAAATAAACAATTGGGACTACATCAAACTAAAAAAGTTTTTGTACAGCAAAGGAAAAATCAACAAAATAAAAAGACAACCTGCAGAATGAGAGAACATATTCGCTGACACATCTGATAAGGGATTAATATCCAAAATTTATAAAGAACTTACAAAACTCAACACCAAAAAACCAAACAACCCAATTAAAAAATGGGCAAATGTCCTGAATAGACACTTCTCCAAAGAGGACATACAGATGGCCAATAGATATATGAACAGATTCTCAATGTCTCTAATCACCAGAAAAACACAAATTAAAACCGCAATGAGATATCAACTCAAACCTATCAGAATGGCTGTCATCAATAAATCAACAAACAGAAAGTGCTGGCAAGGATGTGGAGAAAGGAGAATCTTTTTGCACTGTTGGTGGGAATGCAAACTGGTTCAGCCTCTGTGGAAAACAATATGGAGATACCTCAAAAAATTAAAAATGGATCTGTCTTTTGACCCAGTGATCCCACTTCTGGTAATATATCCAAAAGATCCTAAAACACTAATTTGAAAGAATATAAGCACCCCTATTTCACTGCAGCATTATTTATAATCACCAAGATATGGAAGCAGCTCAAGCATCCATCAATAGATGAGTGGCTAAAACAACTATGGGACCTTTCCACAATGGTATACTACACGGCCATAACGATGAAAATTTTACCCTTCGCAGCAGCATGGATGGGCCTGGAGAACATTGTGTTAAGCAAAATAAATGAGTCAGAGATAGACAAACACCATATGATTTCACTCATGTGGAATCTAACAAACAAACTGAACTAACAAGCAAAATAGAAACAGATTTATAGATAAAGAACAGGATGGCAGCTAAGGGGGTGGAGGAATTGAACAAAAAGGGAAAAAGACTCATGAACATGGACAACAGTGTGGTGATTGCTGGGGGCAGGTATAAGAGGACTAAATGGTAATGGAAAAAATACATTAAAGGTCAAATCAAAAAGAAAAAAGATACACTGGTATCTTAATCAACATTTTAATGGAATAAAATAGTATTAACTCAATAGATGTAGAAAAAGCATTTGATAACATTTAACATTCAATTATGGTGAAAAATTTCTTACAAATTTCTAGGAAACCAAGACTTGTTGTGATGCTTGGCCAACAGCCTGAGGATGAAGTCAAAAGAGTATAACAAAGCAAAGAGATTTTCATGAAAGCAGAGCTGGAGCATGACATGCTATACCTGCAGCCACCAGATCTTGGGATTTCCTGGTCCGTAAAAGAATATATTCTTATATTAATAATAGTCACATGTTTCAATTTCCTCCTGACTAATATGAAAAAGCAAGACCTCTAACAGTCTATAATGTCAGATGGTACGATTACCTACCTAAAAAGAAAAGGGAAAAAATGGATCTCATAACTATTGGAACAAATAAGGTTTTAATAAAGGGCTAGATTTGGGATGAAAGAAGTCAGCTATAAAAGAATTCATAATACATGAGTCCATTTACATGAAATTTAAAACCAGGCAAAATTATTACAGGTAGTAAATGCATTAGAAGAAAACATCTCATTCAAAATAGGACTAAATTGTACAATGCACCTGGGAGCAAACCTATAAGAAAAGTTATACACACCTTTGGAAACAATGAAGACTTTTTGTTAAATTGAGATCTATACTATGTTCATGATGAGGAAACTCCCTGTAGTTCAATTGCTCAGTCATGCCTGCGGAAACTGGGCTGCAGTGTAAACATCCCTGCCTGCCTCTACCCAACGTGGGAAGCTCTGAGATTAATGAGAGTTCAGTGCCAGCTCTGAGACTCAGAAAAGTTCAGGCTGTTGAAGAATCTCTCAATTATTTGGAAGGGTTGGAAGAAGAGAGCAGGATATACATGGGCATTATGTGGCATTCTACTTGATAAAAAATAAAGGGAAATTGAAACTTTCTGACTAGTGTATGTGTCCTGGTGTTGTGTACTTTCCATCTTATAAAAATGAATTAAAGTGTGTGTAGTTCAGAAAGGAGAAATAGCTCTAATTTTGGCATCTTTTAAAGATATGACAAGATCCATATTGTGCTAGATTATCAAGGTACAATATAAAACTCTAGAAGTTAAAACAACGTGGAATTAACTCAGGGATAGACCTTATAACCAGTGTTTTGAACTCTGCATCTAATAGATTGCTTATCTCCATTTTGTTTAGCTGTTTTTTTATGGGGGTTTTATCTGTTCTTTCATTTGGTCCATGTTTCTTTGTCTCCTCGTTTTGGCAGCCTCCCTCTGTTTCTATATTAGGTAGAGCTGCTTTGATTCCATGTCTTGGAAGTGTGACTTAATGTAGTAGATGTCCTATAGGGTCCAGTGGCACAGCCCTCTATCACCCAAGCTGGGTACTTGAGGTGCACCCTTTGTGTGGGCTGAGTACACCCTCCTTTTGTAGTTGAGCCTTGGTTGCTGTTGGAAGATCAAGGGGAGGGATTTACCCAGGCCAGTTAGCTGCAAGGATTGGCTGTAGCCACTGACCACCAGCATCCATCCCCCATGGAGGATCAGCTGTGCAGGGGCAGGGTTGTGATGCTCCGACATGGTCTGTTGCTGTCCATGAGTGTGCTGGCCCTTGGATTTTCCAGGTGGTGAAGGCCAAAGCCAGCCCCCACCTGTGTTTTGTCCTGGGCACTTGCCTGAGCTATAGAGCAATCTGAGATGGCTGCTACTTGTACTGGTCTTGAAAATTCCCAGTGGAAACCAAGCTGTGAATCTAGGCTGGCCACTGTTAGTGCTGGACATGGGGCTCACTGAGGCCAGCTGTTGCTTGTTTGAGAGGATTTAGGAAATTGTGAAGCATGAGGCAAGACCAGCCTTTCATATGGAAAAGCAGCTTGGGTGGCCTGTAAATTGGGTGGGGTGGAGTTTCTGCAAATATCCAAGGTGGGTCAAACAGTGTTAGCCAGGTTGATGGAGTTTCAGATATGGCACCAGCTTTCCAGCTCTGTGGTCCTGTTGGGGGGAGGGTTTAGAAAAGGGACCATGGCTTTTGCTCACTTTGATGCCAGACACTTTAGTTTCTCCCAGCATGCCACTGGTGCCTTTCAAGCTGCTACCCCAGTGCTGGAGCTCAGACGGAGTGAGTCTGAGTAGATAAGTCCGTGTATGGGTTCTTTAAGAGGAACTGCTTGGGACTTCAGAGGTTTCTTCCACTAACTCAGTCCTGGCTGGGTTTTGCAGTCAGAAGTTTGGGGACTTATCTTCCTGGCACTGGAACCATGGCCTAGGGGGCCTGGTATGGGGCTGGGACTCCTTGCTCCTGAGATATCCCTCCCAAATTTTTATCCACCACAGGTGGGTGTGGGACCAGACTGTTGCGCATCTGTGCCCCTCCTACCAGTCTGGATGGATGTGGTTTCTTTAATTCCATAGTTGTCAGACTTCCTCTCAACTTAATTTCTGATGGTTCTGAGTGATGGTTGTTCTATATTTTAGTTGTAATTTTGATGTGGTTGTGCAAAGAGGCGCGACTTGTCTGCCTATGCTGCCATCTTGACTGGAAGTTCCCATGACCTTGTTCCGTGCTTCTTCCCTTTCTCCATTTTATTGCAGCTGAGCCTAGTGACCCTTAAGTCCCAGGGTCCACATAGCAGAGCCATAACATGGGGAAAAACCCTGCAATCTTGAAAGACGCTGGAGGCTACTGCTAGGAATTCCTCTTTGTACTATTATATGAGCAAGAAATAAAGTTAAGACACTAAAATTTGGGTGGTTGTTTGTTACAACAACTAGTACTACTTTAATACAAATGCTAACATATGTATTCAACACATAATTATTTCAGTAAATATCTAACTATATATGTAATTCCTTCTCCCCTAGGACCCCAGAAATTATTCAATGAGCAGAAAATATGATTGCATTAGTATATTATATATAGGTTTTCCCTTTTTGAAAGTTAGTAATGCATGATTCCTGAGTTTCTCTTAGTGCCAGTTTTCATTTGGACAATTGTTTTGTCCTACATTAAGATTTGCTTGCAAACAAGTAAGCTAATAATTTTGTTTTAATGATGGAAAAAAGTATTTTGAAGAACTTCAAGTTGATGGCTAGTGAAATTCTGTGTCTTTGGGAAAATTTTCAGTCACAAGGACCAGCATTGTCCTGGAGAAGCATGGTGGGGACTGGTCTGAAGGGGCATAATGTGAGGTCCCTACCTGAATTCTGTGCATCTTACAGGAAATGACATTATCCTGTCCATTAGTTCAAAGACTTGACAAAAAGTGAGCGGGGCTAAGCCATTGAATGAAGTGCAAGACTATACCTGAGCTCTTGGCCCCCACTGTGGGGATAGTCAGGTATGACAAAAATGATACAGACTTTGGTGAATTCAAACCCTGGTGTGAATCCTCACTCTTCCCCTTGCCTCAGGTGCTTTTAAACCACTTGAACTTCAGTTTTTCCTCTGTAAAAAGAAGTGATAATATCCAATCCTCAAAAATGCTTTGAGATAATCATAATGACTTTGTTCAATGATGGAAGGTTACTAGAATTGGTGTGCTGACCACTTTACTGTCAAATCACTATGTTGTACACCTGAAACTAATATAATATTGTATGTCAACAATACTTTAATTTTTAGAAATGCTGTGATATTTAGAGGCAGTGACTTTAAAGTGCTAACAAATAAAGTAACTTAATATATGGTAGACTTATTAGATTTATTTTTTAAATTTATTTTTAATATATTTTATTGATTATGCAATTACAGTTGTCCCATTTCTCCTCCATCATTCCCCTCCACCCTGCACATCCCTTCCCACCCACATTCCCCACTTTAGTTCATGTCCATGTGTCATAAGTTCTTTAGCTTTTACTTTTCCCACACTATTCTTGCCCTCCCCCTGTCTATTTTCTACCCACTGTCTATGCTACTTGTTCTCTGTACCTTTCCCCCCTCTCTCCTCCTCCCACTCCCCTGTTGCTAACCCTCCAAGCGATCTCCATTTCTGTGGTTCTGCTCCTGTTCTAATTGTTTGCTTAGTTTGCTTTTGTTTTAGGTGTGGTTGTTAATATCTGTGAATTTGCTGTCTTTTTACTGTTATACTTTTTGTCTTCTTTTTCTTAGATAAGTCCCTTTAACATTTCATATAATAAGGGCTTGGTGATGATGAACTCCTTTAACTTGACCTTATCTGAGAAGCACTTTATCTGCCCTTCCAGTCTAAATGGCAGCTTTGCTGGATAGAGCAATCTTGGATGTAGGTCCTTGACTTTCATGACTTGGAATACTTCTTTCCAGCCCCTTCTTGCCTGCAAGGTCTCTTTTGAGAAATCAGCTGACAGTCTGATGGGAACTCCTTTGTAGGTGACTGTCCCCTTATCTCTTGCTGCTTCTAGAATTCTCTCCTTCATTTGAATCTTGGCTAATGTAATGATAATGTGCCTTGGTGTGTTCCTCCTTGGGTCCAACTTCTTTGGGACTCTCTGAGCTTCCTGGACTTCCTGGAAGTCTATTTCCTTTGTCAGATTGGGGAAGTTCTCCTTTATTATTTGTTCAAATAAGTTTTCCACTTGTTGATCTTCCTCTTCCCCTTCTGGTACCCCTATAATCCGGATGTTGGGATGTTTAAAGATGTCTTGGAGGTTCCTAAGCCTCTCCTCACTTTTTTGATTCCTTGTTTCTTCCTTCTTTTCTGTTTGGTTGTTTCTTTCTTCCTTCTGGTCCACTCCATTGATCTGAGTCCCAGTTTTCCTCCCATCTCCATTGGTTCCTGTGCATTTTCCTTCATTTCACTTATTGTAGCCTTCATTTGTTCATCTAATTTGTGAGCAAAATCAACCAATTCTGTGGGCATCCTGATTACCAGTGCTTTGAACTGTGCATCTGATAGGTTGGCTATCTCTTGGTTGCTTAGATGAATTAGTTCTGGAGCTTTGATCTTTTCTCCCATTTGAGCCGTTTTTGTTTTTGTTTTTGTTTTTTGGTCTGGTTGCAGCTGTTATGTAGTGAGGGGCAGAGCTTTAGGTGTTCCCCAGGGCAGGGCAGCCTGGTTGCTGGGTTGTGATGCTGTATGCAGGGAATCCAAGAGGGAACAATGGCACTTGCTCCATGCTCTTTCTGATTCCAGTCCCTTCCACCGCTTTCCCCAAGCAAATTGGGCACTTCTGGTACTGATTTCCATGTGGGTGGGTTTGTGTATGTTCTACGACGCTGTGGGTCTCTCCAACAAACTCCTGTGGGGCTGGGAGTCTGTCTTGGCACTTCAACCCCCACAACTATTTTCAATTGGTGCTTTTAGGCTTTATTTCCTGGCATTGAGGCCCTGGGTTGCATAGTCTGTCTGGCTGCCTATTTTGCCTGGTTTATCTGCATGAGAATGTGTGACCACAGTCAGCCACCTTGTGCACCTCACTTGGTCTGCTTGTTGCCTCCCCGCACCTGGTAACTGCCACTTGTGTGCCTGCTGTGTGCCAACAGCTGCCTGCACATCTGGGACCACTAGCCACTGCTTTTTGTTGCTGAGATCCCTCTCTGTGGGCCACTGACTCTACCCCTCTTACCAGTCTGGGTGAATCGTTGTTGGACTTCCGTACAATTCAATTTTCTATCTGTTCTGGTTGGGTTTTTTTTGTTCTATATTTTTGTTGTCCTTAATTTTGGTTGTGAGAGGAGGCACAGTGTGTCCACATACACCTCCATGTTGGCCAGAAGTCCTCACTGAGTTCTTTTGTAGATTAATTGTTA
Source organism: Anoura caudifer (assembly GCA_004027475.1). NCBI lineage: Eukaryota > Metazoa > Chordata > Mammalia > Chiroptera > Phyllostomidae > Anoura > Anoura caudifer. The sequence continues at coordinate 297,469 of PVKU01000352.1, read as the reverse complement.
ATTGCCCTTATGTTTGTAAAAAGCATACAAAGAAAGCTTGCACCATTTGCATGAAGATGTAACATGCAACCACTACGTGTTTGGGCACTGATTTTACAGCTTCCTTTCCCATTTGTACAATAGCAAAATTAGGTTCATTTTATTTGGTATTATTCATGATTAAGGCAAAACCATGGCAATCTTTTCTAGGAGTCTCTTGGAGATACAATTCAACAAACCTTTTCAAGTGCCTTTAGCATGCACCACAGGGCTGGTTTCTCAATATGTTGCATCCCACATTTTATTTGGCTTGCAATGATTATTGCAACCTTCTCTTGTCACCAGGATATGAATTATTTTATCTCAGGACCATTGCGACATAAAAGAGTTTGTTGTTATTATTGCTAAAACTTTATTCAACAGTCAGTGCATCAGAGTAAATGAACTGCTTATAAAGGACTGAGAAGCAATGAGTGGAAGTTAATTTACATTATGTGTGTATTTAATGCTCACGAATTGTAAAAAAACACTAAACAGATTAGTGAAAGAAGGACAAAGAACAAACAAGACCCTTCCTTTCTATTACCTTAATGTTAATGAGTGAGTAAATTCTAACATTCCCATGACCTGGAGTTGACCACAGATGGGGAGGATGGTACCTTTAGTTTGGGCATGGTGATTTTGGGATTCAAGCTTTCTCAAGGCTGGGACTCTCTGGTCTTGCAGATATTTTAAGCTCTTGTTAATCAGGCTTATTCCTTTATCATTCTCCAATATTTGGACCATATCTACCTCATGGCGAACCATCACCATGGCTACCATTAAATGCAACTTTTGAGGGGACAAGAAATTCTTGCTTCCCCTGCCTGCCTGGACCCCACCTCTGACCGGTTGGAGAACAAGGAAAGTGTGAAGCTCTTGGGAGCAGGTTTGCAACGCACAGGCAATAAATCATATTCGCGATAACAGAAGTGCACTGGTTTCCCCTCCCCCTGCTAACCGCCCTGGAAAGGCACTTCCGCTGTACATCTATTCGGAGAGCAGTGGTGATCTGAAGCAATGCTTCCTCTTGAAAGAACCCTTTTTGTTCACAGTGGAATACTCTTGAATTTTGCAGATCGTCAAACACACACAAAAGTTTTTTCTTTAATAGTTGAGGAAATAAGCCTAAAGAAAATGTGTACCTAATCCTATTAGCTGACTTAATATAGAATTATTAAAAGCCTTGATATACAGGATTTAACACAATCTTTCTAGCAGGGTGTGATGTAATCTGTTTTTGTTCCTCAGCTAGCAGATGGCTTACCTTTAAGTAATTTCCAATATGTTAAGAGATCAAAAGCCATCCTCTCGCTACCGAGGCAGTAATCGTTCTTCTCTGCTGGGGGTTGCTTGGGACTGTGGTAGGGATATGCAAAGGCTCCTGGCATTTCCAAAGATAGAAGGGCGACATTTCTGCAGACTTTGAAGTTAATAATCCTTCAGAAGTTAAAAAACTGAGGGATTTTTCAAAACCCTTTTAATGTTCTATATGCCATGTGTGAAAGTAAATATCTGTAAGAACCACTGCGGGCTGGTGTGAAGCTCGGAGGAGCGCTCTGCCGTCTCCCGAGTCCCGGACTGGCGCGATCTCTCGCTGCTGAAGAAAGTGGGAGTAGGTTGTGCCTCCATCAAGTAGCGCTATTTGGGAATGTGGTTTTTCAGTTGAATGTTTTGTGAATGATGCTGGAAATCAAAATGCGAAATTCGTTGCCTGTGTTGTCATTGATGAGCCCAAGCAGTGGCATTTATGACAGGCCTATGCCCGCCATCAAGACGTGCCTCCTCTGGAGGCATCACTTGCTTCCTTATGCATGTGTCTCATTGTTGGGAATGATCTATTGGTGAAGAGATGGGGTAAATTAGCATTTGGGATTCTGTTTGATATTTACCACAAGAAGGAAAGAATATTCTGTATCTCAGCAGTTTGATATGTTCCTGATAGACCAGAGCCCAAAGTCCCTTTTTTATTGTTGTTGTTAAATCCACTTCAGATCTTCATGATGTGCTGAGTGATGGAACCCTGCTGAATTTTGAGTTCAGACAAACTCAAGTGTCTCAGGGTTTGTTTAAGGCCCCTGCTTTTGCTGCAGAGAGTTTTCCTTTTATTCCTTGCATAAAGGCTACTTTTTTTGCAAGGCTACTTTGGCTCACAATGTTATTTTCATGCTACTTAAAATAAGAGAAAAGTCTCAGTAGGAAAATATATTCCTGGGCATGCAGGAGACCTAAGGTTGGCTCTTCCTCTTGGTGATAAAATGGATAGTTTTAATCTAAATGCCAGGTCCCTCTGCTGTCATCACTACTCCTTTCACCATTTTGGTTTACCAATTTGATGGCCAGAATGTTGATAGGTGGTGGATGGATAAATGAGCACCTAATAGTCATTAAGAGAGATAGAAGAAAAAAAATCAAAACAGAAATTCAGATGCATATGCAAGAAGCCTGCAGTCACCAAGTTTCATTTGGAAAGGGCAAATGGCCTGGGAAAAGAAAAATCAGAAGATGAGAACCTGAAATGTCATAATATCATTATACTCAACCTGGAAAATCACACATGAATAGAGAGCACGTGTTTCTTCAAAAGAGACTCGCATTTGGAGCTGTAAGTAATATCTGTTCTCTGTCCTAATCTACAACCAACAAGGAGCACTATTATTCTTCACAGTCCTCAAAAGATTCCACCCCTACTATTCTACCATGTATTCTCCTTTTGAGAACTTTCTATTTTAAGTACCCTGACATAACTGATCCAAGGAATAAAATGAAACTTCTCCATATCAAAAGCAAGTGCTGGTAAGAGGAACTGATTTATCCTGACTTATACAAATCTTTCCAGAATGATTTCAACACAGCTGCTTCTCATACTCTCTGGAATCTCTTTCCTTGTCCTTGAAAACCATTGTTATGCCTCTGCTGTCTTCTCTGTAGGATTAAAGGACCCATTGTTTCTTGATCTAGCTTTATTTAGGGCCTCTTGCTTCCTCACAGGTCTCCCCTGGGTACTACACTCCATGTTATGAAGGAGGGCACAGGATGTGGTAATTCAAGTAGAAGAAGACTATGGCAGACCATGGTTTGTTCTTTCTTCAGTCATGTACCTAAAAATAGTCTTACTTTAAATGGGGGATGTCTAAAACCTAGTCCTAAAACACTGAGGAATCTGGGAAATTTGGAAAGTCAGCGATTCTGTTGGAATTTTGGTGTATCAGCTTGGATAATAATTGTTCATTCTGTTAGATGAGAGAGGTTAGTAGTCAACTCTCACTGAACTGGGTACATAAGGCTGGGGTAGGAGTGGGAAAGTAGTCATGGAAAAAAAAAACATCAAGCATAAAAATGAAATGAGTTATTGCTCAATTATTCAACATTGCCATAAATGTCATTAAGGAGCAGCACTATCTACAACGCGTTCACCCATGAAGATTGCTCATCACTTCAGAAATAGTTCCCAGTTCCTCTCCTACCCCCACCCAAAAGAGATTCAAGGCTTGGAGTTTCTGGGCTTCCTAGTGGGAAAAAGAAATGAGTAGCAGGCTGGGTGGGGGGACTGTTTCTTTGGCTTCCATTCCTTGCAACCAGAGCTGTTCTGCTCACTGCCCCCCCACCCCATGCTCATCTCCAAGGAAACTGCAATTAGCAATAATTAGCCAGTATCTAATTATTCAGCTCCCTCTTCCTATGGGTGTGTGCTTCACATCCTGCCTGCACCTGAACCACAGTTAACCCACGAATCCATGAATCGACGGTGAAAAATGTCAAATTGATTGCCTAAGACACTTGTTGGATGTTAGGCATCTAGTTTTGAAAGATGGGAGAATTTTAGGTCATGCACCAGTGTGACACCCAGCTCACAGGAAAACTATGACAATTCTCAAAGAGCTCTGGTTCCTTGAAAGAAAAATATTGCATAAATCACAAGGCTAGCTCTCTTCCTGGCTCCTCGGGGCATAACAATGTTCTCTCTCAAGAAGCTGGAGAGCATTGACAGCCACCAACTTCCTCTCCCATCTTTCCATATCCCAGGCCAGAGAAGGGGTTAATTTTCTACATTGTGGATTCAGACTTTGGATTCCTATTCTTGTTTCTTTGTTAAAATTACAGGGGGGAAAAACCCTGCCCATAGGGAATGCAGAAACACAGTGCCAAGAAGGACTTTTGGAGGTCAATAAATTCATCTCTCTGTCTTTCTGTAGGACTGTACCCCTTGCTACTTGGTCAAGAGCTCCTGGGATTTTGAGGCAGTATAGGATGAATGCAGGATGTCTGACTCCAGCACACAGTCAAAAACTCAGCCCAGCAGCATCTGCACAGCACTTTCTGTCTTCCTACTGTGCCCCGAGTAAAGACTTTTCACTTCATACATCATTCACAACTTGCTACAGGGATTTCACAAAGTCAGTACATACCCTTTACACAAAGAAAAGAAGAAAAAGAACAGGTCTAGGGAAAAAAGCATGTCTGCCAGGTGTAGGGCTATGAACTGGGAAATTAACAAGGCACAATGTAGTCGAGGATGTTAATTAAACAAGTGGAGTTTCTCGTTCTGTTCACACATTTAAAGAAATCTAGAGGACTTCAGAGTCAAACATGGTTAGGCACTTTCATTTACTTGCTCAGCTCTGGTGCCATGAGGTGCAAGAGAGAAGATGAAATTGAAAGCTCTTCTTCCCCTAGAGAGATCTGGTAAACAGATACTGAGTCCTACCATATGGTTCAGAAAATTTCAGGGTCCCAGAGGAGGGTGCCACCTGGAGGTACCAGAGATACTGCCAGTGGTGGGGGTGCTGCCAGTGACTGAAGGGAGAGGACCCAACGCACACAAGAGGATAGAATGTCTTCACTTGAGTCTGTGGATGTTACACGATAGGATTCTTCTCCACAAAAAGATGAAAAAATGGCTTATTTCTTGCTAATTCTTGAGGGATTTTCCTTTTTCCACAAGATGATTCCTTATAAATGTTCATGGTTATTTTCTAATTAGCACTTCTAAATATTAATTGGAATTCTCCACCAATTTACTATGTTATGTTATTTTACACTATGTTATGTTACGTTACGTTGCATAAATATTTTGATTGGGTTTCATAGTGGCTTGATGGGCAGATTTTCATGGAAGGAATTGAGCCATAGAGAATTAACCAGACACAGAGTCACTAGCTTCCAAGTAGTGAATTAATTTAGGGAAACCACTGGATATGTTGTCTTCATTGTCTTTTCCTCTTGAGAAATTTTTAAAAAATGTTTATTTTTTGAAGCTTAGTGCAAATGATCTGTTTTGTTATTAAACCGAGTCATCTTAAGCACCAATACCTCATTTCACTCTTCTCTCCACTTTCACTCACCCATGTCCTTTCCCCTAAACCTTCATGAAGAAGTTGGAGCAAGTTGTTTTCCATGTCTTGGTCCTAGACCTAGAAGCCCACCACATCCATGTCCATGAAACTACAGAGAGAGCCCAAGTTACCAAAAACAAGGTGCTGAGTATACAGGGTCCCCGGATGTGTCACCTGACTTCCCTGTCCTTAGCCTCCAGGCCTGGGAATCCCTCCCACACCACACTGTACAAGCACACAAGAGCCTAGGTAATGGTACATGACCACTACTTACTCGCCTAGTTATGCCCCTTTCTTGACTCTTTGGCTTCCTGATCCCTGCCTTTTCTTGATCTTTTCCTGAGTCTCCCACACTCTCTTGACCCTGAGTTTGGGGCATCTATTCTAATCACTCTTTCTGGATTATGATAAAGTAATCCACAGGCTCCTTTACCACAACTCTGAGGTTGGCTGGTTCCTCTAGCTCTGGAATTCCCACAGTTCTGAACAGAGCTCCCTTTATCAGACCTACCCAGTGGGATCCTATTGGCTCTGATCCCATTTGAACAAAAAGGGAGTTCGGGGTTTCTGTCTTGCACTGAACACTTAGGGGAGTAGAGTGGAAACTTCTCAGAGAACTCTGAATTCAACTTCCTATCCTCATGCAAGAGGTCAGTCTTTCAAGAGCAATCTGAGGACTAGAAAATCTTTCAGGGAGAACAAAACTCACTGTGTCATTCATTCAATAAACCTTTGTTAAGGTTCCACTATGTGCCAAGCATTGTGGGAGATTTAAGATGCTGCTAGGTTCCCCCATGTTTGTGCTACTCAAGAGGACAAGGCTGACACCTATCTCATATGAACAGGCTTGAAACAAAATCACTGCAGAGTATTGCAATTTTATTTGGCCAACCACCAGTCAAAGTGCCTGATTTTTATCATGGCCGAGATGCCAATAATATGTCACTCAAAGGTCACAATGACAGACTGCTTATAGGAAAAGTTATGTGAAAACCTTGGGCAGAATGCATAATGTTAAGACAACATCCAATTCCATTTTCTCTTCCTGTGGTTACTTCTAGTGATTATTCTGGGATCTGCCTGCTTCATGAGACATCCCTATATGAGTCAAACAGGGCTGACTCCTCTCTTTATCATCATTCTGCTTGTGGATTCTAATATTCACCATGTGTTTGATTGGCTTATCTGCCTCTTGCCTGGAAGCTTAGTCAAGAGGAAATCCAAGATCACAAGATGATGGAAGAAATATTTAAATCTCTCACTACAAGAGGCTGGCTTTGTTTTCCTTTATTTTTTTCAAAGAGAAAAGCAAGGTATAGCTGCTACTGGGTAGTGCAGTCTATAACAGTACGCACACATTTAGGCTCCCTATATTGAGTTACCCTTAAAAGAAACAGAAGCATCACAGTAAGGAATCAAATCCATGACAAGGGGAGAGTAATAGAGTATGCTCACATAAAAATAGGTTTTGAGTACCTCTCTGGGAGGTTAGAAATGTGACAAATAATGTAAGACTTAGAAATGAATAGGATTCTAATGATTTCACCATAGAAACACTACAATGGTTTATTTTCAATGGTACTGCAGGTAGACACCAACTTAATGGCACTTGTTCATAAAGGCAATGAAAATGCATAGTTTGGAAACTGAAGAGAGAAATCCTTTAGATAAAGAAAATGTATAGGGTTTTTATGGGTAGCTTTATTCGATCAGCCATTATTCCCTCAGAAGTCTTCAGTAACTGTGGTGCCTGTAATGAAAAGCTTTCCTTAACAAAGATATTGTTACTTGAAAAAGAATACTTTTTAATACTAGCCTGAAAGATACAGAAAAGCTATTGAAAATCAATTGAAGAACCATAGGCTTGTTGCCTTACTGTGATTGCTACAGATTTGGAAGAATTTTGTCCAAATTGTGCTAGATTTGTAAAGATTTTCATAATAGCGTTTGGATGCAGGGCAGCTTTTGTTCAAAGCACTGAAACAATATGAGGGGGGTATGCAGGAGAGGGACATAATTAGGACAGTAGATTTTAACTTTGAGAACAGAATGGGTCCCCAGGGAGACACTGACTACATTTTCCCCACATATATCAATGGGAGAAATGCTGGATTCTTGGAAAGTGCACAGAGGGCTGCCCAACTTCCTGGCATATGAGAGGAAAGAAATACCACCAAAACCCAGCAGTCATCCATGAGTGCTCCCAGCAGTCAGCCCTACTCTAATTAGACTAACGAGTGCAGGTGTTTGTAATGTGGGCCATATTCTATTATTTGAATTAAAAGTCATTACACATCCTTGGCCAGGTGGGTCAGTTGATTGGAATATCATCTCATACACCAAAAGGTTGCGGGTTCGATCCCCAATCAGGGCACATACAGGATGCAACTGATCAGTGTTTCTCTCTCACACTGATGTTTCTCTCTCCCTCTATCTGTTTCCCTTTCTCTCTCTCTAAAATCAATGAATAGGCCCGCAGGTGAGGATTTTTATAAAAAAGTCAATATGCATGCACTGCTCGAGGGAATGTCAATTGGCTCAACCATTTTGGAAATCTGTTTGGCAGTAGTTACTGATATGATACTCTATACCACATGTATACCACATCACCCAGACATTTCATGCCTAGGTATATACCCAGCAGAAATGTATACATGTATTCACATGCATGCAAATGTTCGCAGTAGCACTATTTAAAATAGCCTCAATGTATAGACTACTCAAATGCTTATCCACAGTAAAATGGACTAATTAAGGTAAATTTACAAAAGAAAATACTATTCACCCATTAGTTCAACAACTACTTGCAACAACATAAATGATTCTTATCAACACCATGTTGAATGCAAAAAGGCAGATACAAAATCCTGAATGAGTCCATTTCTTTAAGTTCTAAACAGGACAAGTTATTTTCTGATGCTAGAAGTCAGGATAGTGGTCACCCTTTGGGGTGTAAGTGACAAAAGAGAGGCTTCTCACTCTGATCTAGGTGTTGATTAAAGGGGTAACTTGAGTTTGCGAAAATGTACTAATCTATCCATTTACGTTTTAACCATTTTTGTGTGTGTGTGTTAGGCCATTTGGGCTGCTATAACAACATACCATAGACTTGGAGGCTTATCAGCAAAATTTATTTCTGCTAGTCTGGATGATGGGAAGTCCACAATCCAGGTAGCAGCAGACTTTGTGGCTGGAGAGAGCTTGCTTCCTGGTTCCTAACTGCCAATTTTTCACTGTGTCTTCACATGGCAGAGGGGACAAAGTAACTCTTGGGGGTCTCTAATCCCATTCTCAAAGATGACCTAAGCACCTCCCAAATGCCCCACCTCCAAATACTATCTCACTGGGGATTAGGTTTCAACATATGAATTTTGGGGAGGACACAAACATTCAGCCTACGGCAGTATGTTTTGCCTCAATGAACTCCCTTCCAAAAGATTGATGTGATAAAAATCAATAACCTTCCTATACAGTAGAAATGATAAATATGTAACAGAAGAAAAGACCTTGCTTACATATCACAAAAAATGCAAAATACCTACCTACAAGAAATTTTCAAGACATATTTGGAAACAAGAATTTTTGAGTAAATGAAGATATGTGCAATGTTCATAGATGAGAAAACTCTCTGTGGTTCACCGACAAAGTCTTTCCTGCAGAAACTTGGCTGCAAGAGTGAACCTCCCATCACAGGAGAGCAGTGCCGGCTCCAGGGCTCGGACTAGGTCAGACTCAGGCTGGAAATGAATCTCGCACTCGGCAGAGAGCTGGAGATAGAAGTGGTAAAATATGGGAATCACCTGGCATTCCTTCCACTTGCTAGAACATAAACGGAAAGTGGGAATTCTCTGATCAGTGTCTGTGTCTTAATGTTATATAATTTCTACCTCATTATGTTTTTAAAAAAGAACCAAAGTATAGTATGGTCCAGAAAGGGAAAATGTGTTCAATTTTAGAAGAACCTTAAGATAAACAACATGTCCTACCAGATAGCAAGACAATAATAAAACTCTAGTGGTTAAAACAGTGTGGAATGAGCACAGAAATAGATCAATGGAAAACAATAAAGAGTTAAGAAAGTAATCCACATAAATGAGGAGATCCCATCTAACACCTGTCTTGGCAGATCATTCACTTATTTATCTTTATCATCAATTTAACTACATTTTCTAAGGTAAGCACAAATTATAAGGTGTCAGACATATTATTTCTACTCTTGCTTTATCCTCAAATAATAGGGTTGGAATAATGGGTTCTGTTAAAAGAGAAATACACAGATTGCCGCCACCTTATTTAACCTAATGTTTACTCTGGTGTCAATAAAACATCGCCATTTTTCTTTTCTGTTTTCTATTGGTTTGTTTTAGTTCCAAAAACTAGATTTAACTAATATTACATGTAATTCCTCAGAAAAAAGAATAGAAGTTAAACTTGTAATGCTGTATTCCCATCAAATTGGCAAAAACTGGAACTCTGATAATAGCAGATACAGGTGATAATATAAAGCAATGACAACTCTCACACACTCCGTATAATAGTGTAAATTGATGCGACTCATTTGACATTATCTAGTTACATTAAATGGATGTCTAACCCATGATGCAGCAGTCCCATCCCTAAGTATATATATATGCACTCTTTCTCACAGGTGCACCAGGAAGCCTGTGTAAGAAAGTCCATAGCAGTGTTGTTCCCAAAATGCAGAAACAGCCTACATCTCCATCAACAGTAGAAAGGATAAAGAAACTGCTGTACAGCATATAATGGTATATCATACAACCATGAAAATAAATGGATCTCAGCTGCAGACAACTTCATGATGTCAAGTGATAGAAGCAAGGCACAAAAGAACATGTACAGTATGAGTCCATTTATGTAAATCTTCAAAACAGGCATTATCACTCTCTAACAGAGATACGTAATTAATTAGGTGGCACAGATAATCAGAAAAGCGAAGGGGCAACAACCAAAAGAGTCAGGAACATGTAACCTTTGAGGGAGTGGAGGGGATTGGGTCTGAGAAGGAACCCACAGAAGCTTCTAGGGTATTGGGAATGGTTGATTTCTTGATCTGGTTCATAGTTACACTTTCCTCATTACTTTACATTTTACTGATTTTCTACATATGTGCTTTATTTTCTAATCCTTTTGTTAAAGTAAGTGAAACATTTTGGGCACTTTTTCTTGGGGGTGGGGCAAGGACATATGTCCTGGACCATGACTTTCCTTTCCCTGTGGCTGGGCTTCCCCTGAGGCCCAGAGCTCCTCGTAATTCAGGTTTACTGCCTGTAGCACTCCATGTTAGGGAATAAATAATGCTTGGTCCTGAGATACTTCACATTTCACATGCAACTGAGCTAGCTCAGCATTCTCTACTTTAGAAATTCGGATTTATTTCTCCTTATGGGATATATCATGAGCCTGTAATTGACTTTTTTTTTTTTTACTATACTTTTAAAATGAATCCAGGCTGTTTTGAAGTGTATTTTTGATCTAGTGAAATACAGAGTGCTATTGATTAGATACTCTGAATGTCATCTGTTTGTTATCATTTAGTAATGTGATATGCCTTGTATGTTCACTTTGGGGGCTTTTTTTTTATTTCTGTATTCACCACTATTGCAAAATCAATCAAATGTGAGCAAAAGCAAAGGCAACTTGAGTGACCCAGAACTGAGATTTGAGCTGCCAAAACAAGCAGTAAAACAATTTTTACTAGCTCTAGTGATTGTCAGAAAGATAAGAGTTATAAACTTTATTTCAAGTAAGTTTCTGAAAGCTCTGGAAATGTGGTTATCAGAATGCAGAATGTACAGAACTTTATGTCCCTTGATTATTCACAGATGCAAATTATCATGCAATTGGAAGCACATTAAGATATTGCAAAGATGTTCTGACATTATTACTATGTTGCCTTTGCTAGTTTAGGGTCGGTCTGCTCATTCCTTCCAAAGGAAGAGACTTAAAGTTTGTATTCTTCCACATATGGAAAGTGATCAGGTAAGAAGTTTATTCAAACACACCCAACCAATTAACTGCCCTTCCTTCCAGAGAATAGTAATTTGTTGGGGGAGAGGCAAAAAGCAGTCACTTTTTTCTGTACACATTTGGAGTTGTTTGATTTTTATTAAAAGAGTATTTCATAATTGTATTTCACTTCATATTTAAATTTTGTATTAAAATCAAGATTAAAGAAATGAAATTGATCCCCTTATCCCCATAGCTGCTTCTTATTTTCATGACTTGCTTCATTTGATTCTTCACTGCCAGTTTAAAAACCATCTTTCTCCCTAAAGTAGATTCTTTCTGTTATTCTCCCCCATGGTAACTTTTTCTTCCACTTTTTAGCATTTATCACATTTTTAATCACATGTTTATTTGATTGTTTATTTTGTCATCTGTCAGCCCCATTGACTGAACTCTCTACCAGGGTAGCTATAGCATCTGTTTTACTCAGCATTCATAGCCCATGACTGGCATAGTACAGAGTGTAGTCACTCACATATTTAGTGGGTAGATGATGGATGGATAGATGGATGAAAGAAAATTAACAGGTTGAAACTACCGGATGAAAACTGCCATCTTATCCTCTGGAACAAACTATGATGTTGTAATCCCAGGGATGAATTCTTCTTTGCATTATTTTGCTAGACACTTGCTCACAGTACCAAAGGGAGTCTAGCACTAGGAATCAGCATTATGGACTCCATTTGGCCATTGAACAAACCCCTTCATTGAAGCAGGTATCACCCTCTGTCAGAGATGACTTTCTCCTCTCCTAACGCCATCATCTTACACGCTAACACTCACGCCCTCCTTCCTCCTCCCAAAAGCAAAGTAATGAAGATAAATGGGAATTTTACAGACAGGTAATCTCATGATAACAGACGCTTGTTATTTACACCAGCAAAGCCATTTCCACAGTGTCAGGACTTGCCAGGACTAGGGTCAGATTCTGCCGGTTCCTGGTTTGTAAAGGTGGAGGGTTCATTAGGGCTCTGAGAACAGCTGTACATGACGGCTGTGGATCAGATTACAGGGATCTCATTAACTCACCCTCCTTGCCTGCTTCAAGCCTTTTGTTAGGACCAAGACCTATTATTTCAACTTGTCTGCTATCAAAAGAGCCGGATGCTGAGAGTTTTGTTTTACCTACTTCTGGTCAGCATCATTTTAAAGTATATGATAAGGGAAAGCAATAACAATAACATTTATTGCAAATGTTGCTATGAAATGTGGATTGTTTCCTATCTTTGAGGAACTAGTCCTTATTTGAAATTTCCTAGTTATCTAGTTAAGAAGGACACAGTTTAAATATTAATCTGCAATAGTCTGTGAAATATAGAGACATTAATAAAAATCATAGGAAGTTTTATTGTTTTGTGTTGCTTTATTTTTTTTTTTAAAGTTTGGTTTGGTAACTTATCTGAGGAATGAAAATGGCCTGAGTGTTATTAAAGGACTGTGTGTCTGCTTGGGGTTCACTCATCCTGACAGACAGCTCAGAGAGTGGACCAGCATTTTAGTTCTTCAAAGCACAAGTGCAAGGGCATACTGGTCTTCTGCAAGAGTCTGCTGTGGATGAGTGGAGGGTGACTGGAGAACGCTCCAAGATAAGGCAAAATATATGTGTCCAGTCTTGGAGATGAGAGAACATGGAGAGATTCAGAAATTAAAGGAATGCCATGTGTCGAAGACTAGAGTGCAGAGGGAAGAGTGGAGTTAGGACAGAGGAAGGATAGGTATAGGCCAGATTATGCATAGCTTTATAGAGTGTTTTAAAGATGTTGCTCTTTAACACAGAAGCAAAGGAAGTGCCTGGCTTCCACCATGCATGAAGGTAAGAATATGACCCAATTCAGAAAATGAAAATGAAAAAATGAGAAAATACATAGACTTAAATGGGTGATTTGTAAAGGTGAGGTTGGAATGTTATTGCAGTGGTCCAGGATGAGAAATCACGGTCATTTGTTTTGTGATGTTGACTATGTAGATAAAGAAGAATGGAAATGAAAGGATTTAGGTCATATTTAATGCATAAAAATGTGTATGATTTGCTAATGAACTGGGTATGTAGTATGAAAAGTAAGGAAGGGTCAAGAATGACTTCTATATAACTTTTCAGCAACTGGGAGAATAGTAATGCCATTTACTAAGAGATGACACTGGAGAAAACTGCATGCGAAAGACGAGGGAAAGACTTCAGGCTTACACATGCTGAGTCTGAGGTCCTTATATCCAAGAGAAGATGTTGCATAAGCAGTCAGGTATAGGCTGAGGCTGCCATCAGCACTGGTAATTCAGGTGATGGGAATGGATGAGATGGCCTGGTAAGAGGGTACAAAGTGACAAAAGAGGGCCTGAATCTGAGCTCTAACAAATTCTAATGTTTAGCAGTTGGGCAAAGACTCAGAGTTAGAAGGAAATGTGAAGTGTGGGAGAGGAGAGAAGGAGAACAGAAGCCAAGGGAAGAGGGTGTTTCAAAATAGAGGGAGTGATGGATGGCGGTGGGCCAGGGTTAATGCTGCTGAGCTGCCAATAAGATGAGAACTGGAAATTGTTCGCTGGATTTAGCAGTATGGTCACATGTAACTCTAGAGAGAGCCATTTTGTTGGCTGAAGAAACAAAGGCCAAAATGAAATGGGTCTTTAGAAGAGTTAGTGGCCTGTGAGGAAATGGAGAAGGTGGATATGGAGTTTCGGCACATTTCATTGTGAAGAGAAGAGGGAGTGCTGGAAGATGAAAGAAAAGCAACGCAGAATGGGAATTCTTCACTTGTTATTGAACAGGGAGGCCAGAGGATATTTATGATGACCATAACTTAGTTGAGAGGAAGGGGTTGAACACACAGGAAAGAAATGGGTCCATTGGTTTTGTTGTCAAAGGATGTATGCTGTTGCCGTGTCACCCTGTGCTGGATTGCAGACTCCCCCTGTATCTTTCTTCTTGTCTATTGGCGGACACTACAAAAGAGAGCCCCTCTGCCTTCCAAACATTGCCTCCATGTTCAGCTTCCTGAATCAGCAACCTCCACTTTGACCAAGTCTCCTGTTGATTCTTCCAATTTTAATGGGCTCTTATTTCCTGATATCAATCTGGTCCAGCCCTCCAAGTTTACTTCCCTTTTGCTCCAAGAATACAACCACAGAACCACCACTGCTTTAGCCATGGATCTTGGAAACTCATGTTTGGTCAGAGCCCCATCTTTTCACTTGCTCAAGATGGGAAGTGAAAAGAATAAATACTATCCTCACAAAATATTAGTACTGTTCAGTGGCTGAAAATACTTGCCCCATATCATAGAAAGGGCTTATAACCCATCTCCTATTCTATCTTAAAGAACACCCAACTTCAAGGACAACCTACAGTTGTAAGCCAGATGTTGTACACTCTTGAGATTCTTTATGCATGCTTAATGGGTTTTCCTCTTGGGTCTCCCTCTAGCTAGGTTTCCATTAAATTCAATATGGCTGTAACTCCCACAAAAATCTAGTCCCATCTGTTTTACGTTTCTTTCCTGGACCTTTAATGTCCTAACTTACTAGTTTGGAGAAAATATTGAAAGTTGAAAGTAGTAGATAAAGATTTGTGTTCAGGAAACAAGCTGTCAGCACAGATGTATGGCATAATTTTTACCAAAAGTTCAATATTACCTTAATGTGTATTCAGGGAAAAAGCCATAAATATAATGTTCACTCTAAATGGGATCATAAAACAATAGAATATTCTCATGGCTTTTTACTCAGACATTGGGTTGAGGCAGTTTTATAGTCTATTATTTCTGATTCTTCTGTGATTACTATTGGGATTTCATAATGAAAGAAAGAAAGAAAGAAAGAAAGAAAGAAAGAAAGAAAGAAAGAAAGAAAGAAAGAAAGAAAAGGCAGGAGAGAGGAAGAGGGCAGGGAGGGAGGGAAGGAAGGAAAAAGAAAAGGAGGGAGGGAAGGTGAAAAGGGAAAAGAGAGGGGGAAGATTTTTAAAATATGCTTTAGTGTTTGCTCGAACAAGCTGACAAGCACACGGGCATCTAGTTTAAAAATCCAGAATTCTGTGATATTTCCTTTGGTTTCATCTCTGCTCACCTCATGCTTAGAGGTAGCACAATACAGTGATAAAATCATAAACTTTAGAGACACACAGATCTGGGCTCAAATACCAGCTCCATTGTTCACTGTCTATGAGAGCTTGGGCAACTTCTAACTCTCTGAGCCTCAGTTTCTTTGTGAAATGTTTAATAATACGAACCATGCTGGGTCACTGTGAGGATTACATAGGATTATGTGTGCAAAGTGAATTATATATCAATATATGGCAGCTATTGTTATAAAATGGACTGAGACCTAACATATGCATGCTTGTCTATTCCCTTCATGAGAGAAAAATCTAATTGGGGTAAGAGCCACCTGTTGCAGATGGAGCCATTCACAGTAAGTGGAGTCATTCACACTCAAGTTGTGACTCTCATAATGGAAGGAGCCAGATGCTCCTTAGCATGATGATGTCAACATTATGGTTTCCCATGAAACACACTTTCTTTCTAAGAGATTGGACTCTGAGGTTTTGAGGAGGGGGTGGTAGGGGTGGTGGTGGTGAATGAAATTGAATGTTGCTTTGATGAATAAGCTTACTTTAAGAAGTAAGGGCCAGAGGAAATAGGCAGCAGTTCCTGCTGGTAGGGAAATTGCATCAAGGCACTTTCTAGTTCTTTAATGCATAAATCCAGAGCAAACCTCTATCCCTTTGGAGTCTGCAAAGCCTGAGAAGCTTGAGTTCGTGACACTAGGAAGAACACAGAGGCGGAAACTCCAGTGAGGAACAATAGCAATTCCTGCAGGGAGATCCGTGTCAGAATTCTGGCTTACACCCCTAGAAGACAATACATTTGCATTGTTTTAGCCTCTAAATTTGTGGTATTTTGTTATGGCAGCAGTAGAAAACTAACTATTGGTGAGAACGTGCAGCCATGGGAAGTCTCACAGATTCTGGTTGGAGTTTAAAATGTTACAACCACTTTAGAAAACAGATTTTTATATACCATATTTTTGACTATAAGATGCACCTTTCCCCCCCAAAATTTGGGAGGAATAATGGTTGTTAATGTTGCTGATGAGTTCTGTTTACATTTACATTGGTGAAATATTATGTTATTTATGTTATTAAATATTTTACCACATTGTTTGTTTCAAATTTTTTTTCATATTTTCCTCCTCTAAAACCTAGGTGCATTTTATGGTCCAAAAAATACAGTAGTTAAATTTAAATTTACCATGTGACTCAGCAAATCTACTCTTCTGCATTTACCCAGAAAAGAGAACATATGTCCACAGAAAGACTTTTACATGAATGTTCATAGCAGCTTTATGCACAGTAACCCCAAACTAAAACAACTGGAATATCCGTCAACAGATAAATGGGTGTTACACATTTTGGTATACTCGTGCAATGGAATATTATTTAACAAGAAAAAAAGGAAGAACTACTCTTACAAGCATAAACATGGATGAATCTCAGAAATATTTAGCTGAGCAAAAATAAAGAAAAAGCCAAAGATTACCTACTGAGGTATTTTGTTCCCATTTATATGAAGATAAAGAACAAATGAATCAGTCAGAATAGAGATTGGATTAAAGATTGTTTGGGGCAGGAGGTGGAGTGGGATTGACTACAAGGGGCATGAGGAAACTTTGTGAGGTTTTGTGTATTGGTCAGGGAGGTGGTTACATAGTTATGTACCATAAAACAAAACTCATCAAGCCCTGGCCAGGTAGCTCAGTTGGTTAGAGCATTGTCCCAATACACCAAGGTTGTGGGTTTGATCTCTGGTCAGGGCACATACAAGAATCAACCAATAAATGCATAATTATGTTGAACAACAAACTGATGAACTGATGTTGCTTTCTCCTCTCTCTTACCCTCTTTCTAAAATGAGTCAAAAACCAAAATCCATCAAGCTACATACTAAAATTGTATGTAAACTATACCTAAAAGAACTGATAATAAAGTTAAACATGCTAGGTGACATTGTATGTGACATGAAGTCTCAGCTGCATGTAAGCAGACAGACATAGGTATTCATTCTTACTCTGACATTAACTAGGCTGTATTGTCTGGAACAAAACACTTAACTTCTCTGAACTACCATCATATTCTTATTTGTAAAGTAATGGGTTAGACCAAATCAGAGGTCCTCAACCCTGTCTGTACATTACAATTACTTGGGAAGCTTTTAAGAAGTACTGATGTTTGGATTACATGCCCAAAGACTATCATTTTAATTGTCTCTGACATTGGGCTCAAGCACTGGCATTTTTTTCCAGAAGTTTCTTAGCTGATAATAATGTGGATTGGTATGGGACTCAGAGCTTTAGAATGTTTAGTCAAGGAGGATTCTGCAGTTTTGTCTCCATGGAAATTGGCCTCTGGTCTCCAAGAATAGCATTGTGGAATACCGGACTATGGCTTAGAAATTGTTGAAAGTGTTGGATGAGAGGCTTAGAGAGATATAATAAGTGACATACATTTTTCCAAAATATTAAATGGAGAGTCATTTTTCTTTGAAGAATAAATATTCAATAATCAGCACCAGGTCCCTCCATCATTATCCCAGACTAAATGGATATAAAAGATATATTGTCTGATTTTTAGAAACCACTTTCTAAGATGAAAAGCAGAATATCTTTGAATTTATAAAATTTTAGATTTATTTTGAATCTGTTGTAGTTAAAATTTCCTTTTTTATATACTAGACCTAACTGGTTAGGAAGCTGTTTCTTTCTTGATGGCCTGTCCAAGAGGCAGTTTAATTGCTAGGCTCTTAAAACGATTGCAGCATCTATGGAAAAAGCTTCTGTGCTGGTTCTCAGTGAGTCACCAGAAAGACCCAGGAGTTTCTTAAACATGTTACAGCTAGTCAAGAGTGCAATCCAATTTGGTAATCCAAAGAGTAATTGTTCTCTTTGTGGATTATCCAGATGTCCTGTCTCCCTTATTTCTTTGGTTGTCTGACCACCATTTGTCTGTTTCTCTGTTGGAAGAGAGGTGTGGGCGCTTGAGAAAAACCAGGTCATAGTTAAATATATCTGTTTACTTGGCAAATAGCTCCCTTTGTGGGAAGAAATGAAAGCTGTCTTTTAAATAGTGGTTTTTGAATTATCCTAAAATCTTTTATTACAAGCTTTCCACATGTGATACTATTGATGTAGGGAGTGTGTGTGTGTGTGTGTATGTGTGTATTGGCATGGGGGATGGGAGAGATAGTTGTGATAAACAGTGGACCCCTTGAACAGCTCAAACCTGAAACATGGACTAATTCTATTTTTTAGAGCTGTTATTTGCTGAAGTGTTTTTCTATTTAACTTGCTCCCTCTTAGTCATGGAGTAGCTATGAACACAAGTCAATGTCATTCTTTTAAAAATTATCCCAATGGGGGCAATAGGGGCCTTGAGAAAGAAAGCCCATGCTGGTACAATAACATATGGTCTAACAAATTCACAACTGAGTGACTTTTCTTGCAGCTGTGGTTCAAATTATAGGCATTTCAGATGCTTAATGGTCACTTTAGTTTACAGTGAGGAAGTGTATGCTGAGCATCTGGAATGACATGATTTTTCTTTAATCATTTTGATTTAGGTGACACTAATTACAAGTATCATCATGGTCTGTGGAGAAAACATGGGTTTTACTGTTACCTGCCAGGACTTGTTTCCATCCTCCACTGGGGCATTTTTTTCTGGGACCAAGAGGGGTTAAATCACTGTTCTTAAAAATGCCCTTTGCTACCAAAGTGCCTGGCATGAGCATGGATTCATAACAATGGAACAAATTGGTGAATTTGCTTAACCAAACTAACACATTAAAAGATTAAGCATAGTGGCATTTAAGGTAACTAGAAAAAGCAGTGTTCATCTGCCCTGGAAATTTTATAGCTAAATAGCTGTAGCAACTTGAAAGATCTTGGAGCAACACAAATTGTTTCTGTCTCTGACTACACAGGTAGTTTTGTGAAAAGCTCCACTGGGTATCCTGCCAAGAAGGCATTAAGTATGGAATGGGGCAAATGCCTTAGTCTGAGCTCTTCAGTCATTCTACTTCCTGTTTTAAAGGCATAGAATAGAAAGGTTGGAGTAATCACTTAACTGTGAATCCCAGGAAGAGAGTTAAACTCAACATCAGAATATCCCAGGCAACCAGAAGCTTTTCAAAGTAGACGGAAGATCCAGAAGATATGCATAAACATACTTCAACGTGGAGACATAATTAATGTGCCAATACGTATTTATTGCATGAATAACTAAGAATCTTCACCAATCAAATCTTTATTAGAAGCTGTTTAACAGTTCCTAGATCTTAAATGTGTCTTACAAATACAAGCAACTCAATTATTTTAAAAAAATAGGTAGAATCCCACAAAGACGCTTTCTGTTGAAAAGATCCAGCTCCATTGCCAGCTCTGCCAGCATCGCTTTATAGCTCTGGGCTCCCCGAGTTGCATAGTTTTTATTTGCGGTATATGAGGGCCATAATGTATATTTTTTTCTTCATCACCAGGCTGAAGTGAAGATCAAATGAGCAAATAAACTAAAAATAAATAAATAAATAAAAGGCAGTTTTCTATATTATCCTGTTTATGTTTTTCCATTTAAAAATGATCTTTCCCTCTGTTCCTCTCCCACACACATACTGATAAAGGTATTTGAGATCCAGACTCTGCATCTCTCTGGACCTTACAAATAGCAATGCCTTCAGTCATGAGTTCACTCAGAGAGGTTGTGCTCAATCATTCCAGAGACAGTCAGGCCCAGTCCTGTTCAGTTGGATTTGTTCTCCCTTGTTTACATGCTTCGAAGCAATTTCTTTCCTTATTAGCACATCCTTCCAAAAAGAGATAGCAGAAATTAAAGAACACCATCATAGATTCTTAGAGGTAAAAAGGCATTAAAGACCCCAGCCCACACACTCTTACTTGCCTAAGCATAGGTTATGAAAGACCACACCTTCCTACAGCAAAGCTGGGTCTTCTGCAGGTCCCTGGACAGTGCTGCTTTCATTACTGTAGTTAATTAATTTGACTGATAAAAATGCTATTGGTATAGAGAGGTGGAAGGCCTAGTGAAAAATGGGGATAATCATTTCCCCAACCCTCCCTGTCCTCTTCTTTGCCTTGGCATCGATTAAGAAATCCCAGAGCCTATACTGAAGATACTCAAAGCTATGGACCCTCTGTAACTTTTTGGTTCTGTCTTTCAGTTTCATTCTTAGAGAATCCATAAAACAGAGATTCTATGAAGAGAAACCCCTTAATACTAACTGCTTTTAATGTCTTGGTTATAAAAAAATTAGCAACTTCAATATACTCAATGACCCTCAAATTAGAGTACAACCTGGATTGATAAATTATGAAATATGTGCTTAGGAGATTTATGTTACAGAAATTTGAACTAAATATTCCTCAGATAAAGGTATCGTGGTGGCAGTCTCCCAACATAAATTCTTCTCTATCTGCTTAGTCTACTGATTGTTTGATCCCATTCACCTTGCCAGTGCGTGAGTGGTTTAAGAAAGACATGTGACCTGACTCTACGAGGGAAGGTCTGCTAAGAGGAGCTAGGATTTCTGGAAAGTATTTCCTTGCTCCTAAAAATAAATCACAAGGAAGGGATGGTCCCTTTTCTTCCTGTGTACATAGTTACATTGGCATGTGATGCCCAGAAATGTTGCAGCCACCTGGATGTCCACCAGGGGATGAATCCCACATGTAAGCATTGCAGAGCTGAGGAAGATGTCAGAGAGGTGGAGGTAGGGCCCTGAGCACCTGTGTCTCTGGGAAATAAGTTATTTTAGACTGTTTAATGGAGGTTTCCTGTTAAGCTATAGCTAACTCTAATTG
Organism: Anoura caudifer; assembly: GCA_004027475.1. NCBI lineage: Eukaryota > Metazoa > Chordata > Mammalia > Chiroptera > Phyllostomidae > Anoura > Anoura caudifer. The sequence continues at coordinate 276,227 of PVKU01000352.1, read as the reverse complement.
AAAATATGGATGATGAAATTTTCACTTAATAATTTTACCTTATCTCTATAAAAATCCAAAACAAGTAGGTTGCTGATCCATGACTGTTCCTTGCGAGTTTCTCTGGAAGCAAATGTGAATCTCAGAGAAGATAAATAATATTTCTAAAGGCTGTTCCTGGATAATCTACTCTGCTTGCTTCAGGTGGGCTGCCTAAAGGATAAAACCAACCAGATATAAAGGGGAGGGAAGGATCAATCAATAAGTCTTTATTGAATATCTACTAGTGCCAATTTTTCATGAGAAGGATTGTTCATGCTCAATCACCCATTTCTAAAGGAAGTCTTCTTAATTTCCAATCAGATAGCTCTTACGCTGTCAGAACGTAGTGCAGAGAAATGTGGTTGATGAATGCGTGTTGACTTTTCTTTGCTATCCAACATGAAGGTAGCGACCCTGCCAAAGTCAGCACTAAAACTATTTCTCATGAGTGATAACAGTAATATTCTTTTCCTTTATAGCACCTTTAATCCAAGAATCTTAAGCCTATATAAACATTTGCCCAACAATACACGCAGCATTTCAGTATTTGGTTGATGGGGAAATTCAACTAGATGCAAGAACACGGAAATAAAAATAGAACCCAGAATCTTGACTCATACTGGCCTTTGAATCTATTGTTCCTGCCTAATCATTCAAGAAAAATAAAAAATTACAGAAGTTTCAGCAGGATAAACAATGAAGTTTTTCCAACTCTAACTGATGATTCATTATTTCTCTTTTCCTGCCTTGTAAAATTATTTTTAATTTTTAAATTTGTGTTACATCTTGCTTTTGACAGTAGGAGTGCTGAATGTCAAAGAATGGGGAAATTAATCAGATTTGACTATTTCAATATCTTGGGTCTGCCAAAAAATTTGGCAATATGTGAGGAGTGAGGTCTCTTTGGATATTTACAGAGCTTCCTGTTGGACTAAGGTATTGTCAAGACAAACTCTATCTTTGTTGTTAAGTAATTCTCTTTTTTAAATTGAAAGAGAAAAGAAAATAATGGAATCAAATTTTGGGAGAATAAAAAATGATGATTAATTAAATTTTTAATACTCTGAGGTTTAGCAGATTATGAAGAGAGCTTTGAATTCCACTATTTAAGACTGAGGATAAGTCAGCAGAAGCTAGGTAGAAGTTTAAGAAAATTTATAGTGAAACTAAGATTTTATGTCATTATATTTAACAGACAATGAACTCTTTGAAGACAAATGAAAAGTAATAAGCTAATTATAAATTAATAATTTTCTAATAAAGTATACCCACCATGGTCTCAACTTGGCAACATTTTGATTAATCCATTGTTGGTTGATTGGTGGTTACACGGTCTTGATCCATAAAGGCTTTGAATGAAAGTATCTTAGAAAGTAATGTTGCATTAAAGAGTAATTCTATTTGACTCATTCCTTTGTATATCCCTCCACTTATGGCTACTTTGGCCAGCAGTCCAGTTCTGGGTAGCACACAGCCAGTCAGCTCTCAGAAAGCAGCTTGATAGTGAGGATCTTACTAAAACAACCCCACATTTCCCTAAAGCTGAGTTCACAAAGAGAGTACAGAGGAATGTGCAGATTTTCATTTACTTTATATTTTGAGCCTCCCATCAATAACTCTCAATGATCCTTGCCAGGGACCTACACTGAAGTTATGTCATAAACTGCTTAAAAGGATATATTAAAGCTGAAGCTTAATATGGAAACCCAAGGTACCACAGGAAACAAATTTAGTAGGTGGTACAACTTACGTTTAGTGGAATGCCAAATTGTATGTATTATGGGGGCATTTTTTTCTTAGATTGGGCAAGATCTGTCCATCTCTGATTGTTAATCCTGCTCTGAAATAACAACTGATGGGTAATATCTAATTTTCAGAGAACTTTATTATTACCTAGTGCATTGACTGCTCACCTCACAACTGCCATAGGAAGTAAAGTGGACAAGCATCACTATCCCTGCCATTGTCACTTCTAGGTGGGCTCAGCTGCAGAATTGGCCTTAGAGTCCAGTCTCCCAACTTTTCATCCACTTATCTTTTTTCTTCATCGTTGTTATTTTCTTACAATCCTGAAATGTATATGAATTAGCTCTAATAATTAATTCATTTCTATTAAAATGTTACACTTTTCATCCTTATTTTCCTGTATGTCACCACATAAATCTCCTTTTCTAGGTGTGATTTCTTTTTAGAGTTGCTATAAATTATTCAATAGATTTATGCTGTATCTCAAAGGCTGATCATTTTCCTTGTGGGGGTATATCTCTCCTGCACTTAAAAACAATTCAAGACTTAAAAAAAAGAAACCGAATGCTATTATTGTTACCCTATCGGACCATGTCTGCTGACAAAATCCTCTGTAACAACTTTAAGACTTTCTGAAATTACTATAAGCTACCCCACTCAGAAGCGGGAAATAATAACACTTCACTCAGCTGCTTGAAATAGTTAAACCAACTTTACTACTGTGCCATGGGAGAAATACAAAGACCAACAAGCCCGGGTCCTCTATAGGTCTCTTTATTATTATGCTCTCTGCTATAACAAAGTACTTTATCTGGCATCAAAATTACATTAATGCCCTATTCACACTGCTCTTGCAAAAAACAAATACTTCTTTGTGTCTGCGTTTTCCACATGGTTGCTCTGATGAAACATATGCCATTGGAGGACCAATATATTGATGCAAATAAAAAAGAGCAAATTAATTCCAGAAACTAGTTAGAGATAAAAGATGCCATTTTCTTATTTTCTGAAATGCAATTTATATAAAATGTCACACTGGACTTTATTTGTGGAGGAAAAGCATGCTGAAACTTCGTAACTGGCAATTTTTCTAATTTGACACTTTATCCGTTCCAAAAATGCTAAGCAGAATTGTGGGCAACTTCTTCCCGCCACTTCTGGCTGTAGCCCATTCAGTAAATCTTAATGTTATTATTGAAGATGAATGAGCCACCCAAGGTTTTTAGCAAGCTGATTCCAAAAATCTCTGTAATGTGTTGGTACAAATGCAAAGAGCCAAAATTGAAGTTTTCTGGATCAGCAAGAATACCCTTGCCTGGGAGGACTTGTAACGCTTTCTTTTTCTGGTTGATCTGGGATTCTACAAATCCTCCTTGAACATTTTGGTACCCCTGCCAGAAATTGGAGAATAAAGAGAAAAAACTGTAAACCTTTCTTAATTGTTATCCAAAAAATTATCAGTAAGCACATATTTCATTGAGTAATTATTTGCTGGAACACAGATCAACAGACGAGAGATTTTTACACATGAATAAGATGCTTGTACTCTCAGTCAGCACATCCGATTCCCTCTGCTTCCATATTTTAGACTGAAGCTCAAGTAAAACTATTTTCCAAATAACTGGGTGAAAAAAGAAAATTAAAGGAAGTTTTAACAGTCATGCAGAGCACAATCTGAATGAATTGAAGATTTGTGCATTTTTGTTTTTATTCAGTTGACTTTTAACACTTTGTAAGGTTAGGCATAACCTTGGATATTTCCATGGTCTCTGGCAGAAGCAACATGCTGACCCTGAATTTCTGATATGACATTCACTCATTGAAAACAGCACACACGTCTTCCATCGCTGTGCAGCCACTTCCTGGTGTATACAGGGCAATTCATAAATTATGAATGAATGAGTAAATAAGCATGGAGTGTTGGCTGTTTGGAAAATGATGCCTTCCTTCTCTTAGGAGATATAGCCACCCATTCTCACACAGAGTGCCCTTAAGTGGAAAAAAGATTTTGACACTCATGGTCAAAGTGCAAGTAGGGAGAAGCAGAGGGAAGCTTTCAAACAAGTGCTAGTAAGAATTTAGCTAAACTGGTGGTCATTTCCTGTACCTACTTCAGAATTTGTCTCTACATTAGTCAAGGAAAACAAGAAGTTAATGGAAAAGACAACTGCTTTTAACTCCCAATTAAAGATGTAAAACAAAAACCCAGACCATAACCCTTCTCTGAAATTTGAAAATTGGTCTTGAAATAGTTTGGCAATTCGGAGTTGAAGCAGCATCATACCACATCCTGGAGCAGTAGGACTTTTGCAGGTTTATAAAAGGTTTCTGTATCACCAACAGCTGAAAAGTCCCTCCTGGGTAACATTTGCCCAGCATATCTGACTCTCCCGTATGCTGTTGGTTTCAAGCAAATTTTGACTAGAAGTCGATGTGAAATCCCAAATCCCACTTAAAAGAAACACATTTCTCTTCTGCTTTGACTTTCTATTCACAAGTATTTCTTATCTTGTTGAAATTAATTGAAAAGTAAATCATATCATGTTAAAATAAGAAAATGTAAGAAACTGATGGATTTTGATTGTCAAAATTCAAGCACAGTCCGTCATAGAAATGAGCCTTCCAATTAAAGCTAGTTGCCTTTTGTCAGGTAAAGACAAAGAGAGGCATGAAATACAAATGGCTACAATATAATAAGAAGCAGTAGACTACTATATGACAGAGTTACTAACTGTAAAATAATATGTGAGTGACAAAATGGTTTTTCTCTACAGATAGAATGAGGTATGGGGCTTGTCATTTCTAATAGGAAGGAGAGGTTGGAGAGACTCAGGGGAGGAGAGAAAGAGGGATTTATTGAATATCTATTATGGGTCTACTACAGGTACTATATTACTTACTTCTTGAACAAATTATTCAGAGGTATAATTGCTTATAGATACAGTTTATCTTGAGATTTACAATATTTTAGTTTTTTGAATAGCTCATCCTGTTGGTGCTCTGTAGATGAATGAATCTGGTTATATAGGCCACTTGCCTCTATATGCCTGGGAATCTCCTTTAATTAGCAATTGTCTTGAGTTAATGGAAATGGCCTCCAGGTCAAAAGAATTGGATTGTATTCCCTGTCCTGTGTTTAATGCACGACAAGGCCTTTGGTGGCTAGTGGACACCTTCAGACTACACTAGAGCCCTGAAAGCCTGACTCATGCCCACCAACTCACATTTGAAAACAGGCTGCTTCAGCGAAAGAGTCGAGCAAGTTGCAACTGAATCAATATTAAATCATTCAAGTGCCTCATCATAAAACCTAACACATGTAAAATTTGACTCTTGGTATAATAGTATCAAGGCTCTGGGATTTATTTTTCTTCTTTGTTAATGTTAATTGTCATCTTTCTAATAAAGGCTTGAATTTATATCCTTTTATTACTAAAATGCAGCATCTCTTATATAGAAACTAGCCTAAGGAAATTATATATATAAATTCTGACTGTGAAAGTGTTCACTATAGTGTTATTTATAATAGCCCCCCAAATAAAGCATCATAAATATACACAAATGTAACATTCGTTGACTAAATTAAGGTTAAGAAAGGATATAATGGGAAATGATACTTTAAGAGAATGAAGAGATGTCAGTAGGAAACTCCAAGGATCCATCCCTCAACAGAAACCCTGAAAAGCCTGGCTAAAACTGTCATAATTAACTTTTTGGAATTACGGAAGATAAACAAACATTTATAGCCAACAAATAAATGCCTATCAAGAAAGGGGTGACTGAAACCAAGTAAAAGAGGTCTGTGGTGTTTACTTACATTTGTGCCACCCCATATCCTCTGGGACAAATGCAGTCCTGAGGACAGCAGCCCACAAGCTGGTGTGGATTCCTAGTGCTGGTGGGAACAAAGAAGACTTCATTCCCAAAGAATTCATTACCTTACATGTAAATGGATCAAATGCTCCAATTTAAAAAAGCTCAATTCAAAAGATTGGCAGAATGACTTTTTAAAAAATAATCCAACCATATGCTGATTATAAGAGATTCACTTTAGATCCAAATACACAAATAGATTGAAAGTGAAAAGATGGGGAAAAAATCCACACAAATAGTAACCGAGAGAACTAGGGTTGCTATACTAATATCAGATAAAATACATTATAGGTCAAACGTTATCATAAGAGATGAAAAAGGATATTATATATTGACAAAAGTGTCAATACATCAAAAGATATAATGATTATAGACATATGCACACCTAACAACAGAGTCCAAGATATATGAAGAAAAAACTGAAAGAATTGAAGGAAGAAATAAGCAGTTCTATACTAATAGTTGAAGACTTATATACCTCACTTTCAGTAACAGAACAACAACTAAACAGAAGATTAATAAGGAAATAGAGGGTTGGAACAATACCATACATAAGTCAACTAGATCTCACAGACGTACACAGAACACTCCACCCAACAACAGAACACACATTCTTCTCAAGTGCACTTAGAAAATTCCCTGGGTTACACCATATATTAGGCCATAAAAACAATCTCAGCAAAGTTTAAAATTGAAATTATATGAAGCATCTTCATGGGCCACAATGGAACGGAACTAGAAATCAATAACAGATGGAAAACTGTATCTCACAAATATATGGAAATTAAACAACACTTTCAAACAACCAATGGGTAAAAGAAGAAATTACATGAAAAATAAGAAAATACTTCATTGAATGAAAATGAATCCAAGGGCTCTGAAGGATTAAATAAAATCATTAAACTGAAGTAAAAGTATATATATTGACATGGGAAGATATTCATATTATATCAAGTTTAAAAGGAGAAAAACCATCCTTAGCCAGTGTGGCTCAGTTGGTTGGAGTGTCATCCCATACCAAAGGGTCACCAGTTCAATCCCCAGTCAGGGTGCAGACTTGATACCTGGTTGGGGCCCATGCAGTATTTCTCTTTCCTTCCCCTCTATCTTACATGAGACTAAAATAAACCTTTTAAAAAGAGAAAGGCAGCTCAAAAAATATAGGTATATATAAGAGGATCCCACTAAAATACCTCATGAATGTGTATTTACATAGAGATAAAAGCAGCTGAATAGATTGTGGAAAGATGTCCGTAATAATCATGTTTAGTTGATCACTTTTTATATTGTTATTTTTTCTTTTTGTTTCTCTATAGTTTCTAATTTTCCCTAATAAATATGTATTAAGTAAATTTTAAATAACATTTGATAAAAAAATGAATCAAAAACTCAATAAGTGCTATTAAAAGCACTTATTTATTGGACATGTGGTTTTGGACAGAATTGTTTCTTCAGTGACTAGTTTTTAAAGCATAAAGTCACTGAAACAAGCAGACAAAGAAAGAGAAATACACATTATTTAAAAGTAGTAAGATATTGCATGTATGTTACAGGCAAATTTCAACAAAATTATTACATAATATAGGCTTTTGAATAAATTTTTGATCAGAATATTTAGCCACTGCCTTGATATCTCCTTGATATGATTTGCAGTTGGGAAACTGAGGCTTCAGGGAGAAAGTAAGTCCTAGCATTGAAAGCACCACTTCTGGTAATGGATTGTTTCACTGCTACCAGTATTTGGAGCAGGCATTTCAGGCTGATTGATCCTCTGGGGAAAAGAAAGGAATTTCCCCTCTTTGACAACCTGGGACTCTTTAAGACTGTCAGCAGGGCTTGCTTTGTTTCACACTGTCGGAAATCCAGTTTTACATTAGATTAGTTTCAAGGATAAAATTTTACAGGAATAAAACATTGAAATACATTTTTCTCTCTGGAGCCTTGTCTTTATTCTAATATCAGGAAACGTTTATCATCTCAAAGTCATTGTAAATTTGGTAAAGAAAACCTCAAGTCATAAAATGCAAATCTAATCACAAAGCAGGACTTAACTGGCAAAAGGAAGGAAGGTTTCTTTTGTTCTTTTATTTCTGAGCTTAGTACCAAGTATGGATCATCTTTATGAAAGAATTAAACTTGAGAATCATTGTACCCCATCAAAGACCAGAGAACAGGGGAAGTGACAGTACTCTTTCCATTATTTTCTGTAAAACAAGGTGCTACTTGCTGGGCAAGTTTAAAAAATTCTAAATTAAAAAATATAAGAAGAATGTAAGAATTTAATCTATGTTTGTAAACACTTTCAAAATGACTCAGAAGAAATTCAGTTCTACATGATCGCTTACATTTCTAAGCCCATTTAGGACCTCATTTTCCTCCAAGTCCTTTACTCACCATGCTGCCTTTTCTAGTTTGCCACAGCACTTAGCTAAACAATGGGCTTTCCCCATTAAAAAAAAAGATTTTATTTATTTATTTTTAGAAAGAGGGGAAGGGAGGAAGAAAGAGAGGGAAAGAAACATCAACGTGTGGTTGCCTCTCACTTGACCCCCCACCCCATTTTTGTGTGTGAAGTATGCCTTCCTCTTTGGCCACACTTACATGTATTAGCTGTAATTGAGGTCTATTTTATGACAATGGCATGACATTGCATATTAAATTCAAAGGAGGACAAAAATGACAATTTGCAACGTCTCAGAGCTATCTTCCTCCCAAAGGTGGGGCCCTGAAAATCCAGACAAAAGTGACCTGGATTTCTCCAAGTTCCAGAGGATACTTCTGACTTACAGTGCTGGAAGAAGAGCAACCCAATTGCAAAATTTTTTGCTTGTCTTTATCCCTTTTCATTATACTGTGGAGTTTCACATTCAGAAACATTTTCTCAGACATATCCCAGTTCCCCATATGTATTAGACTCAATGAATTTTGTGAATTCTTGTTTCTAATGATTCCCTGCAGAGTTGGGAATTCAAATAGGCAGCAAGGGCAGAATCCAGCCAGGAGGCCAGCATAAGCTCCTCTCTGATTGTCAGTGCGGGGGCAGATGACAAAGCCAGCAGCAAAATCAGAGGGCCCTCTCCACGGGCTGATGCTGGTGTTTCATCCCCTACAGACCCACAGCTCTTTAATACTCCTTAATCCAGTTGTGTTTGCTCTTCCTGGTTTCTGGTTTCTACCACAGTCAGTTTTTGAAATAAGATTGACTTTTATTATCTCTCTTAGAAATCATGTGATTTATTTTTGTCTTTCATTTGTAAGTAACACGAAATAATAGAAAAGCATTGGAATATAAAAAATAGTGTTCAAGGGAAATAATTATTGTTTACTAACAATTGAACATTAATGACTGAGTGTACCGTGCAGTACATTTTTCCTTCTGTTAAATCTGTCATTCTAAAACTAGAATTTAAAGAAAAACCAAGTGTTTTTGTTTGTTTGTTTGTTTTCTTTTTGCTTTTTTGTGAGTCTGTTTCCTAACTGTATTTTATTTCACTGGTTAATGTGCTTAAGGAACTTAGTGAAGACCTCAGCAGCATAAAGCAGATTCAGTCAGAAACAAAGGCTAAACTAAATGAAATAAAAACAAATTACAGGGAAACAAAGGTAGAGTGGATGAGGATGAGAATCAAATCAATGATTTGGAACATAAGGAAGGAAAGAACAACTAAGTAGAACAACAAGAAGAAAAAAGAATCCAAAAAGATTGAGGATAATATGAGCAGCCTCTGGGATAACTTCAAGAGGTCCAACATTTGCATCATAGGGGTGCCAGAAGGAGAAGAGAAAGAGCAAGACATTGGAACTCTATTTGAAAAAATAGTGAAAGAAACCTTCCTACTTTGGTGAAGGAAAGGGACATGCAAGTCCAGGAACCACAGAGAGTCTCAAACAAGATGGATGCAAAGAGACCCACTCCAAGACACACCTTAATTAAAAGGCCAAAGGTTAAAGATTAAGAGAGAATCTTAAAAGCAGCAAGAGAAAAGAAATTAGTGATGTACAGGGGAGTTCCCATAAGACTGTCAACTGATTTCTCAAAAGAAACTTTGCAGGCCTGAAGAGATTGGCAAGAAATATCCAAAGTCATGACAAGCAGGGACCTACAGCCAAGATTGCTCTGCCCAGAAAAGCTATCATTTAGAATCAAAAGGTAGATAAAGAGCTTCCCAGACAAGGAAAAAACTAAAGGAGTTCCTCATCACCAAACCATTATTTTATGAAATGTTAAAGGGGATTATTTAAGAAAAAGAAGAAGATCAAAACTATGAATAATAAAATGGCAAAAATATGTATCTATCAACAATGGAATCTAAAAAAGAAATTAAGAAAACAAGAAGAACAGAGACAGAATCATGGATATGGACAACATTTTGATGGTTGGCAGATGGGAGGTGGATGTGGGGGAGTGGGTGAAGAGGTGAGGGGATTAAGAAGTACAAATAGATAGCCACAGAACAGCCATGGGGATGTTAAGTACCGTATAGGAGATGGAGTAGCCAAAGAACTTACACACATGACCCATGGACATGAACAATGGTGGGGAAATTCCCTGAGGGAGTGGGGGTGCTGAGTGGAGGGGTCAAAGGTGGAAAATCAGGACAACTGTAATAGCATAAGCAATAAAATATAATTTTTTAAAAGATTTCCTTAGTGGCAGCACTGTTGATTATGCATGCTCATATTGGCTCTCCTTCCTTCCCTGCTTCATTCCCTTTGCCCCTCTCTTTAGCTCCCTGGGAGCTGGGACAGTAGCAGCACAGAAGCTTTCGCCTCAGGCTCTCCTTTCAGAGAACCCAGCAAAGCGACTATCCCACTGGTAGGTTCAAATTATACTTACTTGCTGGGACAAAATGTATGTGCCAGCACTTTACTTAATCATTGTGGTGATCTTGAGACGTAGAATCATTATTACTCTCCCCCACATAAGGAGACAGGTTCAGATAAGTCAAGGATCTTGACAAAGGACATACAGCTTATAAATTGCAGAGCCAGGTTTTGGCCCAGGTAGTGTCTCACCCTAAAGCTCAATTTCTTTTCTTTACATTTTAATGCTTAGATCAGAGATAATAATAATGTGCACTCACAAAGAAGGCAATTTCTCCTCTTATATCACTCTGATAACCCCCTTTGTACCAGTAGTGATTGGTTTTCTCCTTGAAGTTTACTTTTCTTTTTAATATGCATGTGAAGATACAGTGCACTTCTATACAGGTAAGTATTTTAGGAATGTTAAAGGAAATGGCAGGCTTTCATCTGAAACGTGTTATGGAGGAAATCAGAGAATGTTCTTTTAACAAGTCAAATCTAAAAACTACATATAGAGATAAAGCAAAGTCAGCTCATTAAAAATTTTCACCTTCAGAAAATAATTTGTTTTTAAATAAATTTAGCACAACATAAACATGAGAGGAGAAGAAAAATATGAAAACTTATATAATTTTAGTTTGATTATATCACCAAATAACCTAACTGGTGGTAGAGTGGAAAGAAATATAATCCATAAGGGAAGTGAGAAAGGTTAAAGAAGTCAACACTAATTAAATAACGACTAAAACTGAATGGATATTGATCTGTATTAGCTGGAGGCCATTCCTGCCTTTTAGAATCTTATACATCAGTAAAGAGAGGGAAAAAAAGTTTCTGCTATTTTGATATGAAAATATGTCATTCCAGAGCCAGGTTTGCTAATTCAAGACAGCCGTAGATTCCCAGTACACACATTCTAATATTCCACACCTACTGGCAGGTATTGAAACAGATAAGATCCTTTAATAAGGCTGTGTGAGACTGAGTCATAAGAGCCTATGGTTTGATGGCTGTTTACCCTTGTTGAGGCTGAAAGCAGATGGACTTAATCTAATGCAAATTAGAAGTGAAAGTGGCAGCTCAAGCTTTTAGCTATTATGGCCTCTGCTGGATGGTCACCTGTCCCCAGGGTTATATCCACTCAATAGTGACTCAGGTGACAGCAGAGGTAGGAAAACTTGTGCTCCATGTAGGATTCTGTGATGGTGTTGCCCTTGGATAGTATGCTTTCTTAGGAAACACATCTAATGGGAAACAAAACTATAATTTTTAATGCTAACATTATAAACAATCAGTTGTCATTATTAATGATGATGTCAGTGACTATCATTTATTAGTGGCTACTATATTCTGGTTCTTCCATATGTAAATTGCTGTACCTACAACCCTGGAAGGTAGGTGTTATTATTCACACTTTCTACATGAGGAAACTGAAGCTTAGAGGGGAAAAATATCTTACCTAAAGTGAAGACTGAAATAGTAAATCAACTAGGCTCCTCTCTGTTCTTTCCATTATGCAACATGGCTGCCCATTTGCTCCCATGAGTCTAGGTAAGCAAAAGCAGACTTCAATAAAATCCTTTGTGTTACAGAGAAGAATTAATGCACATTTTTGGAGAGGTGAGTAAATATGATTAAGACCACTGCCATAGAGTATGGTTGAATCAATAACAACAACAAAAATAGAGTTGATTCATTATGATATTTGGACAACTTTTGTCAAGTGATGCAAAAGATGCATAGTCAATCCTAGAAGACTATTCATTCATTGAGCACACATGTGTTGAGTGAGTTCTAGGTGCTACAGTTGTACTAGATGCTAGAGCTTAGAAAAATAAGAAAAAAATACAGAAATGCATGGCATTGCTAAAAGCAGTTCTCCTGCTTTAGAAGTATTCATTACATCAGAATGGCACTATGCTTATGGTAGCTCTTCTAACTTTTAGCAGTCATATAAATGATGGTCTGGGGTCAGTATTTCAATCTGAATAATATTTCTAGATCTACATTTTGCTTCTAAGGCAATTCTTCCAGAACCTAGAGGTCAAGGTTCTCTTATGAATTATCATGGAATACCACGGACAAGATGGCCAGGTTATCACCAAGCCTATTTTCTCTTCTTCCTAACTACATAGTTACTACATAGTTAGACAATATATACCAGCCTCCTTTGCAGTTATATATGGTCATATGAATGACTTTTAGCCAATGGAAAGTACGTGGAGGTGATGGGAACCAATTCCTGTCCTGGTCCATAAATATCTCCCATGACTTTCTTTTTTATTACATTTTACTGTTTATGCTATTACAGTTGTCCTGATTTTTCTCCCTTTGCCCCCCTCCACTCAGCATCCCCACTCACTCGGGAACCCCCCCCCACCATTGTTCATGTCCATGGGTCATGTGTATAAGTTCTTTGGCTACTCCATTTTCTATACCATATTTTACATCCCCACTGCTATTCCATGACTATCTATTTGTACTTCTTAATCCCCTCACCTCTTCACCCATTCTCCCACAACCCTTGTCAACTGGCAACCATCAAAATGCTCTCTGTATCCATGATTCTGCTTCTGTTCTTCTTGTTTTCTTAGTTTCCTTTTAAGATTCAATTGTTGATTGATACATATTTTTGCCATTTTATTATTCATAGTTTTGATCTTCTTCTTTTTCTTAAATAATCCCCTTTAACATTTCATAAAATAATGGTTTGGTGATGAGGAACTCCTTTAGTTTTTTTCCTTGTCTGGGAAGCTCTTTATCTACCTTTTGATTCTAAATGATAGCTTTTCTGGGCAGAGCAATCTTGGCTGTAGGTCCCTGCTTGTCATGACTTTGGATATTTCTTGCCAATCTCTTCAGGCCTGCAAAGTTTCTTTTGAGAAATCAGTTGACAGTCTTATGGGAACTCCCCTGTACATCACTAATTTCTTTTCTCTTGCTGCTTTTAAGATTCTCTCTTAATCTTTAACCTTTGGCCTTTTAATTAAGGTGTGTCTTGGAGTGGGTCTCTTTGCATCCATCTTGTTTGAGACTCTCTGTGGTTCCTGGACTTGCATGTCCCTTTCCTTCACCAAAGTAGGAAGGTTTCTTTCACTATTTTTTCAAATAGAGTTCCAATGTCTTGCTCTTTCTCTTCTCCTTCTGGCACCCCTATGATGCAAATGTTGGACCTCTTGAAGTTATCCCAGAGGCTGCTCATATTATCCTCAATCTTTTTGGATTCTTTTTTCTTCTTGTTGTTCTACTTAGTTGTTCTTTCCTTCCTTATGTTCCAAATCATTGATTTGATTCTCATCCTCATCCACTCTACCTTTGTTTCCCTGTAATTTGTTTTTATTTCATTTAGTTTAGCCTTTGTTTCTGACTGAATCTGCTTTATGCTGCTGAGGTCTTCACTAAGTTCCTTAAGCACATTAACCAGTGAAATAAAATACAGTTAGGAAACAGACTCACAAAAAAGCAAAAAGAAAACAAACAAACAAACAAAAACACTTGGTTTTTCTTTAAATTCTAGTTTTAGAATGACAGATTTAACAGAAGGAAAAATGTACTGCACGGTACACTCAGTCATTAATGTTCAATTGTTAGTAAACAATAATTATTTCCCTTGAACACTATTTTTTATATTCCAATGCTTTTCTATTATTTCGTGTTACTTACAAATGAAAGACAAAAATAAATCACATGATTTCTAAGAGAGATAATAAAAGTCAATCTTATTTCAAAAACTGACTGTGGTAGAAACCAGAAACCAGGAAGAGCAAACACAACTGGATTAAGGAGTATTAAAGAGCTGTGGGTCTGTAGGGGATGAAACACCAGCATCAGCCCGTGGAGAGGGCCCTCTGATTTTGCTGCTGGCTTTGTCATCTGCCCCCGCACTGACAATCAGAGAGGAGCTTATGCTGGCCTCCTGGCTGGATTCTGCCCTTGCTGCCTATTTGAATTCCCAACTCTGCAGGGAATCATTAGAAACAAGAATTCACAAAATTCATTGAGTCTAATACATATGGGGAACTGGGATATGTCTGAGAAAATGTTTCTGAATGTGAAACTCCACAGTATAATGAAAAGGGATAAAGACAAGCAAAAAATTTTGCAATTGGGTTGCTCTTCTTCCAGCACTGTAAGTCAGAAGTATCCTCTGGAACTTGGAGAAATCCAGGTCACTTTTGTCTGGATTTTCAGGGCCCCACCTTTGGGAGGAAGATAGCTCTGAGACGTTGCAAATTGTCATTTTTGTCCTCCTTTGAATTTAATATGCAATGTCATGCCATTGTCATAAAATAGACCTCAATTACAGCTAATACATGTAAGTGTGGCCAAAGAGGAAGGCATACTTCACACACAAAAATGGGGTGGGGGGTCAAGTGAGAGGCAACCACACGTTGATGTTTCTTTCCCTCTCTTTCTTCCTCCCTTCCCCTCTTTCTAAAAATAAATAAATAAAATCTTTTTTTTTAATGGGGAAAGCCCATTGTTTAGCTAAGTGCTGTGGCAAACTAGAAAAGGCAGCATGGTGAGTAAAGGACTTGGAGGAAAATGAGGTCCTAAATGGGCTTAGAAATGTAAGCGATCATGTAGAACTGAATTTCTTCTGAGTCATTTTGAAAGTGTTTACAAACATAGATTAAATTCTTACATTCTTCTTATATTTTTTAATTTAGAATTTTTTAAACTTGCCCAGCAAGTAGCACCTTGTTTTACAGAAAATAATGGAAAGAGTACTGTCACTTCCCCTGTTCTCTGGTCTTTGATGGGGTACAATGATTCTCAAGTTTAATTCTTTCATAAAGATGATCCATACTTGGTACTAAGCTCAGAAATAAAAGAACAAAAGAAACCTTCCTTCCTTTTGCCAGTTAAGTCCTGCTTTGTGATTAGATTTGCATTTTATGACTTGAGGTTTTCTTTACCAAATTTACAATGACTTTGAGATGATAAACGTTTCCTGATATTAGAATAAAGACAAGGCTCCAGAGAGAAAAATGTATTTCAATGTTTTATTCCTGTAAAATTTTATCCTTGAAACTAATCTAATGTAAAACTGGATTTCCGACAGTGTGAAACAAAGCAAGCCCTGCTGACAGTCTTAAAGAGTCCCAGGTTGTCAAAGAGGGGAAATTCCTTTCTTTTCCCCAGAGGATCAATCAGCCTGAAATGCCTGCTCCAAATACTGGTAGCAGTGAAACAATCCATTACCAGAAGTGGTGCTTTCAATGCTAGGACTTACTTTCTCCCTGAAGCCTCAGTTTCCCAACTGCAAATCATATCAAGGAGATATCAAGGCAGTGGCTAAATATTCTGATCAAAAATTTATTCAAAAGCCTATATTATGTAATAATTTTGTTGAAATTTGCCTGTAACATACATGCAATATCTTACTACTTTTAAATAATGTGTATTTCTCTTTCTTTGTCTGCTTGTTTCAGTGACTTTATGCTTTAAAAACTAGTCACTGAAGAAACAATTCTGTCCAAAACCACATGTCCAATAAATAAGTGCTTTTAATAGCACTTATTGAGTTTTTGATTCATTTTTTTATCAAATGTTATTTAAAATTTACTTAATACATATTTATTAGGGAAAATTAGAAACTATAGAGAAACAAAAAGAAAAAATAACAATATAAAAAGTGATCAACTAAACATGATTATTACGGACATCTTTCCACAATCTATTCAGCTGCTTTTATCTCTATGTAAATACACATTCATGAGGTATTTTAGTGGGATCCTCTTATATATACCTATATTTTTTGAGCTGCCTTTCTCTTTTTAAAAGGTTTATTTTAGTCTCATGTAAGATAGAGGGGAAGGAAAGAGAAATACTGCATGGGCCCCAACCAGGTATCAAGTCTGCACCCTGACTGGGGATTGAACTGGTGACCCTTTGGTATGGGATGACACTCCAACCAACTGAGCCACACTGGCTAAGGATGGTTTTTCTCCTTTTAAACTTGATATAATATGAATATCTTCCCATGTCAATATATATACTTTTACTTCAGTTTAATGATTTTATTTAATCCTTCAGAGCCCTTGGATTCATTTTCATTCAATGAAGTATTTTCTTATTTTTCATGTAATTTCTTCTTTTACCCATTGGTTGTTTGAAAGTGTTGTTTAATTTCCATATATTTGTGAGATACAGTTTTCCATCTGTTATTGATTTCTAGTTCCGTTCCATTGTGGCCCATGAAGATGCTTCATATAATTTCAATTTTAAACTTTGCTGAGATTGTTTTTATGGCCTAATATATGGTGTAACCCAGGGAATTTTCTAAGTGCACTTGAGAAGAATGTGTGTTCTGTTGTTGGGTGGAGTGTTCTGTGTACGTCTGTGAGATCTAGTTGACTTATGTATGGTATTGTTCCAACCCTCTATTTCCTTATTAATCTTCTGTTTAGTTGTTGTTCTGTTACTGAAAGTGAGGTATATAAGTCTTCAACTATTAGTATAGAACTGCTTATTTCTTCCTTCAATTCTTTCAGTTTTTTCTTCATATATCTTGGACTCTGTTGTTAGGTGTGCATATGTCTATAATCATTATATCTTTTGATGTATTGACACTTTTGTCAATATATAATATCCTTTTTCATCTCTTATGATAACGTTTGACCTATAATGTATTTTATCTGATATTAGTATAGCAACCCTAGTTCTCTCGGTTACTATTTGTGTGGATTTTTTCCCCATCTTTTCACTTTCAATCTATTTGTGTATTTGGATCTAAAGTGAATCTCTTATAATCAGCATATGGTTGGATTATTTTTTAAAAAGTCATTCTGCCAATCTTTTGAATTGAGCTTTTTTAAATTGGAGCATTTGATCCATTTACATGTAAGGTAATGAATTCTTTGGGAATGAAGTCTTCTTTGTTCCCACCAGCACTAGGAATCCACACCAGCTTGTGGGCTGCTGTCCTCAGGACTGCATTTGTCCCAGAGGATATGGGGTGGCACAAATGTAAGTAAACACCACAGACCTCTTTTACTTGGTTTCAGTCACCCCTTTCTTGATAGGCATTTATTTGTTGGCTATAAATGTTTGTTTATCTTCCGTAATTCCAAAAAGTTAATTATGACAGTTTTAGCCAGGCTTTTCAGGGTTTCTGTTGAGGGATGGATCCTTGGAGTTTCCTACTGACATCTCTTCATTCTCTTAAAGTATCATTTCCCATTATATCCTTTCTTAACCTTAATTTAGTCAACGAATGTTACATTTGTGTATATTTATGATGCTTTATTTGGGGGGCTATTATAAATAACACTATAGTGAACACTTTCACAGTCAGAATTTATATATATAATTTCCTTAGGCTAGTTTCTATATAAGAGATGCTGCATTTTAGTAATAAAAGGATATAAATTCAAGCCTTTATTAGAAAGATGACAATTAACATTAACAAAGAAGAAAAATAAATCCCAGAGCCTTGATACTATTATACCAAGAGTCAAATTTTACATGTGTTAGGTTTTATGATGAGGCACTTGAATGATTTAATATTGATTCAGTTGCAACTTGCTCGACTCTTTCGCTGAAGCAGCCTGTTTTCAAATGTGAGTTGGTGGGCATGAGTCAGGCTTTCAGGGCTCTAGTGTAGTCTGAAGGTGTCCACTAGCCACCAAAGGCCTTGTCGTGCATTAAACACAGGACAGGGAATACAATCCAATTCTTTTGACCTGGAGGCCATTTCCATTAACTCAAGACAATTGCTAATTAAAGGAGATTCCCAGGCATATAGAGGCAAGTGGCCTATATAACCAGATTCATTCATCTACAGAGCACCAACAGGATGAGCTATTCAAAAAACTAAAATATTGTAAATCTCAAGATAAACTGTATCTATAAGCAATTATACCTCTGAATAATTTGTTCAAGAAGTAAGTAATATAGTACCTGTAGTAGACCCATAATAGATATTCAATAAATCCCTCTTTCTCTCCTCCCCTGAGTCTCTCCAACCTCTCCTTCCTATTAGAAATGACAAGCCCCATACCTCATTCTATCTGTAGAGAAAAACCATTTTGTCACTCACATATTATTTTACAGTTAGTAACTCTGTCATATAGTAGTCTACTGCTTCTTATTATATTGTAGCCATTTGTATTTCATGCCTCTCTTTGTCTTTACCTGACAAAAGGCAACTAGCTTTAATTGGAAGGCTCATTTCTATGACGGACTGTGCTTGAATTTTGACAATCAAAATCCATCAGTTTCTTACATTTTCTTATTTTAACATGATATGATTTACTTTTCAATTAATTTCAACAAGATAAGAAATACTTGTGAATAGAAAGTCAAAGCAGAAGAGAAATGTGTTTCTTTTAAGTGGGATTTGGGATTTCACATCGACTTCTAGTCAAAATTTGCTTGAAACCAACAGCATACGGGAGAGTCAGATATGCTGGGCAAATGTTACCCAGGAGGGACTTTTCAGCTGTTGGTGATACAGAAACCTTTTATAAACCTGCAAAAGTCCTACTGCTCCAGGATGTGGTATGATGCTGCTTCAACTCCGAATTGCCAAACTATTTCAAGACCAATTTTCAAATTTCAGAGAAGGGTTATGGTCTGGGTTTTTGTTTTACATCTTTAATTGGGAGTTAAAAGCAGTTGTCTTTTCCATTAACTTCTTGTTTTCCTTGACTAATGTAGAGACAAATTCTGAAGTAGGTACAGGAAATGACCACCAGTTTAGCTAAATTCTTACTAGCACTTGTTTGAAAGCTTCCCTCTGCTTCTCCCTACTTGCACTTTGACCATGAGTGTCAAAATCTTTTTTCCACTTAAGGGCACTCTGTGTGAGAATGGGTGGCTATATCTCCTAAGAGAAGGAAGGCATCATTTTCCAAACAGCCAACACTCCATGCTTATTTACTCATTCATTCATAATTTATGAATTGCCCTGTATACACCAGGAAGTGGCTGCACAGCGATGGAAGACGTGTGTGCTGTTTTCAATGAGTGAATGTCATATCAGAAATTCAGGGTCAGCATGTTGCTTCTGCCAGAGACCATGGAAATATCCAAGGTTATGCCTAACCTTACAAAGTGTTAAAAGTCAACTGAATAAAAACAAAAATGCACAAATCTTCAATTCATTCAGATTGTGCTCTGCATGACTGTTAAAACTTCCTTTAATTTTCTTTTTTCACCCAGTTATTTGGAAAATAGTTTTACTTGAGCTTCAGTCTAAAATATGGAAGCAGAGGGAATCGGATGTGCTGACTGAGAGTACAAGCATCTTATTCATGTGTAAAAATCTCTCGTCTGTTGATCTGTGTTCCAGCAAATAATTACTCAATGAAATATGTGCTTACTGATAATTTTTTGGATAACAATTAAGAAAGGTTTACAGTTTTTTCTCTTTATTCTCCAATTTCTGGCAGGGGTACCAAAATGTTCAAGGAGGATTTGTAGAATCCCAGATCAACCAGAAAAAGAAAGCGTTACAAGTCCTCCCAGGCAAGGGTATTCTTGCTGATCCAGAAAACTTCAATTTTGGCTCTTTGCATTTGTACCAACACATTACAGAGATTTTTGGAATCAGCTTGCTAAAAACCTTGGGTGGCTCATTCATCTTCAATAATAACATTAAGATTTACTGAATGGGCTACAGCCAGAAGTGGCGGGAAGAAGTTGCCCACAATTCTGCTTAGCATTTTTGGAACGGATAAAGTGTCAAATTAGAAAAATTGCCAGTTACGAAGTTTCAGCATGCTTTTCCTCCACAAATAAAGTCCAGTGTGACATTTTATATAAATTGCATTTCAGAAAATAAGAAAATGGCATCTTTTATCTCTAACTAGTTTCTGGAATTAATTTGCTCTTTTTTATTTGCATCAATATATTGGTCCTCCAATGGCATATGTTTCATCAGAGCAACCATGTGGAAAACGCAGACACAAAGAAGTATTTGTTTTTTGCAAGAGCAGTGTGAATAGGGCATTAATGTAATTTTGATGCCAGATAAAGTACTTTGTTATAGCAGAGAGCATAATAATAAAGAGACCTATAGAGGACCCGGGCTTGTTGGTCTTTGTATTTCTCCCATGGCACAGTAGTAAAGTTGGTTTAACTATTTCAAGCAGCTGAGTGAAGTGTTATTATTTCCCGCTTCTGAGTGGGGTAGCTTATAGTAATTTCAGAAAGTCTTAAAGTTGTTACAGAGGATTTTGTCAGCAGACATGGTCCGATAGGGTAACAATAATAGCATTCGGTTTCTTTTTTTTAAGTCTTGAATTGTTTTTAAGTGCAGGAGAGATATACCCCCACAAGGAAAATGATCAGCCTTTGAGATACAGCATAAATCTATTGAATAATTTATAGCAACTCTAAAAAGAAATCACACCTAGAAAAGGAGATTTATGTGGTGACATACAGGAAAATAAGGATGAAAAGTGTAACATTTTAATAGAAATGAATTAATTATTAGAGCTAATTCATATACATTTCAGGATTGTAAGAAAATAACAACGATGAAGAAAAAAGATAAGTGGATGAAAAGTTGGGAGACTGGACTCTAAGGCCAATTCTGCAGCTGAGCCCACCTAGAAGTGACAATGGCAGGGATAGTGATGCTTGTCCACTTTACTTCCTATGGCAGTTGTGAGGTGAGCAGTCAATGCACTAGGTAATAATAAAGTTCTCTGAAAATTAGATATTACCCATCAGTTGTTATTTCAGAGCAGGATTAACAATCAGAGATGGACAGATCTTGCCCAATCTAAGAAAAAAATGCCCCCATAATACATACAATTTGGCATTCCACTAAACGTAAGTTGTACCACCTACTAAATTTGTTTCCTGTGGTACCTTGGGTTTCCATATTAAGCTTCAGCTTTAATATATCCTTTTAAGCAGTTTATGACATAACTTCAGTGTAGGTCCCTGGCAAGGATCATTGAGAGTTATTGATGGGAGGCTCAAAATATAAAGTAAATGAAAATCTGCACATTCCTCTGTACTCTCTTTGTGAACTCAGCTTTAGGGAAATGTGGGGTTGTTTTAGTAAGATCCTCACTATCAAGCTGCTTTCTGAGAGCTGACTGGCTGTGTGCTACCCAGAACTGGACTGCTGGCCAAAGTAGCCATAAGTGGAGGGATATACAAAGGAATGAGTCAAATAGAATTACTCTTTAATGCAACATTACTTTCTAAGATACTTTCATTCAAAGCCTTTATGGATCAAGACCGTGTAACCACCAATCAACCAACAATGGATTAATCAAAATGTTGCCAAGTTGAGACCATGGTGGGTATACTTTATTAGAAAATTATTAATTTATAATTAGCTTATTACTTTTCATTTGTCTTCAAAGAGTTCATTGTCTGTTAAATATAATGACATAAAATCTTAGTTTCACTATAAATTTTCTTAAACTTCTACCTAGCTTCTGCTGACTTATACTCAGTCTTAAATAGTGGAATTCAAAGCTCTCTTCATAATCTGCTAAACCTCAGAGTATTAAAAATTTAATTAATCATCATTTTTTATTCTCCCAAAATTTGATTCCATTATTTTCTTTTCTCTTTCAATTTAAAAAAGAGAATTACTTAACAACAAAGATAGAGTTTGTCTTGACAATACCTTAGTCCAACAGGAAGCTCTGTAAATATCCAAAGAGACCTCACTCCTCACATATTGCCAAATTTTTTGGCAGACCCAAGATATTGAAATAGTCAAATCTGATTAATTTCCCCATTCTTTGACATTCAGCACTCCTACTGTCAAAAGCAAGATGTAACACAAATTTAAAAATTAAAAATAATTTTACAAGGCAGGAAAAGAGAAATAATGAATCATCAGTTAGAGTTGGAAAAACTTCATTGTTTATCCTGCTGAAACTTCTGTAATTTTTTATTTTTCTTGAATGATTAGGCAGGAACAATAGATTCAAAGGCCAGTATGAGTCAAGATTCTGGGTTCTATTTTTATTTCCGTGTTCTTGCATCTAGTTGAATTTCCCCATCAACCAAATACTGAAATGCTGCGTGTATTGTTGGGCAAATGTTTATATAGGCTTAAGATTCTTGGATTAAAGGTGCTATAAAGGAAAAGAATATTACTGTTATCACTCATGAGAAATAGTTTTAGTGCTGACTTTGGCAGGGTCGCTACCTTCATGTTGGATAGCAAAGAAAAGTCAACACGCATTCATCAACCACATTTCTCTGCACTACGTTCTGACAGCGTAAGAGCTATCTGATTGGAAATTAAGAAGACTTCCTTTAGAAATGGGTGATTGAGCATGAACAATCCTTCTCATGAAAAATTGGCACTAGTAGATATTCAATAAAGACTTATTGATTGATCCTTCCCTCCCCTTTATATCTGGTTGGTTTTATCCTTTAGGCAGCCCACCTGAAGCAAGCAGAGTAGATTATCCAGGAACAGCCTTTAGAAATATTATTTATCTTCTCTGAGATTCACATTTGCTTCCAGAGAAACTCGCAAGGAACAGTCATGGATCAGCAACCTACTTGTTTTGGATTTTTATAGAGATAAGGTAAAATTATTAAGTGAAAATTTCATCATCCATATTTTCAATTAGAGTTAGCTATAGCTTAACAGGAAACCTCCATTAAACAGTCTAAAATAACTTATTTCCCAGAGACACAGGTGCTCAGGGCCCTACCTCCACCTCTCTGACATCTTCCTCAGCTCTGCAATGCTTACATGTGGGATTCATCCCCTGGTGGACATCCAGGTGGCTGCAACATTTCTGGGCATCACATGCCAATGTAACTATGTACACAGGAAGAAAAGGGACCATCCCTTCCTTGTGATTTATTTTTAGGAGCAAGGAAATACTTTCCAGAAATCCTAGCTCCTCTTAGCAGACCTTCCCTCGTAGAGTCAGGTCACATGTCTTTCTTAAACCACTCACGCACTGGCAAGGTGAATGGGATCAAACAATCAGTAGACTAAGCAGATAGAGAAGAATTTATGTTGGGAGACTGCCACCACGATACCTTTATCTGAGGAATATTTAGTTCAAATTTCTGTAACATAAATCTCCTAAGCACATATTTCATAATTTATCAATCCAGGTTGTACTCTAATTTGAGGGTCATTGAGTATATTGAAGTTGCTAATTTTTTTATAACCAAGACATTAAAAGCAGTTAGTATTAAGGGGTTTCTCTTCATAGAATCTCTGTTTTATGGATTCTCTAAGAATGAAACTGAAAGACAGAACCAAAAAGTTACAGAGGGTCCATAGCTTTGAGTATCTTCAGTATAGGCTCTGGGATTTCTTAATCGATGCCAAGGCAAAGAAGAGGACAGGGAGGGTTGGGGAAATGATTATCCCCATTTTTCACTAGGCCTTCCACCTCTCTATACCAATAGCATTTTTATCAGTCAAATTAATTAACTACAGTAATGAAAGCAGCACTGTCCAGGGACCTGCAGAAGACCCAGCTTTGCTGTAGGAAGGTGTGGTCTTTCATAACCTATGCTTAGGCAAGTAAGAGTGTGTGGGCTGGGGTCTTTAATGCCTTTTTACCTCTAAGAATCTATGATGGTGTTCTTTAATTTCTGCTATCTCTTTTTGGAAGGATGTGCTAATAAGGAAAGAAATTGCTTCGAAGCATGTAAACAAGGGAGAACAAATCCAACTGAACAGGACTGGGCCTGACTGTCTCTGGAATGATTGAGCACAACCTCTCTGAGTGAACTCATGACTGAAGGCATTGCTATTTGTAAGGTCCAGAGAGATGCAGAGTCTGGATCTCAAATACCTTTATCAGTATGTGTGTGGGAGAGGAACAGAGGGAAAGATCATTTTTAAATGGAAAAACATAAACAGGATAATATAGAAAACTGCCTTTTATTTATTTATTTATTTTTAGTTTATTTGCTCATTTGATCTTCACTTCAGCCTGGTGATGAAGAAAAAAATATACATTATGGCCCTCATATACCGCAAATAAAAACTATGCAACTCGGGGAGCCCAGAGCTATAAAGCGATGCTGGCAGAGCTGGCAATGGAGCTGGATCTTTTCAACAGAAAGCGTCTTTGTGGGATTCTACCTATTTTTTTAAAATAATTGAGTTGCTTGTATTTGTAAGACACATTTAAGATCTAGGAACTGTTAAACAGCTTCTAATAAAGATTTGATTGGTGAAGATTCTTAGTTATTCATGCAATAAATACGTATTGGCACATTAATTATGTCTCCACGTTGAAGTATGTTTATGCATATCTTCTGGATCTTCCGTCTACTTTGAAAAGCTTCTGGTTGCCTGGGATATTCTGATGTTGAGTTTAACTCTCTTCCTGGGATTCACAGTTAAGTGATTACTCCAACCTTTCTATTCTATGCCTTTAAAACAGGAAGTAGAATGACTGAAGAGCTCAGACTAAGGCATTTGCCCCATTCCATACTTAATGCCTTCTTGGCAGGATACCCAGTGGAGCTTTTCACAAAACTACCTGTGTAGTCAGAGACAGAAACAATTTGTGTTGCTCCAAGATCTTTCAAGTTGCTACAGCTATTTAGCTATAAAATTTCCAGGGCAGATGAACACTGCTTTTTCTAGTTACCTTAAATGCCACTATGCTTAATCTTTTAATGTGTTAGTTTGGTTAAGCAAATTCACCAATTTGTTCCATTGTTATGAATCCATGCTCATGCCAGGCACTTTGGTAGCAAAGGGCATTTTTAAGAACAGTGATTTAACCCCTCTTGGTCCCAGAAAAAAATGCCCCAGTGGAGGATGGAAACAAGTCCTGGCAGGTAACAGTAAAACCCATGTTTTCTCCACAGACCATGATGATACTTGTAATTAGTGTCACCTAAATCAAAATGATTAAAGAAAAATCATGTCATTCCAGATGCTCAGCATACACTTCCTCACTGTAAACTAAAGTGACCATTAAGCATCTGAAATGCCTATAATTTGAACCACAGCTGCAAGAAAAGTCACTCAGTTGTGAATTTGTTAGACCATATGTTATTGTACCAGCATGGGCTTTCTTTCTCAAGGCCCCTATTGCCCCCATTGGGATAATTTTTAAAAGAATGACATTGACTTGTGTTCATAGCTACTCCATGACTAAGAGGGAGCAAGTTAAATAGAAAAACACTTCAGCAAATAACAGCTCTAAAAAATAGAATTAGTCCATGTTTCAGGTTTGAGCTGTTCAAGGGGTCCACTGTTTATCACAACTATCTCTCCCATCCCCCATGCCAATACACACATACACACACACACACACACTCCCTACATCAATAGTATCACATGTGGAAAGCTTGTAATAAAAGATTTTAGGATAATTCAAAAACCACTATTTAAAAGACAGCTTTCATTTCTTCCCACAAAGGGAGCTATTTGCCAAGTAAACAGATATATTTAACTATGACCTGGTTTTTCTCAAGCGCCCACACCTCTCTTCCAACAGAGAAACAGACAAATGGTGGTCAGACAACCAAAGAAATAAGGGAGACAGGACATCTGGATAATCCACAAAGAGAACAATTACTCTTTGGATTACCAAATTGGATTGCACTCTTGACTAGCTGTAACATGTTTAAGAAACTCCTGGGTCTTTCTGGTGACTCACTGAGAACCAGCACAGAAGCTTTTTCCATAGATGCTGCAATCGTTTTAAGAGCCTAGCAATTAAACTGCCTCTTGGACAGGCCATCAAGAAAGAAACAGCTTCCTAACCAGTTAGGTCTAGTATATAAAAAAGGAAATTTTAACTACAACAGATTCAAAATAAATCTAAAATTTTATAAATTCAAAGATATTCTGCTTTTCATCTTAGAAAGTGGTTTCTAAAAATCAGACAATATATCTTTTATATCCATTTAGTCTGGGATAATGATGGAGGGACCTGGTGCTGATTATTGAATATTTATTCTTCAAAGAAAAATGACTCTCCATTTAATATTTTGGAAAAATGTATGTCACTTATTATATCTCTCTAAGCCTCTCATCCAACACTTTCAACAATTTCTAAGCCATAGTCCGGTATTCCACAATGCTATTCTTGGAGACCAGAGGCCAATTTCCATGGAGACAAAACTGCAGAATCCTCCTTGACTAAACATTCTAAAGCTCTGAGTCCCATACCAATCCACATTATTATCAGCTAAGAAACTTCTGGAAAAAAATGCCAGTGCTTGAGCCCAATGTCAGAGACAATTAAAATGATAGTCTTTGGGCATGTAATCCAAACATCAGTACTTCTTAAAAGCTTCCCAAGTAATTGTAATGTACAGACAGGGTTGAGGACCTCTGATTTGGTCTAACCCATTACTTTACAAATAAGAATATGATGGTAGTTCAGAGAAGTTAAGTGTTTTGTTCCAGACAATACAGCCTAGTTAATGTCAGAGTAAGAATGAATACCTATGTCTGTCTGCTTACATGCAGCTGAGACTTCATGTCACATACAATGTCACCTAGCATGTTTAACTTTATTATCAGTTCTTTTAGGTATAGTTTACATACAATTTTAGTATGTAGCTTGATGGATTTTGGTTTTTGACTCATTTTAGAAAGAGGGTAAGAGAGAGGAGAAAGCAACATCAGTTCATCAGTTTGTTGTTCAACATAATTATGCATTTATTGGTTGATTCTTGTATGTGCCCTGACCAGAGATCAAACCCACAACCTTGGTGTATTGGGACAATGCTCTAACCAACTGAGCTACCTGGCCAGGGCTTGATGAGTTTTGTTTTATGGTACATAACTATGTAACCACCTCCCTGACCAATACACAAAACCTCACAAAGTTTCCTCATGCCCCTTGTAGTCAATCCCACTCCACCTCCTGCCCCAAACAATCTTTAATCCAATCTCTATTCTGACTGATTCATTTGTTCTTTATCTTCATATAAATGGGAACAAAATACCTCAGTAGGTAATCTTTGGCTTTTTCTTTATTTTTGCTCAGCTAAATATTTCTGAGATTCATCCATGTTTATGCTTGTAAGAGTAGTTCTTCCTTTTTTTCTTGTTAAATAATATTCCATTGCACGAGTATACCAAAATGTGTAACACCCATTTATCTGTTGACGGATATTCCAGTTGTTTTAGTTTGGGGTTACTGTGCATAAAGCTGCTATGAACATTCATGTAAAAGTCTTTCTGTGGACATATGTTCTCTTTTCTGGGTAAATGCAGAAGAGTAGATTTGCTGAGTCACATGGTAAATTTAAATTTAACTACTGTATTTTTTGGACCATAAAATGCACCTAGGTTTTAGAGGAGGAAAATATGAAAAAAAATTTGAAACAAACAATGTGGTAAAATATTTAATAACATAAATAACATAATATTTCACCAATGTAAATGTAAACAGAACTCATCAGCAACATTAACAACCATTATTCCTCCCAAATTTTGGGGGGGAAAGGTGCATCTTATAGTCAAAAATATGGTATATAAAAATCTGTTTTCTAAAGTGGTTGTAACATTTTAAACTCCAACCAGAATCTGTGAGACTTCCCATGGCTGCACGTTCTCACCAATAGTTAGTTTTCTACTGCTGCCATAACAAAATACCACAAATTTAGAGGCTAAAACAATGCAAATGTATTGTCTTCTAGGGGTGTAAGCCAGAATTCTGACACGGATCTCCCTGCAGGAATTGCTATTGTTCCTCACTGGAGTTTCCGCCTCTGTGTTCTTCCTAGTGTCACGAACTCAAGCTTCTCAGGCTTTGCAGACTCCAAAGGGATAGAGGTTTGCTCTGGATTTATGCATTAAAGAACTAGAAAGTGCCTTGATGCAATTTCCCTACCAGCAGGAACTGCTGCCTATTTCCTCTGGCCCTTACTTCTTAAAGTAAGCTTATTCATCAAAGCAACATTCAATTTCATTCACCACCACCACCCCTACCACCCCCTCCTCAAAACCTCAGAGTCCAATCTCTTAGAAAGAAAGTGTGTTTCATGGGAAACCATAATGTTGACATCATCATGCTAAGGAGCATCTGGCTCCTTCCATTATGAGAGTCACAACTTGAGTGTGAATGACTCCACTTACTGTGAATGGCTCCATCTGCAACAGGTGGCTCTTACCCCAATTAGATTTTTCTCTCATGAAGGGAATAGACAAGCATGCATATGTTAGGTCTCAGTCCATTTTATAACAATAGCTGCCATATATTGATATATAATTCACTTTGCACACATAATCCTATGTAATCCTCACAGTGACCCAGCATGGTTCGTATTATTAAACATTTCACAAAGAAACTGAGGCTCAGAGAGTTAGAAGTTGCCCAAGCTCTCATAGACAGTGAACAATGGAGCTGGTATTTGAGCCCAGATCTGTGTGTCTCTAAAGTTTATGATTTTATCACTGTATTGTGCTACCTCTAAGCATGAGGTGAGCAGAGATGAAACCAAAGGAAATATCACAGAATTCTGGATTTTTAAACTAGATGCCCGTGTGCTTGTCAGCTTGTTCGAGCAAACACTAAAGCATATTTTAAAAATCTTCCCCCTCTCTTTTCCCTTTTCACCTTCCCTCCCTCCTTTTCTTTTTCCTTCCTTCCCTCCCTCCCTGCCCTCTTCCTCTCTCCTGCCTTTTCTTTCTTTCTTTCTTTCTTTCTTTCTTTCTTTCTTTCTTTCTTTCTTTCTTTCTTTCTTTCATTATGAAATCCCAATAGTAATCACAGAAGAATCAGAAATAATAGACTATAAAACTGCCTCAACCCAATGTCTGAGTAAAAAGCCATGAGAATATTCTATTGTTTTATGATCCCATTTAGAGTGAACATTATATTTATGGCTTTTTCCCTGAATACACATTAAGGTAATATTGAACTTTTGGTAAAAATTATGCCATACATCTGTGCTGACAGCTTGTTTCCTGAACACAAATCTTTATCTACTACTTTCAACTTTCAATATTTTCTCCAAACTAGTAAGTTAGGACATTAAAGGTCCAGGAAAGAAACGTAAAACAGATGGGACTAGATTTTTGTGGGAGTTACAGCCATATTGAATTTAATGGAAACCTAGCTAGAGGGAGACCCAAGAGGAAAACCCATTAAGCATGCATAAAGAATCTCAAGAGTGTACAACATCTGGCTTACAACTGTAGGTTGTCCTTGAAGTTGGGTGTTCTTTAAGATAGAATAGGAGATGGGTTATAAGCCCTTTCTATGATATGGGGCAAGTATTTTCAGCCACTGAACAGTACTAATATTTTGTGAGGATAGTATTTATTCTTTTCACTTCCCATCTTGAGCAAGTGAAAAGATGGGGCTCTGACCAAACATGAGTTTCCAAGATCCATGGCTAAAGCAGTGGTGGTTCTGTGGTTGTATTCTTGGAGCAAAAGGGAAGTAAACTTGGAGGGCTGGACCAGATTGATATCAGGAAATAAGAGCCCATTAAAATTGGAAGAATCAACAGGAGACTTGGTCAAAGTGGAGGTTGCTGATTCAGGAAGCTGAACATGGAGGCAATGTTTGGAAGGCAGAGGGGCTCTCTTTTGTAGTGTCCGCCAATAGACAAGAAGAAAGATACAGGGGGAGTCTGCAATCCAGCACAGGGTGACACGGCAACAGCATACATCCTTTGACAACAAAACCAATGGACCCATTTCTTTCCTGTGTGTTCAACCCCTTCCTCTCAACTAAGTTATGGTCATCATAAATATCCTCTGGCCTCCCTGTTCAATAACAAGTGAAGAATTCCCATTCTGCGTTGCTTTTCTTTCATCTTCCAGCACTCCCTCTTCTCTTCACAATGAAATGTGCCGAAACTCCATATCCACCTTCTCCATTTCCTCACAGGCCACTAACTCTTCTAAAGACCCATTTCATTTTGGCCTTTGTTTCTTCAGCCAACAAAATGGCTCTCTCTAGAGTTACATGTGACCATACTGCTAAATCCAGCGAACAATTTCCAGTTCTCATCTTATTGGCAGCTCAGCAGCATTAACCCTGGCCCACCGCCATCCATCACTCCCTCTATTTTGAAACACCCTCTTCCCTTGGCTTCTGTTCTCCTTCTCTCCTCTCCCACACTTCACATTTCCTTCTAACTCTGAGTCTTTGCCCAACTGCTAAACATTAGAATTTGTTAGAGCTCAGATTCAGGCCCTCTTTTGTCACTTTGTACCCTCTTACCAGGCCATCTCATCCATTCCCATCACCTGAATTACCAGTGCTGATGGCAGCCTCAGCCTATACCTGACAGCTTATGCAACATCTTCTCTTGGATATAAGGACCTCAGACTCAGCATGTGTAAGCCTGAAGTCTTTCCCTCGTCTTTCACATGCGGTTTTCTCCAGTGTCATCTCTTAGTGAATGGCATTACTATTCACCCAGTTGCTGAAAAGTTATATAGAAGTCATTCTTGACCCTTCCTTACTTTTCATACTACATACCCAGTTCATTAGCAAATAATACACATTTTTATGCATTAAATATGACCTAAATCCTTTCATTTCCATTCTTCTTTATCTACATAGTCAACATCACAAAACAAATGACCGTGATTTCTCATCCTGGACCACTGCAATAGCATTCCAACCTCACCTTTACAAATCACCCATTTAAGTCTATGTATTTTCTCATTTTTTCATTTTCATTTTCTGAATTGGGTCATATTCTTACCTTCATGCATGGTGGAAGCCAGGCACTTCCTTTGCTTCTGTGTTAAAGAGCAACATCCTTAAAACACTCTATAAAGCTATGCATAATCTGGCCTATACCTATCCTTCCTCTGTCCTAACTCCACTCTTCCCTCTGCACTCTAGTCTTCGACACATGGCATTCCTTTAATTTCTGAATCTCTCCATGTTCTCTCATCTCCAAGACTGGACACATATATTTTGCCTTATCTTGGAGCGTTCTCCAGTCACCCTCCACTCATCCACAGCAGACTCTTGCAGAAGACCAGTATGCCCTTGCACTTGTGCTTTGAAGAACTAAAATGCTGGTCCACTCTCTGAGCTGTCTGTCAGGATGAGTGAACCCCAAGCAGACACACAGTCCTTTAATAACACTCAGGCCATTTTCATTCCTCAGATAAGTTACCAAACCAAACTTTAAAAAAAAAAATAAAGCAACACAAAACAATAAAACTTCCTATGATTTTTATTAATGTCTCTATATTTCACAGACTATTGCAGATTAATATTTAAACTGTGTCCTTCTTAACTAGATAACTAGGAAATTTCAAATAAGGACTAGTTCCTCAAAGATAGGAAACAATCCACATTTCATAGCAACATTTGCAATAAATGTTATTGTTATTGCTTTCCCTTATCATATACTTTAAAATGATGCTGACCAGAAGTAGGTAAAACAAAACTCTCAGCATCCGGCTCTTTTGATAGCAGACAAGTTGAAATAATAGGTCTTGGTCCTAACAAAAGGCTTGAAGCAGGCAAGGAGGGTGAGTTAATGAGATCCCTGTAATCTGATCCACAGCCGTCATGTACAGCTGTTCTCAGAGCCCTAATGAACCCTCCACCTTTACAAACCAGGAACCGGCAGAATCTGACCCTAGTCCTGGCAAGTCCTGACACTGTGGAAATGGCTTTGCTGGTGTAAATAACAAGCGTCTGTTATCATGAGATTACCTGTCTGTAAAATTCCCATTTATCTTCATTACTTTGCTTTTGGGAGGAGGAAGGAGGGCGTGAGTGTTAGCGTGTAAGATGATGGCGTTAGGAGAGGAGAAAGTCATCTCTGACAGAGGGTGATACCTGCTTCAATGAAGGGGTTTGTTCAATGGCCAAATGGAGTCCATAATGCTGATTCCTAGTGCTAGACTCCCTTTGGTACTGTGAGCAAGTGTCTAGCAAAATAATGCAAAGAAGAATTCATCCCTGGGATTACAACATCATAGTTTGTTCCAGAGGATAAGATGGCAGTTTTCATCCGGTAGTTTCAACCTGTTAATTTTCTTTCATCCATCTATCCATCCATCATCTACCCACTAAATATGTGAGTGACTACACTCTGTACTATGCCAGTCATGGGCTATGAATGCTGAGTAAAACAGATGCTATAGCTACCCTGGTAGAGAGTTCAGTCAATGGGGCTGACAGATGACAAAATAAACAATCAAATAAACATGTGATTAAAAATGTGATAAATGCTAAAAAGTGGAAGAAAAAGTTACCATGGGGGAGAATAACAGAAAGAATCTACTTTAGGGAGAAAGATGGTTTTTAAACTGGCAGTGAAGAATCAAATGAAGCAAGTCATGAAAATAAGAAGCAGCTATGGGGATAAGGGGATCAATTTCATTTCTTTAATCTTGATTTTAATACAAAATTTAAATATGAAGTGAAATACAATTATGAAATACTCTTTTAATAAAAATCAAACAACTCCAAATGTGTACAGAAAAAAGTGACTGCTTTTTGCCTCTCCCCCAACAAATTACTATTCTCTGGAAGGAAGGGCAGTTAATTGGTTGGGTGTGTTTGAATAAACTTCTTACCTGATCACTTTCCATATGTGGAAGAATACAAACTTTAAGTCTCTTCCTTTGGAAGGAATGAGCAGACCGACCCTAAACTAGCAAAGGCAACATAGTAATAATGTCAGAACATCTTTGCAATATCTTAATGTGCTTCCAATTGCATGATAATTTGCATCTGTGAATAATCAAGGGACATAAAGTTCTGTACATTCTGCATTCTGATAACCACATTTCCAGAGCTTTCAGAAACTTACTTGAAATAAAGTTTATAACTCTTATCTTTCTGACAATCACTAGAGCTAGTAAAAATTGTTTTACTGCTTGTTTTGGCAGCTCAAATCTCAGTTCTGGGTCACTCAAGTTGCCTTTGCTTTTGCTCACATTTGATTGATTTTGCAATAGTGGTGAATACAGAAATAAAAAAAAAGCCCCCAAAGTGAACATACAAGGCATATCACATTACTAAATGATAACAAACAGATGACATTCAGAGTATCTAATCAATAGCACTCTGTATTTCACTAGATCAAAAATACACTTCAAAACAGCCTGGATTCATTTTAAAAGTATAGTAAAAAAAAAAAAAGTCAATTACAGGCTCATGATATATCCCATAAGGAGAAATAAATCCGAATTTCTAAAGTAGAGAATGCTGAGCTAGCTCAGTTGCATGTGAAATGTGAAGTATCTCAGGACCAAGCATTATTTATTCCCTAACATGGAGTGCTACAGGCAGTAAACCTGAATTACGAGGAGCTCTGGGCCTCAGGGGAAGCCCAGCCACAGGGAAAGGAAAGTCATGGTCCAGGACATATGTCCTTGCCCCACCCCCAAGAAAAAGTGCCCAAAATGTTTCACTTACTTTAACAAAAGGATTAGAAAATAAAGCACATATGTAGAAAATCAGTAAAATGTAAAGTAATGAGGAAAGTGTAACTATGAACCAGATCAAGAAATCAACCATTCCCAATACCCTAGAAGCTTCTGTGGGTTCCTTCTCAGACCCAATCCCCTCCACTCCCTCAAAGGTTACATGTTCCTGACTCTTTTGGTTGTTGCCCCTTCGCTTTTCTGATTATCTGTGCCACCTAATTAATTACGTATCTCTGTTAGAGAGTGATAATGCCTGTTTTGAAGATTTACATAAATGGACTCATACTGTACATGTTCTTTTGTGCCTTGCTTCTATCACTTGACATCATGAAGTTGTCTGCAGCTGAGATCCATTTATTTTCATGGTTGTATGATATACCATTATATGCTGTACAGCAGTTTCTTTATCCTTTCTACTGTTGATGGAGATGTAGGCTGTTTCTGCATTTTGGGAACAACACTGCTATGGACTTTCTTACACAGGCTTCCTGGTGCACCTGTGAGAAAGAGTGCATATATATATACTTAGGGATGGGACTGCTGCATCATGGGTTAGACATCCATTTAATGTAACTAGATAATGTCAAATGAGTCGCATCAATTTACACTATTATACGGAGTGTGTGAGAGTTGTCATTGCTTTATATTATCACCTGTATCTGCTATTATCAGAGTTCCAGTTTTTGCCAATTTGATGGGAATACAGCATTACAAGTTTAACTTCTATTCTTTTTTCTGAGGAATTACATGTAATATTAGTTAAATCTAGTTTTTGGAACTAAAACAAACCAATAGAAAACAGAAAAGAAAAATGGCGATGTTTTATTGACACCAGAGTAAACATTAGGTTAAATAAGGTGGCGGCAATCTGTGTATTTCTCTTTTAACAGAACCCATTATTCCAACCCTATTATTTGAGGATAAAGCAAGAGTAGAAATAATATGTCTGACACCTTATAATTTGTGCTTACCTTAGAAAATGTAGTTAAATTGATGATAAAGATAAATAAGTGAATGATCTGCCAAGACAGGTGTTAGATGGGATCTCCTCATTTATGTGGATTACTTTCTTAACTCTTTATTGTTTTCCATTGATCTATTTCTGTGCTCATTCCACACTGTTTTAACCACTAGAGTTTTATTATTGTCTTGCTATCTGGTAGGACATGTTGTTTATCTTAAGGTTCTTCTAAAATTGAACACATTTTCCCTTTCTGGACCATACTATACTTTGGTTCTTTTTTAAAAACATAATGAGGTAGAAATTATATAACATTAAGACACAGACACTGATCAGAGAATTCCCACTTTCCGTTTATGTTCTAGCAAGTGGAAGGAATGCCAGGTGATTCCCATATTTTACCACTTCTATCTCCAGCTCTCTGCCGAGTGCGAGATTCATTTCCAGCCTGAGTCTGACCTAGTCCGAGCCCTGGAGCCGGCACTGCTCTCCTGTGATGGGAGGTTCACTCTTGCAGCCAAGTTTCTGCAGGAAAGACTTTGTCGGTGAACCACAGAGAGTTTTCTCATCTATGAACATTGCACATATCTTCATTTACTCAAAAATTCTTGTTTCCAAATATGTCTTGAAAATTTCTTGTAGGTAGGTATTTTGCATTTTTTGTGATATGTAAGCAAGGTCTTTTCTTCTGTTACATATTTATCATTTCTACTGTATAGGAAGGTTATTGATTTTTATCACATCAATCTTTTGGAAGGGAGTTCATTGAGGCAAAACATACTGCCGTAGGCTGAATGTTTGTGTCCTCCCCAAAATTCATATGTTGAAACCTAATCCCCAGTGAGATAGTATTTGGAGGTGGGGCATTTGGGAGGTGCTTAGGTCATCTTTGAGAATGGGATTAGAGACCCCCAAGAGTTACTTTGTCCCCTCTGCCATGTGAAGACACAGTGAAAAATTGGCAGTTAGGAACCAGGAAGCAAGCTCTCTCCAGCCACAAAGTCTGCTGCTACCTGGATTGTGGACTTCCCATCATCCAGACTAGCAGAAATAAATTTTGCTGATAAGCCTCCAAGTCTATGGTATGTTGTTATAGCAGCCCAAATGGCCTAACACACACACACAAAAATGGTTAAAACGTAAATGGATAGATTAGTACATTTTCGCAAACTCAAGTTACCCCTTTAATCAACACCTAGATCAGAGTGAGAAGCCTCTCTTTTGTCACTTACACCCCAAAGGGTGACCACTATCCTGACTTCTAGCATCAGAAAATAACTTGTCCTGTTTAGAACTTAAAGAAATGGACTCATTCAGGATTTTGTATCTGCCTTTTTGCATTCAACATGGTGTTGATAAGAATCATTTATGTTGTTGCAAGTAGTTGTTGAACTAATGGGTGAATAGTATTTTCTTTTGTAAATTTACCTTAATTAGTCCATTTTACTGTGGATAAGCATTTGAGTAGTCTATACATTGAGGCTATTTTAAATAGTGCTACTGCGAACATTTGCATGCATGTGAATACATGTATACATTTCTGCTGGGTATATACCTAGGCATGAAATGTCTGGGTGATGTGGTATACATGTGGTATAGAGTATCATATCAGTAACTACTGCCAAACAGATTTCCAAAATGGTTGAGCCAATTGACATTCCCTCGAGCAGTGCATGCATATTGACTTTTTTATAAAAATCCTCACCTGCGGGCCTATTCATTGATTTTAGAGAGAGAGAAAGGGAAACAGATAGAGGGAGAGAGAAACATCAGTGTGAGAGAGAAACACTGATCAGTTGCATCCTGTATGTGCCCTGATTGGGGATCGAACCCGCAACCTTTTGGTGTATGAGATGATATTCCAATCAACTGACCCACCTGGCCAAGGATGTGTAATGACTTTTAATTCAAATAATAGAATATGGCCCACATTACAAACACCTGCACTCGTTAGTCTAATTAGAGTAGGGCTGACTGCTGGGAGCACTCATGGATGACTGCTGGGTTTTGGTGGTATTTCTTTCCTCTCATATGCCAGGAAGTTGGGCAGCCCTCTGTGCACTTTCCAAGAATCCAGCATTTCTCCCATTGATATATGTGGGGAAAATGTAGTCAGTGTCTCCCTGGGGACCCATTCTGTTCTCAAAGTTAAAATCTACTGTCCTAATTATGTCCCTCTCCTGCATACCCCCCTCATATTGTTTCAGTGCTTTGAACAAAAGCTGCCCTGCATCCAAACGCTATTATGAAAATCTTTACAAATCTAGCACAATTTGGACAAAATTCTTCCAAATCTGTAGCAATCACAGTAAGGCAACAAGCCTATGGTTCTTCAATTGATTTTCAATAGCTTTTCTGTATCTTTCAGGCTAGTATTAAAAAGTATTCTTTTTCAAGTAACAATATCTTTGTTAAGGAAAGCTTTTCATTACAGGCACCACAGTTACTGAAGACTTCTGAGGGAATAATGGCTGATCGAATAAAGCTACCCATAAAAACCCTATACATTTTCTTTATCTAAAGGATTTCTCTCTTCAGTTTCCAAACTATGCATTTTCATTGCCTTTATGAACAAGTGCCATTAAGTTGGTGTCTACCTGCAGTACCATTGAAAATAAACCATTGTAGTGTTTCTATGGTGAAATCATTAGAATCCTATTCATTTCTAAGTCTTACATTATTTGTCACATTTCTAACCTCCCAGAGAGGTACTCAAAACCTATTTTTATGTGAGCATACTCTATTACTCTCCCCTTGTCATGGATTTGATTCCTTACTGTGATGCTTCTGTTTCTTTTAAGGGTAACTCAATATAGGGAGCCTAAATGTGTGCGTACTGTTATAGACTGCACTACCCAGTAGCAGCTATACCTTGCTTTTCTCTTTGAAAAAAATAAAGGAAAACAAAGCCAGCCTCTTGTAGTGAGAGATTTAAATATTTCTTCCATCATCTTGTGATCTTGGATTTCCTCTTGACTAAGCTTCCAGGCAAGAGGCAGATAAGCCAATCAAACACATGGTGAATATTAGAATCCACAAGCAGAATGATGATAAAGAGAGGAGTCAGCCCTGTTTGACTCATATAGGGATGTCTCATGAAGCAGGCAGATCCCAGAATAATCACTAGAAGTAACCACAGGAAGAGAAAATGGAATTGGATGTTGTCTTAACATTATGCATTCTGCCCAAGGTTTTCACATAACTTTTCCTATAAGCAGTCTGTCATTGTGACCTTTGAGTGACATATTATTGGCATCTCGGCCATGATAAAAATCAGGCACTTTGACTGGTGGTTGGCCAAATAAAATTGCAATACTCTGCAGTGATTTTGTTTCAAGCCTGTTCATATGAGATAGGTGTCAGCCTTGTCCTCTTGAGTAGCACAAACATGGGGGAACCTAGCAGCATCTTAAATCTCCCACAATGCTTGGCACATAGTGGAACCTTAACAAAGGTTTATTGAATGAATGACACAGTGAGTTTTGTTCTCCCTGAAAGATTTTCTAGTCCTCAGATTGCTCTTGAAAGACTGACCTCTTGCATGAGGATAGGAAGTTGAATTCAGAGTTCTCTGAGAAGTTTCCACTCTACTCCCCTAAGTGTTCAGTGCAAGACAGAAACCCCGAACTCCCTTTTTGTTCAAATGGGATCAGAGCCAATAGGATCCCACTGGGTAGGTCTGATAAAGGGAGCTCTGTTCAGAACTGTGGGAATTCCAGAGCTAGAGGAACCAGCCAACCTCAGAGTTGTGGTAAAGGAGCCTGTGGATTACTTTATCATAATCCAGAAAGAGTGATTAGAATAGATGCCCCAAACTCAGGGTCAAGAGAGTGTGGGAGACTCAGGAAAAGATCAAGAAAAGGCAGGGATCAGGAAGCCAAAGAGTCAAGAAAGGGGCATAACTAGGCGAGTAAGTAGTGGTCATGTACCATTACCTAGGCTCTTGTGTGCTTGTACAGTGTGGTGTGGGAGGGATTCCCAGGCCTGGAGGCTAAGGACAGGGAAGTCAGGTGACACATCCGGGGACCCTGTATACTCAGCACCTTGTTTTTGGTAACTTGGGCTCTCTCTGTAGTTTCATGGACATGGATGTGGTGGGCTTCTAGGTCTAGGACCAAGACATGGAAAACAACTTGCTCCAACTTCTTCATGAAGGTTTAGGGGAAAGGACATGGGTGAGTGAAAGTGGAGAGAAGAGTGAAATGAGGTATTGGTGCTTAAGATGACTCGGTTTAATAACAAAACAGATCATTTGCACTAAGCTTCAAAAAATAAACATTTTTTAAAAATTTCTCAAGAGGAAAAGACAATGAAGACAACATATCCAGTGGTTTCCCTAAATTAATTCACTACTTGGAAGCTAGTGACTCTGTGTCTGGTTAATTCTCTATGGCTCAATTCCTTCCATGAAAATCTGCCCATCAAGCCACTATGAAACCCAATCAAAATATTTATGCAACGTAACGTAACATAACATAGTGTAAAATAACATAACATAGTAAATTGGTGGAGAATTCCAATTAATATTTAGAAGTGCTAATTAGAAAATAACCATGAACATTTATAAGGAATCATCTTGTGGAAAAAGGAAAATCCCTCAAGAATTAGCAAGAAATAAGCCATTTTTTCATCTTTTTGTGGAGAAGAATCCTATCGTGTAACATCCACAGACTCAAGTGAAGACATTCTATCCTCTTGTGTGCGTTGGGTCCTCTCCCTTCAGTCACTGGCAGCACCCCCACCACTGGCAGTATCTCTGGTACCTCCAGGTGGCACCCTCCTCTGGGACCCTGAAATTTTCTGAACCATATGGTAGGACTCAGTATCTGTTTACCAGATCTCTCTAGGGGAAGAAGAGCTTTCAATTTCATCTTCTCTCTTGCACCTCATGGCACCAGAGCTGAGCAAGTAAATGAAAGTGCCTAACCATGTTTGACTCTGAAGTCCTCTAGATTTCTTTAAATGTGTGAACAGAACGAGAAACTCCACTTGTTTAATTAACATCCTCGACTACATTGTGCCTTGTTAATTTCCCAGTTCATAGCCCTACACCTGGCAGACATGCTTTTTTCCCTAGACCTGTTCTTTTTCTTCTTTTCTTTGTGTAAAGGGTATGTACTGACTTTGTGAAATCCCTGTAGCAAGTTGTGAATGATGTATGAAGTGAAAAGTCTTTACTCGGGGCACAGTAGGAAGACAGAAAGTGCTGTGCAGATGCTGCTGGGCTGAGTTTTTGACTGTGTGCTGGAGTCAGACATCCTGCATTCATCCTATACTGCCTCAAAATCCCAGGAGCTCTTGACCAAGTAGCAAGGGGTACAGTCCTACAGAAAGACAGAGAGATGAATTTATTGACCTCCAAAAGTCCTTCTTGGCACTGTGTTTCTGCATTCCCTATGGGCAGGGTTTTTCCCCCCTGTAATTTTAACAAAGAAACAAGAATAGGAATCCAAAGTCTGAATCCACAATGTAGAAAATTAACCCCTTCTCTGGCCTGGGATATGGAAAGATGGGAGAGGAAGTTGGTGGCTGTCAATGCTCTCCAGCTTCTTGAGAGAGAACATTGTTATGCCCCGAGGAGCCAGGAAGAGAGCTAGCCTTGTGATTTATGCAATATTTTTCTTTCAAGGAACCAGAGCTCTTTGAGAATTGTCATAGTTTTCCTGTGAGCTGGGTGTCACACTGGTGCATGACCTAAAATTCTCCCATCTTTCAAAACTAGATGCCTAACATCCAACAAGTGTCTTAGGCAATCAATTTGACATTTTTCACCGTCGATTCATGGATTCGTGGGTTAACTGTGGTTCAGGTGCAGGCAGGATGTGAAGCACACACCCATAGGAAGAGGGAGCTGAATAATTAGATACTGGCTAATTATTGCTAATTGCAGTTTCCTTGGAGATGAGCATGGGGTGGGGGGGCAGTGAGCAGAACAGCTCTGGTTGCAAGGAATGGAAGCCAAAGAAACAGTCCCCCCACCCAGCCTGCTACTCATTTCTTTTTCCCACTAGGAAGCCCAGAAACTCCAAGCCTTGAATCTCTTTTGGGTGGGGGTAGGAGAGGAACTGGGAACTATTTCTGAAGTGATGAGCAATCTTCATGGGTGAACGCGTTGTAGATAGTGCTGCTCCTTAATGACATTTATGGCAATGTTGAATAATTGAGCAATAACTCATTTCATTTTTATGCTTGATGTTTTTTTTTCCATGACTACTTTCCCACTCCTACCCCAGCCTTATGTACCCAGTTCAGTGAGAGTTGACTACTAACCTCTCTCATCTAACAGAATGAACAATTATTATCCAAGCTGATACACCAAAATTCCAACAGAATCGCTGACTTTCCAAATTTCCCAGATTCCTCAGTGTTTTAGGACTAGGTTTTAGACATCCCCCATTTAAAGTAAGACTATTTTTAGGTACATGACTGAAGAAAGAACAAACCATGGTCTGCCATAGTCTTCTTCTACTTGAATTACCACATCCTGTGCCCTCCTTCATAACATGGAGTGTAGTACCCAGGGGAGACCTGTGAGGAAGCAAGAGGCCCTAAATAAAGCTAGATCAAGAAACAATGGGTCCTTTAATCCTACAGAGAAGACAGCAGAGGCATAACAATGGTTTTCAAGGACAAGGAAAGAGATTCCAGAGAGTATGAGAAGCAGCTGTGTTGAAATCATTCTGGAAAGATTTGTATAAGTCAGGATAAATCAGTTCCTCTTACCAGCACTTGCTTTTGATATGGAGAAGTTTCATTTTATTCCTTGGATCAGTTATGTCAGGGTACTTAAAATAGAAAGTTCTCAAAAGGAGAATACATGGTAGAATAGTAGGGGTGGAATCTTTTGAGGACTGTGAAGAATAATAGTGCTCCTTGTTGGTTGTAGATTAGGACAGAGAACAGATATTACTTACAGCTCCAAATGCGAGTCTCTTTTGAAGAAACACGTGCTCTCTATTCATGTGTGATTTTCCAGGTTGAGTATAATGATATTATGACATTTCAGGTTCTCATCTTCTGATTTTTCTTTTCCCAGGCCATTTGCCCTTTCCAAATGAAACTTGGTGACTGCAGGCTTCTTGCATATGCATCTGAATTTCTGTTTTGATTTTTTTTCTTCTATCTCTCTTAATGACTATTAGGTGCTCATTTATCCATCCACCACCTATCAACATTCTGGCCATCAAATTGGTAAACCAAAATGGTGAAAGGAGTAGTGATGACAGCAGAGGGACCTGGCATTTAGATTAAAACTATCCATTTTATCACCAAGAGGAAGAGCCAACCTTAGGTCTCCTGCATGCCCAGGAATATATTTTCCTACTGAGACTTTTCTCTTATTTTAAGTAGCATGAAAATAACATTGTGAGCCAAAGTAGCCTTGCAAAAAAAGTAGCCTTTATGCAAGGAATAAAAGGAAAACTCTCTGCAGCAAAAGCAGGGGCCTTAAACAAACCCTGAGACACTTGAGTTTGTCTGAACTCAAAATTCAGCAGGGTTCCATCACTCAGCACATCATGAAGATCTGAAGTGGATTTAACAACAACAATAAAAAAGGGACTTTGGGCTCTGGTCTATCAGGAACATATCAAACTGCTGAGATACAGAATATTCTTTCCTTCTTGTGGTAAATATCAAACAGAATCCCAAATGCTAATTTACCCCATCTCTTCACCAATAGATCATTCCCAACAATGAGACACATGCATAAGGAAGCAAGTGATGCCTCCAGAGGAGGCACGTCTTGATGGCGGGCATAGGCCTGTCATAAATGCCACTGCTTGGGCTCATCAATGACAACACAGGCAACGAATTTCGCATTTTGATTTCCAGCATCATTCACAAAACATTCAACTGAAAAACCACATTCCCAAATAGTGCTACTTGATGGAGGCACAACCTACTCCCACTTTCTTCAGCAGCGAGAGATCGCGCCAGTCCGGGACTCGGGAGACGGCAGAGCGCTCCTCCGAGCTTCACACCAGCCCGCAGTGGTTCTTACAGATATTTACTTTCACACATGGCATATAGAACATTAAAAGGGTTTTGAAAAATCCCTCAGTTTTTTAACTTCTGAAGGATTATTAACTTCAAAGTCTGCAGAAATGTCGCCCTTCTATCTTTGGAAATGCCAGGAGCCTTTGCATATCCCTACCACAGTCCCAAGCAACCCCCAGCAGAGAAGAACGATTACTGCCTCGGTGGCGAGAGGATGGCTTTTGATCTCTTAACATATTGGAAATTACTTAAAGGTAAGCCATCTGCTAGCTGAGGAACAAAAACAGATTACATCACACCCTGCTAGAAAGATTGTGTTAAATCCTGTATATCAAGGCTTTTAATAATTCTATATTAAGTCAGCTAATAGGATTAGGTACACA
The DNA here is from genome assembly GCA_004027475.1 of Anoura caudifer. NCBI lineage: Eukaryota > Metazoa > Chordata > Mammalia > Chiroptera > Phyllostomidae > Anoura > Anoura caudifer. Next base: position 233,140 of record PVKU01000352.1, on the reverse strand, counting down.
TTTTCTTTAGGCTTATTTCCTCAACTATTAAAGAAAAAACTTTTGTGTGTGTTTGACGATCTGCAAAATTCAAGAGTATTCCACTGTGAACAAAAAGGGTTCTTTCAAGAGGAAGCATTGCTTCAGATCACCACTGCTCTCCGAATAGATGTACAGCGGAAGTGCCTTTCCAGGGCGGTTAGCAGGGGGAGGGGAAACCAGTGCACTTCTGTTATCGCGAATATGATTTATTGCCTGTGCGTTGCAAACCTGCTCCCAAGAGCTTCACACTTTCCTTGTTCTCCAACCGGTCAGAGGTGGGGTCCAGGCAGGCAGGGGAAGCAAGAATTTCTTGTCCCCTCAAAAGTTGCATTTAATGGTAGCCATGGTGATGGTTCGCCATGAGGTAGATATGGTCCAAATATTGGAGAATGATAAAGGAATAAGCCTGATTAACAAGAGCTTAAAATATCTGCAAGACCAGAGAGTCCCAGCCTTGAGAAAGCTTGAATCCCAAAATCACCATGCCCAAACTAAAGGTACCATCCTCCCCATCTGTGGTCAACTCCAGGTCATGGGAATGTTAGAATTTACTCACTCATTAACATTAAGGTAATAGAAAGGAAGGGTCTTGTTTGTTCTTTGTCCTTCTTTCACTAATCTGTTTAGTGTTTTTTTACAATTCGTGAGCATTAAATACACACATAATGTAAATTAACTTCCACTCATTGCTTCTCAGTCCTTTATAAGCAGTTCATTTACTCTGATGCACTGACTGTTGAATAAAGTTTTAGCAATAATAACAACAAACTCTTTTATGTCGCAATGGTCCTGAGATAAAATAATTCATATCCTGGTGACAAGAGAAGGTTGCAATAATCATTGCAAGCCAAATAAAATGTGGGATGCAACATATTGAGAAACCAGCCCTGTGGTGCATGCTAAAGGCACTTGAAAAGGTTTGTTGAATTGTATCTCCAAGAGACTCCTAGAAAAGATTGCCATGGTTTTGCCTTAATCATGAATAATACCAAATAAAATGAACCTAATTTTGCTATTGTACAAATGGGAAAGGAAGCTGTAAAATCAGTGCCCAAACACGTAGTGGTTGCATGTTACATCTTCATGCAAATGGTGCAAGCTTTCTTTGTATGCTTTTTACAAACATAAGGGCAATTAACAATTAATCTACAAAAGAACTCAGTGAGGACTTCTGGCCAACATGGAGGTGTATGTGGACACACTGTGCCTCCTCTCACAACCAAAATTAAGGACAACAAAAATATAGAACAAAAAAAACCCAACCAGAACAGATAGAAAATTGAATTGTACGGAAGTCCAACAACGATTCACCCAGACTGGTAAGAGGGGTAGAGTCAGTGGCCCACAGAGAGGGATCTCAGCAACAAAAAGCAGTGGCTAGTGGTCCCAGATGTGCAGGCAGCTGTTGGCACACAGCAGGCACACAAGTGGCAGTTACCAGGTGCGGGGAGGCAACAAGCAGACCAAGTGAGGTGCACAAGGTGGCTGACTGTGGTCACACATTCTCATGCAGATAAACCAGGCAAAATAGGCAGCCAGACAGACTATGCAACCCAGGGCCTCAATGCCAGGAAATAAAGCCTAAAAGCACCAATTGAAAATAGTTGTGGGGGTTGAAGTGCCAAGACAGACTCCCAGCCCCACAGGAGTTTGTTGGAGAGACCCACAGCGTCGTAGAACATACACAAACCCACCCACATGGAAATCAGTACCAGAAGTGCCCAATTTGCTTGGGGAAAGCGGTGGAAGGGACTGGAATCAGAAAGAGCATGGAGCAAGTGCCATTGTTCCCTCTTGGATTCCCTGCATACAGCATCACAACCCAGCAACCAGGCTGCCCTGCCCTGGGGAACACCTAAAGCTCTGCCCCTCACTACATAACAGCTGCAACCAGACCAAAAAACAAAAACAAAAACAAAAACGGCTCAAATGGGAGAAAAGATCAAAGCTCCAGAACTAATTCATCTAAGCAACCAAGAGATAGCCAACCTATCAGATGCACAGTTCAAAGCACTGGTAATCAGGATGCCCACAGAATTGGTTGATTTTGCTCACAAATTAGATGAACAAATGAAGGCTACAATAAGTGAAATGAAGGAAAATGCACAGGAACCAATGGAGATGGGAGGAAAACTGGGACTCAGATCAATGGAGTGGACCAGAAGGAAGAAAGAAACAACCAAACAGAAAAGAAGGAAGAAACAAGGAATCAAAAAAGTGAGGAGAGGCTTAGGAACCTCCAAGACATCTTTAAACATCCCAACATCCGGATTATAGGGGTACCAGAAGGGGAAGAGGAAGATCAACAAGTGGAAAACTTATTTGAACAAATAATAAAGGAGAACTTCCCCAATCTGACAAAGGAAATAGACTTCCAGGAAGTCCAGGAAGCTCAGAGAGTCCCAAAGAAGTTGGACCCAAGGAGGAACACACCAAGGCACATTATCATTACATTAGCCAAGATTCAAATGAAGGAGAGAATTCTAGAAGCAGCAAGAGATAAGGGGACAGTCACCTACAAAGGAGTTCCCATCAGACTGTCAGCTGATTTCTCAAAAGAGACCTTGCAGGCAAGAAGGGGCTGGAAAGAAGTATTCCAAGTCATGAAAGTCAAGGACCTACATCCAAGATTGCTCTATCCAGCAAAGCTGCCATTTAGACTGGAAGGGCAGATAAAGTGCTTCTCAGATAAGGTCAAGTTAAAGGAGTTCATCATCACCAAGCCCTTATTATATGAAATGTTAAAGGGACTTATCTAAGAAAAAGAAGACAAAAAGTATAACAGTAAAAAGACAGCAAATTCACAGATATTAACAACCACACCTAAAACAAAAGCAAACTAAGCAAACAATTAGAACAGGAGCAGAACCACAGAAATGGAGATCGCTTGGAGGGTTAGCAACAGGGGAGTGGGAGGAGGAGAGAGGGGGGAAAGGTACAGAGAACAAGTAGCATAGACAGTGGGTAGAAAATAGACAGGGGGAGGGCAAGAATAGTGTGGGAAAAGTAAAAGCGAAAGAACTTATGACACATGGACATGAACTAAAGTGGGGAATGTGGGTGGGAAGGGATGTGCAGGGTGGAGGGGAATGATGGAGGAGAAATGGGACAACTGTAATTGCATAATCAATAAAATATATTAAAAATAAATTTAAAAAATAAATCTAATAAGTCTACCATATATTAAGTTACTTTATTTGTTAGCACTTTAAAGTCACTGCCTCTAAATATCACAGCATTTCTAAAAATTAAAGTATTGTTGACATACAATATTATATTAGTTTCAGGTGTACAACATAGTGATTTGACAGTAAAGTGGTCAGCACACCAATTCTAGTAACCTTCCATCATTGAACAAAGTCATTATGATTATCTCAAAGCATTTTTGAGGATTGGATATTATCACTTCTTTTTACAGAGGAAAAACTGAAGTTCAAGTGGTTTAAAAGCACCTGAGGCAAGGGGAAGAGTGAGGATTCACACCAGGGTTTGAATTCACCAAAGTCTGTATCATTTTTGTCATACCTGACTATCCCCACAGTGGGGGCCAAGAGCTCAGGTATAGTCTTGCACTTCATTCAATGGCTTAGCCCCGCTCACTTTTTGTCAAGTCTTTGAACTAATGGACAGGATAATGTCATTTCCTGTAAGATGCACAGAATTCAGGTAGGGACCTCACATTATGCCCCTTCAGACCAGTCCCCACCATGCTTCTCCAGGACAATGCTGGTCCTTGTGACTGAAAATTTTCCCAAAGACACAGAATTTCACTAGCCATCAACTTGAAGTTCTTCAAAATACTTTTTTCCATCATTAAAACAAAATTATTAGCTTACTTGTTTGCAAGCAAATCTTAATGTAGGACAAAACAATTGTCCAAATGAAAACTGGCACTAAGAGAAACTCAGGAATCATGCATTACTAACTTTCAAAAAGGGAAAACCTATATATAATATACTAATGCAATCATATTTTCTGCTCATTGAATAATTTCTGGGGTCCTAGGGGAGAAGGAATTACATATATAGTTAGATATTTACTGAAATAATTATGTGTTGAATACATATGTTAGCATTTGTATTAAAGTAGTACTAGTTGTTGTAACAAACAACCACCCAAATTTTAGTGTCTTAACTTTATTTCTTGCTCATATAATAGTACAAAGAGGAATTCCTAGCAGTAGCCTCCAGCGTCTTTCAAGATTGCAGGGTTTTTCCCCATGTTATGGCTCTGCTATGTGGACCCTGGGACTTAAGGGTCACTAGGCTCAGCTGCAATAAAATGGAGAAAGGGAAGAAGCACGGAACAAGGTCATGGGAACTTCCAGTCAAGATGGCAGCATAGGCAGACAAGTCGCGCCTCTTTGCACAACCACATCAAAATTACAACTAAAATATAGAACAACCATCACTCAGAACCATCAGAAATTAAGTTGAGAGGAAGTCTGACAACTATGGAATTAAAGAAACCACATCCATCCAGACTGGTAGGAGGGGCACAGATGCGCAACAGTCTGGTCCCACACCCACCTGTGGTGGATAAAAATTTGGGAGGGATATCTCAGGAGCAAGGAGTCCCAGCCCCATACCAGGCCCCCTAGGCCATGGTTCCAGTGCCAGGAAGATAAGTCCCCAAACTTCTGACTGCAAAACCCAGCCAGGACTGAGTTAGTGGAAGAAACCTCTGAAGTCCCAAGCAGTTCCTCTTAAAGAACCCATACACGGACTTATCTACTCAGACTCACTCCGTCTGAGCTCCAGCACTGGGGTAGCAGCTTGAAAGGCACCAGTGGCATGCTGGGAGAAACTAAAGTGTCTGGCATCAAAGTGAGCAAAAGCCATGGTCCCTTTTCTAAACCCTCCCCCCAACAGGACCACAGAGCTGGAAAGCTGGTGCCATATCTGAAACTCCATCAACCTGGCTAACACTGTTTGACCCACCTTGGATATTTGCAGAAACTCCACCCCACCCAATTTACAGGCCACCCAAGCTGCTTTTCCATATGAAAGGCTGGTCTTGCCTCATGCTTCACAATTTCCTAAATCCTCTCAAACAAGCAACAGCTGGCCTCAGTGAGCCCCATGTCCAGCACTAACAGTGGCCAGCCTAGATTCACAGCTTGGTTTCCACTGGGAATTTTCAAGACCAGTACAAGTAGCAGCCATCTCAGATTGCTCTATAGCTCAGGCAAGTGCCCAGGACAAAACACAGGTGGGGGCTGGCTTTGGCCTTCACCACCTGGAAAATCCAAGGGCCAGCACACTCATGGACAGCAACAGACCATGTCGGAGCATCACAACCCTGCCCCTGCACAGCTGATCCTCCATGGGGGATGGATGCTGGTGGTCAGTGGCTACAGCCAATCCTTGCAGCTAACTGGCCTGGGTAAATCCCTCCCCTTGATCTTCCAACAGCAACCAAGGCTCAACTACAAAAGGAGGGTGTACTCAGCCCACACAAAGGGTGCACCTCAAGTACCCAGCTTGGGTGATAGAGGGCTGTGCCACTGGACCCTATAGGACATCTACTACATTAAGTCACACTTCCAAGACATGGAATCAAAGCAGCTCTACCTAATATAGAAACAGAGGGAGGCTGCCAAAACGAGGAGACAAAGAAACATGGACCAAATGAAAGAACAGATAAAACCCCCATAAAAAAACAGCTAAACAAAATGGAGATAAGCAATCTATTAGATGCAGAGTTCAAAACACTGGTTATAAGGTCTATCCCTGAGTTAATTCCACGTTGTTTTAACTTCTAGAGTTTTATATTGTACCTTGATAATCTAGCACAATATGGATCTTGTCATATCTTTAAAAGATGCCAAAATTAGAGCTATTTCTCCTTTCTGAACTACACACACTTTAATTCATTTTTATAAGATGGAAAGTACACAACACCAGGACACATACACTAGTCAGAAAGTTTCAATTTCCCTTTATTTTTTATCAAGTAGAATGCCACATAATGCCCATGTATATCCTGCTCTCTTCTTCCAACCCTTCCAAATAATTGAGAGATTCTTCAACAGCCTGAACTTTTCTGAGTCTCAGAGCTGGCACTGAACTCTCATTAATCTCAGAGCTTCCCACGTTGGGTAGAGGCAGGCAGGGATGTTTACACTGCAGCCCAGTTTCCGCAGGCATGACTGAGCAATTGAACTACAGGGAGTTTCCTCATCATGAACATAGTATAGATCTCAATTTAACAAAAAGTCTTCATTGTTTCCAAAGGTGTGTATAACTTTTCTTATAGGTTTGCTCCCAGGTGCATTGTACAATTTAGTCCTATTTTGAATGAGATGTTTTCTTCTAATGCATTTACTACCTGTAATAATTTTGCCTGGTTTTAAATTTCATGTAAATGGACTCATGTATTATGAATTCTTTTATAGCTGACTTCTTTCATCCCAAATCTAGCCCTTTATTAAAACCTTATTTGTTCCAATAGTTATGAGATCCATTTTTTCCCTTTTCTTTTTAGGTAGGTAATCGTACCATCTGACATTATAGACTGTTAGAGGTCTTGCTTTTTCATATTAGTCAGGAGGAAATTGAAACATGTGACTATTATTAATATAAGAATATATTCTTTTACGGACCAGGAAATCCCAAGATCTGGTGGCTGCAGGTATAGCATGTCATGCTCCAGCTCTGCTTTCATGAAAATCTCTTTGCTTTGTTATACTCTTTTGACTTCATCCTCAGGCTGTTGGCCAAGCATCACAACAAGTCTTGGTTTCCTAGAAATTTGTAAGAAATTTTTCACCATAATTGAATGTTAAATGTTATCAAATGCTTTTTCTACATCTATTGAGTTAATACTATTTTATTCCATTAAAATGTTGATTAAGATACCAGTGTATCTTTTTTCTTTTTGATTTGACCTTTAATGTATTTTTTCCATTACCATTTAGTCCTCTTATACCTGCCCCCAGCAATCACCACACTGTTGTCCATGTTCATGAGTCTTTTTCCCTTTTTGTTCAATTCCTCCACCCCCTTAGCTGCCATCCTGTTCTTTATCTATAAATCTGTTTCTATTTTGCTTGTTAGTTCAGTTTGTTTGTTAGATTCCACATGAGTGAAATCATATGGTGTTTGTCTATCTCTGACTCATTTATTTTGCTTAACACAATGTTCTCCAGGCCCATCCATGCTGCTGCGAAGGGTAAAATTTTCATCGTTATGGCCGTGTAGTATACCATTGTGGAAAGGTCCCATAGTTGTTTTAGCCACTCATCTATTGATGGATGCTTGAGCTGCTTCCATATCTTGGTGATTATAAATAATGCTGCAGTGAAATAGGGGTGCTTATGTTCTTTCAAATTAGTGTTTTAGGATCTTTTGGATATATTACCAGAAGTGGGATCACTGGGTCAAAAGACAGATCCATTTTTAATTTTTTGAGGTATCTCCATATTGTTTTCCACAGAGGCTGAACCAGTTTGCATTCCCACCAACAGTGCAAAAAGATTCTCCTTTCTCCACATCCTTGCCAGCACTTTCTGTTTGTTGATTTATTGATGACAGCCATTCTGATAGGTTTGAGTTGATATCTCATTGCGGTTTTAATTTGTGTTTTTCTGGTGATTAGAGACATTGAGAATCTGTTCATATATCTATTGGCCATCTGTATGTCCTCTTTGGAGAAGTGTCTATTCAGGACATTTGCCCATTTTTTAATTGGGTTGTTTGGTTTTTTGGTGTTGAGTTTTGTAAGTTCTTTATAAATTTTGGATATTAATCCCTTATCAGATGTGTCAGCGAATATGTTCTCTCATTCTGCAGGTTGTCTTTTTATTTTGTTGATTTTTCCTTTGCTGTACAAAAACTTTTTTAGTTTGATGTAGTCCCAATTGTTTATTTTTTCTTTAGCTTCCCTTGCCAGGGAAGATATATCCAATGAAATATTACTATGAGCAATGTCTGAGATTTTGCTGCCTATGTTTTCTTCTAGGATTTTTATGGTTTGGGGTCTAACATTTAAGTCTTTGATCCATTTTGAGTTTATTCTTGTGTGGTACAAGAAGGTGGTCTAGTTTCATTTTTCTGTCCAATTTTCCCAACATCATTTGATAAACTATCTTTAGCCCATTGTATGTTCTTGCTTCCTCTGTCAAATATTAATTGTCTATAAAGGTATGGGTTTATTTCTGGGTATTCTAACCTGTTGCATTGATCTATGTGTCTGTTTTTATGCCAGTACCATTCTGTTTTGATGACTATGGCTCTATAGTACAGTTTCACATTAGGTAGCCTGATTCCTCTAACTTTGTTTTTCTTTCTCAGGATTGCTGTTGTTATGTGGGGCCTTCTGTGGTTCCATATAAATTTTTGAAATATTTGTTTTATTTCTGTGAAATATGTCATTGGAAACTTGATAAAAATTTGGTTGAATCTATAGATGGCTTTGGGTAGTGTGGACATTTTAATGATGTTAATTTATCTTATCCATGAACATGGTATGCGCTTCCACTTATTTGTACCTTCTTCAGTTTCTCTCTTTAGTGTCTTATGATTTTCTGAGTACAGGTCTTTTACATCCTTGCTGAGGTTTATTCCCAGGTACTCTATTCTTTTTGAAGCAGTTGTGAATGAGATTGTTTTCTTAATTTCCCTTTCTGTTAGTTTGTTTACCAACATATTTTCTAGTTTTGAACTGTCCTTGAATTCCTCAGATGAGCATATTCCTAATGTTTTGTTCTTTTAATCTCCAGCTGATTTCATTTTGCTAATGTTTGATATAATATTTTGGATTTTTGTTTATAATAAAATGGGCCGATAACCTTTGTTCATTTTGTGGTCCTCAGCTTAATTTGGCACTAGGGTTAAGCTGAGCGACATAATTTCTTATATTTTTCCTATGTTTAGAGCAATTTGATACATTAGAAATTACAGTTGATGCCATTATTCATGCATTCTGTTTTTGTAAATTTGCCTACTAGCTAAAATTGATTTTTAACCTCAAAATCAATACTTGCAGCACTTTTGTGGTCCTTTGCAGACAAACACTGAGAGGTGAAAAATTGAACCAGCCACATGCTCATTCCCAGCTGAAGTCAAACAGGAGGATGCTCTGCCTCTTGTTTCAGCTCTCATACTGTGATCAAATGTCTTTTTGTGTGTGTGTGGTCTACTTAAATAATGTGGGGTTTTTTTGCATTTTTGTGCTTTTTTTTGTTGGTGATTTTGCAGTTTCAAATGGCCCTCAAGCATAGTAAAGGCATGTTGTCTAGTGTTTCTGAAGACAACAAGGAGTGATGTGCTCCATGGGGGAAATTTGTGTGTTAAATATAAGTTTCTTCCGGCATTAGTTTCTGTGCTGTTGGTCATGAGTTCAATGTTAATGTGTCAACAATATACAGTATATTAAAGTGTCTTTAAACAGCAACATACATAAAACAAGTTCTATATTGATCAGTGGATGAAAATATTGTGGCCAGGGGCTCACAGAACTAATCCTGCCTTTCCCTGGGGAGTGATGACTCAATGTGCACTAATGCAGCGTTAGCAGGGATTTTACAATGCCTAACTACCACAAATAATGAGAACTGACTGTACCTGCTGTTTGAGGAGTTGACACCAGTCACCCTAGTAGACACAAATCAATAACTACCATTTGGATTTCTTTACTGAGCTTAGTATTCAGTATTCTACTGGGCTAATTTTAGTAATTTACATTTTCTTAAAAAGTGTCCATTTCATTTGATATTTACATTTATTGGTGCTCCTTTTTATAATACTTTATTTCCATATATATGTTCCATTTTTTCCTAATCTTGTTATTTTGGGGGTATCCTGGGTTTTTTGTTGTTGTTGCCTGTAAATATCTATCTTTTGGTATTTGTGAGTATTTTCAAATACTGAGGTTTTATTTTTGAATTATCTTTGTTGTATATTTGCTTTCTATTTCCATAACATCTTTTCTTACCTTCATTAACTCCTTCCTTCTTTTTTCTTGTGTTAAGTTTAAAACTTAGCCAATTTCTTTTTATTAACTCTTATATCCTATTAAATAAATAAAATCATATTCAAGACTTTGAATTTTCCTTCAACTTGCTCTTTGGCTACATGCCATTAAATCTGACATAAAATGACTTTGCTACTGTTTAGTTACAAAATATTTTGTAGCTTAATTTTTATTTACTAAAAACCAAAAGTTACCTAGAAGTGTTTTTCCAAGGTACAGAAAACTTTTTTTGCATACTAGTCATTTAGCTTATTTCTAATTTTTTTTTTGTATTTTCATCAGCGAATTTGGCTATATATGATAAATTATTAGAATTTGTATTTCTTATTTATACTAATACATGGTTCATCATATTAGTAAATCATTGTGATTGATTCTGTATGTGTTTGAAAATGATATATATTCTCTGTTTTGAGGGGCACAAATTTAAATAGAAATCAATCAGCACAAGTTTATTAATTGCATCATTGCAGCTCTCTTTATTCTTACTTATTTTATCTTACTTTCTAGCAGTCAAGAAGACTGCTAGAAGACTGCTAGAAAGTGAGATAGAATTTCCTTTTAGAATTCTGTGTTTGTCAATTTACCGTTACAGCTACAATTTATTTATTTTTCATTCACATATAATTCTCATACAGAGGGTTTTAGGTGATTTAGACAGCTGTGCAATTCTAATTGCAGAATATTTTCATTCAAAAAGAAGCCCCATGACCACTGGTAGTAACTGCCTATTCCCTCCCCTCTCCCCAGACCCTGGCAATCACTGATTTACTCTCTATTGTTATAAGTTGAGTCATATGGAGTTTTGTATTTGGCTTCTTTCACTTAGCATAGTGTTTCCAACATTCATCTGTCTTGTAGCATGTATTGGTATTTCATTCTTTTTTATTGCCAAATAATATTTGACTGTATGGATATATTGCATTCATCAGTTGACAGATATTTGTGTTGTTTATACTTTTTGGCTATTATGAATAAGCCTTTATGAATCTTCATGTGCTTGTTTTGGTATGGATATATTTTCATTCCTTTTGGGACCTAGGAGTGGAATTACTGCATCACATAGTAGCTCTATGCTTAACATTTTGAGGAAGGTACCAAACTGTTTGCCAAAGTGACTGGACCATTTTACATTCCTATCATCAATAAAACAAGGGTTCCAATTTCTCTACATCTTCAACAACAATTGTTATTTTCTGTATTTTTTATTATAGCCATTCTAGTGGATGTAAAGTGGCATCTCAGTGTGGTTTTAATTTATATTCTCCTAAGGACTAACAATATTGATCGTCCTTTCATGTGGTTTATTGACCATTTGTCTATCTTTGGAGAAATGGCTATTCAAATAATTTGCCTATTTTCTAAATTAGGTTATTTGTATTTTTATTGTTCAAATTTTAGAGATTTTTATATATTTTGGATACCAGTCCTTTATCAGACATATGATTTGCAAATATTTTCTACCACTCTGTACGTTGTCTTTTCACTTTCATGATAGTGTCCTTCGAAACACAAACTTTTCATTTTGATGAGGTCTAGTCCACCAAGTTCTACTAATTTTTGCTATATATTTCAATTTTTAAATTAAGTACAAAATGTCTATAGCTATTATATTTTATTTGTAGTTTGCTTTTTAAAAAAGTCAACTTGAAATGTTTTTTTCATTCTTTTAATGCCTTTGTTCATCAATTCTATATACAATGATATTTGACTCTATATATACACATACATTTCTATGTATACATACAAACATATACATACATTTCTATATTGTTTTCTTTAAATACTAATAATAATTTTATCAGTGAAACCTCATGGAAATAATTCCTATTTATTTCAAAATTATATTCACAAACTTACATGATCAGTGTTAAATGTGGTATATGATCAAATCAAATGGTGCAATCACTTGTGTCAGATATAAAATTATGATTATGGTATCTGTACTTAGCAGTGCTAACAAATAAAATTATAGATAATATTCCATATTAATTATATCTCCTTGACTATAAAGTCCAAGCACAATAAAAAACACTATATATTAAACAGCATATAATCGATCAATTACTCGTAAACTAGAAAGTTCAAAATTGAAATTTTTATTCCAAGTGCTAAATAGAAAATAGATTCCTCAACCAACAAAACTCACCTTAAAACATCTCAATCCTCCAGATGACTGATAGTCCAAAATGGAATTAATGTGGCCCTGATCACAAACTTGAACCTCTAAGAAAGCTCAAGTCTTTCCTTTTCTATTGTCCATGCTACTCCTAAGAAAGTTGAGCAAATGGAAAGGTGTTCAGTTAAACCATGATACTCAGAGAATTTAAATGGGACATTATGCCTTCATCTTTAATCTCTTAGAATAGACCTCCTGTTCATGATGCAACCTCTTCTCTCTCATTCTCCTCCTATGATTATGTGATTAGAGTAGGGCTTCAAGTCCCAGTGGCCACCAGGGTAGGAACCTGGGGAAAGAAGGCATGAAATATATGTTTAAACTAGCCTGATCCAGGCCTGATGAAAACACCCTGTTTATGTCTCTTTTTCAGTCAGAGTAATAGGATATTATCACCAGGCCAAGAAGTGATCTTCAAGAAAAAGGATTAGTAATTAATTTAGATGACAGGAAGCTTTGAGATTCACATATGATCCAACCTAGCTCAGAATGCTAGGCCAAATGGATGTGACTCAACATACTTGAGAATAAGTGTCCATTTGCCTGAAATGTAAAACCTAGAATTCAGAAGTGTTTTCTTTGACTGACCAAGGATTAGTCTCATTTTTACAAAGGTTTTGCCACTCCACCAGGAGAAGAAGAGTCTCTCCTTGCTTCCAAGACTACAGTGGCAATAAAGGCATCTCAGGTGCTAGAGAGACCCCAGGGTTAAACATGGACAAATAGTCTTTGAAAGTTGACTTCTTATATTTCCAGATTCAAAACAGCCTGTCCTTATTGTGTTACCTATCTATCTATCTATCTGTCTATCTACCATCTTTCTGTGAGCCACACAGGAATTCCTGGATATTTTATATACCAAATACAGACCATATGAAAGCAGGAGTGCTCAAAATTCCTGTCTAGACATCAAAAATTTTCCTACACTATTGGAAACTGTGATGGTTAGTTTTATGTGTCAATTTGGCTAGGCAACAGTACCCAGTTATTCAATCTAACACTAATCTTGTGTTAGGGGGAAGGTATTTTGTAGCTATGGTTAACATCTACAATCGCTTGACTTTAAGTAAAGGGAATTATCTTTCATAATGTGTATGGGCCTCATCCAATAAATTGGAAGGCCTTAAAACCAACACTGAGGTTTTCCTGAGAAAGAAGAAATTCTGTCTCAAGACTGCAGCCTCAGCTTCTGCCTGAGGATTTTGAGCATTCCAGTCTGTCCTACAGGTTTTGGACTTGCTGGTCCACCAAATCACATAAACCAATTCTTTTAACTAAATCTGTGAATACACACACACACACACACACACACACACACACACACACATTTATTTACTGGTTTGTTTCTCTTGAAAATCATGATGGATAGACTAACCTACATTTGCAACAAGTTGATCTAGTATTAGGATGAACGTGAAGCTCCTCGGAAGGTTTTGAAATGATACTGTTGTGCATTAGGGCAAGCCTCACTATTTTCAAAACTTCCTACCTATCTAAAAATGATCGCTTTGCCCCTCTACCCAGGAGGGGTTGCCAGGCCCCACCTGTCTGATGATTTACCCTTCTTCTTTGATCTCCTTCCATCTCTAAGACCTAGAGCTGGTCACTTCCTCCAAGGCAGTTAGAAACTTTCTTTTTGTCTTATCATAAGCTCTTTCTAATTGTATCTTATAATAAAAACTGTCATTCAGATTCCTAAACTCTGTGTCTGATATAAGAAAAGGGATTTTGGAATTTGGAAATCTGTTCTCTTTCCCACAAAATTTCAGCCTTCAAAATGAATGCCTTACGATTCAAAAAGCCCAGATTGAGGGTGAGTAATGACTTACCTTCTGGCCCTAAACCACTGAAACCCATTGATTAGCAGGGAGGAAAATCACATGGTATAATGATTTAAAGGTACTTTTAAAATGCCTTGACTTAATATTTTTAAAAAATACCCACTTAATTCTGATTGATTAAAATTTCTTTGAGGTCCAGTTGCTCTGAACTTCATTTAGCCACTTACAATAATCAGCTGTGGTAAATTATATTGTTTCAGTATCATTATTTCTTTCCCCCTCAGCCCAGACATTTTTAGCAGAGATACTTCCTACTGTCACTAGCTTGGAATTTGGCCAGGTGACTTCTTTGGCCAATGAAATGTAAGAAGACATTAATGTGCATTACATTCAACCACACTTCAAATTTGTGTGTATTGTCAGGTTTGCCATTTTGCCACAGTTTCTTCATTCTGAGTCCCAGAATGACGAGACATAAGAACAGACCTGAATTCAACCTATATCCTGATGCCAAGCCCAGCCAAACCCAGACAAACCAAGTCCAGCTGAGCCACACCATATCCGCAGACCTGTGAGCAAGAAACCAATGTTTATTGTTATAAGTCAAGTGAGATTTGGGGGGATTGTTTGTTATATACCATCATTATCACAGCAAAAAGCTGACTAATATAGTAGTCCTGCAGTAAATTATTCTTGCATACTCTGTATTTTACCTGGTACATAGTAGGTTTAATTCAAATCATATATCTGATTGTCCTGTTTAAGCAAGACTCCGTATGAATTGGCAAAGAAAAGTAGCTTGTACTGCATAGTTTTGTAACCACACTAGGGTGAATGCAGTGGAAATATATATGGCTTGTACTTGCAGGTCAGGAACCCAGCAAGGTCTTCACACATGCAGGGCCTCCTACTTCACCTTAGAGCACAGCCTCTCTTGACAGTTTTATGTTGGCCAAGAATAACATAGCACCCCGTGGGAGAATAAGTACAACTTGCTCATGACCAGGTGTTCACTTATACACCTCCAGCCCAAGGGAAACATCTTATTGGTGTGATACAAGAATAAAACAGCGATGAATTTTGCCATTTATGTATTACCGTGGGCATCTCTCTTCTCCATCTTATGTTGACATCTGCAGTGGCCTTCTAAGTAACTCAGGGCGCTGGATGGTGGCTCTCTCCACAAGCCAAGACAACTCTGGCAAACACCTCTGTATCGTATGTGCAATGGGCACGTTTCCTTGTTGAATTATTCAGTTAAACCTCATAATGAGAACTCATTGACACAGTTAAGCACTCAGGTGAATAAAGGATTCATTTAAAGCACAGAAATTTCTATAGTCCTCTGTGTGTTAACAAGTGATGATTCTCACTGGCGTCACCCAGGGAAGAAGAAGCTTCCAAGGAGATAAACTGGAGTTGAGCATGCTGGAGGCTTTTGCTTGCAGGATTGCAAGGAGATGAAAGGTGGAGGCAGTTTCCAGGGTTTGTCTGAGTCATCAATCTTTGCAGAATAAATGTAATTAATTTCAAAGGACAGAAAAATAAGACTCAGTTTTTAACCTTAATCCTCTGAACTCTAATGGGACACAGAGAGATGCACAAAAACAAAAGTATCAGCACATCTGCGTTCTGATCTTCCCCTCTGCAAAGCCCCTCCTGAGCAACTTCACAAAAACTTGGACTCTTGGCATCTCAGGCCTCACTCTGTGAAATGGGTGATAAATGGCTGGTCCCCTGTTATCACCATAGTACACATCACAAAGCACCAACAAAACTTTTTGCAAATAAAAGAACCATCCCAGAAATTAAAATGTGAGTAATGGCTGTCATGTAAATATGCTGTATACATTATGGAACCCCTGCCAGTCACACTGGCTGTCTCTACAATGAGGGTGGCATTACAAGGAGTGGTTCGGCACTTGGCAAAGGCCTGCTTGTGGTTTTATTAGCCTGCCCTGTCTCTCCAGCTAGTCTGTGCATCTGTACAAACTTCTTAACTGTCTTTTAGTCTTCATTACTTAGCACAGTATGGAAAGCACAAGGTAGGTGATTGTTGATTATCATAAAGGTAAAGCCAATAGCCGCCATTTATTGGTCCCCTTCCATGTGTCAGACCCTGTACCAGCCATTTTACAAACACTATCTTTAATTTGTACAATTGAACAGTGACTCCAAAAGAAAAAAATCACCATTTTATAGATCAAGAAACTGAGGGTCAGAGAGACTGTGAGACTAAGCTGAGGCTATACTGCTAGTTTAATAAAAATGATTATGCATGTAATGAATAAAATATGTTTTAAGTAATTAGATGGTCACAGTTAACAGTTTAGAAAAGCAGGAACTAAATTAAAGTATCACTAATAACTTAATTGCTGACATATTCACTACCCTCATCAACTATTTATTCAGCATCTGCTAGGATCAGGGAGTTGCCTTGGGTGTTACTTAACCTCACAACCCAGTGCTTTGCACTAGTATCTAGAAAAGAAATTAAACATGTGTGAATGGTCATTTTGCTTTTTAAAATTTTTATTAAATTTATTGGAATGACAGTGGTTAATAAAATTATATAGGTTTCAGGTGTACAATTCCATAACACATTGTCTGTATGTTGTACTGAGTGTTCACCACCCAAAGTCAAGTCTCCCCCATCACCATTTGTCTCCCCTGTTACTGTCATCTGCCCCCCACCCCAGCCCCTCTCCCTCTTGTAATCACCATAAATCAGTTCAATCACATACGACATCTTTCTGGTCTCAATCTTTCTTTTAAAATCATTATATATAACTTATGAATGATCATTTTTTTGTGAAAGTTTCATACTCACTTGTCATTGAAATCATGTCCTACCAAGTCATATCTGTATTTTACACACTAGTTGCCCTCATATTAGCTAAAGAAGAAAAATGTAAAAGCAAGTCCAGAGAGAGAATGTGGGGGCAAATTATACAATAAAATTTTGAAACGCTCAACCTGTTTAAATGCAGTAATGAAATTATTACATTAAGAGGCTAGAAAATAAATTTGTTTTTCCCTCAGTTTGTGAAAAGGTTACCTGTAAAATTATATAAATTGGGTGCTATTTCTCCATGGGTCTCCACGTGGTCATAATCCAGTAATGTGGGTTAGTGATCTAGATGAGTTTTCCCCTCAGAATATCTCATTCACAATCAGGAAAGGACCATTTAGCTAACCACTGCCTTTTTGCCTCTGAGGAAACTGGAGCCCAGACAGATAAAGTGACCAGACCGTGGTCAGTCAGCTGGCCAGTATCACAGCTGCAATTAGAAACCAGCTTTCTTTCTATGTCCACAGCCCCAAATTTTTAAATTATACTTTTGAAAATGCACTATCCTTTTCTCATGTAACAATTAAAACTATAATATAAGCATGAAGACAGATATTTTTCATCGGTCATTAATTTGCCAGTGACTTGAATAGTAAGATTTCAATAATTTGTAGTAAATCCAATTTTTAAAAATCCACTCTGCTTTTCCAAGCTTCAGGGGCACTCCATAGCCTTTTCTTGTTTACAAAAACCATCCCACTTAATGTTATGTTTGGTCCTCGGTGCAATCCTGGGAGCTGTGCTTGTGTCCGTGACTTTTAGATGAGGAAAGTGTGGATCCAAGAGACTAAGTTATCCAGCTGGTGGTTGGCAGAGCAAGAAGTCTAATGTGGCTTTAAAACTTGACTTTGTTGCTTCTTCCATTTCAATACATTTCCAAATTCTCCTCACAGAGGAGTTTACCTAACTGTTTCCCAGTGGATTCAAGCTCACCCATTCAAGAGCAGAGAGTTTGGGCTAGGCGGTGGCTGTCGGGCCTGGAACTGCATTTTCAGCAATGCCCCTGTGGGTGCGGCCCTGAGATAAGCACTCAGCAGCAGAAGTGTTTTGTGTCAGAAGCAGATACGCCTTCTCCAATCTCTCTCTCTCCATCCATTGGCCTGTGTTGGGCCCCAGGTGTCCTCGGAAGGCACATGAAGGAGAGGGCAGAGCTGCTGAGCCTGGGTCCCTGAAAAACAGAGCAATTGTGCCTCTGCCACTCTGCTTGTTAACCAGCACTATCTACCATGGACTATTACAGGAGAAAAAAAATATATGTTTTGCCCTGGCTGGTGTGGCTCAGTGGACTGAATGCTGGCCTGCGAACTGAAGGGCTGCCAGCTCGATTCTCAGTCAGGGCACATGCCTGGGTTGCAGGCCAGGTCCCCAGTTGGTGGTGTGTGAGAGGCAACCACACATTGATGTTTCTCTCCCTCTCTTTCTCCCTCCCTTCCCCCCTCTCTAAAAATAAATAAATAAAATCTTTTTAAAAAGTTTCTTATGAAAGCCAATGAAATTGAGGTGCTTGTCTATTACAGCAGCTAGCGGTATCCTACCTAAAATGAATATGTTTTTCATTGAAGAATAGAATTCATATTTCTGTTATTTCTGTCAAATTCTGTTTACTAACTTGCTGACATTATTTGATAAGTGAAAATGACCCTGGAGAGTCATTTATCAGCGACTTCCCTTTCTGTTCCTTGATTTTCCACTAGTTTAAGGTTAATGATCATTACTTTCCTGTATTCTATTTGTGGTACCCGAACAAAAGTGTCATATGTCATATGACATATGTCATATGACACTTTATGTCATAGTTATTTGTAAAATAAACAGATACCTGACCAAAAAATAATTTTAAAGACTTCCATCTTTTAAACCCCTCCCATCCTCAAAAACATTTTTTGAGCAAAATTTACATCCCTGACTGAGGAAGGAGTGGGGGCCTGGAATTAGTCAGTGAGGATTTATTACCTCTTCCGGGTGTAGCTCACCCTTGGGCCTCCCTGCTGGTTGGCAGCCCTCGAGCCTCAGCACTGAGGATGCTCCTTCCAGAACACACAGGACCTGTTATCTGGACACTGGTCTCAATATGTGGCCTAAAACACATGCCAAACACTCGAATCATTCACGTCTCCCTGTCACACAGAGGGGCTGAGGCCTTCACTCCTTACATTTCTTTGAAGTGGTTGCTCCAAGAGCGAGGAGTGGGAGAACTGATGCTTTTGAGAAAGGTACGCAGAGAAATTACCCTGACCACTCCCTCCCCGACCCGAACTTTCTCCTTTCTTTCTGTCAGCAATGTCAAGGTGTTGCTCCCCTTAATATTTCAAGTCTAAACATGAATCCAAAATCTGAGAAGAAGGAGAGTTTGGCTGACACAGCAGTCCCCATAGCAAATGATAAATGCTTCAAGTTCCTTTTGGAAAAACTCCTGAAAGCAGAATTCAGTCACTAGAGTAAATCCCCATAGAAAACGAAATAAATCTCTGTGACATTTGCTAATGTACTCCATTTCCCTTAAACACCTCTTCCTGTCCACTTTCCACACCTCCTTCCTCCTTTTTCCAATGCTCCTTTTGTTCTGTGTTTTTTGGCCTTCAGGGCATGACTTAGCTGGCAGATGGTACCAGGAAAACTAAAGGTATTGCATCCAGCTGTGTGTAAGCGTATTGGTGAATGAAAGCCCCTGGTCTAGGATCTGAAATAAAAACTAGTGTGAGCAAAGTGATGGATGCTTTTTGTTCATGCCTCATTCATTCATGTGCTCAAAAAGCATTTGCCATTCACCTATGGTGTTCGCACTGTTTAAAACAATGAGGGAATAAAAATAAAAGATATGTACCTGTTCCCCTAGCCAGGCACAAGTTCTATGCTTAAGGACCCCAAACAAACTATACAACTAAAACATAAAGAATGAGAGATTCAACTAATTAAATGGGAAAGATCCACATGTTGGCACACGTGGTGCGTATGAGTCAGAAAAAGCATACTCTTGTTTTATTTGTTTGGGGGGAGGATTGCCCTAAGATGAATTAGCAGGAATCACATGTTACATGACATGTGGCATATAACACCTGAAGAGACATCCTTGGGCTGCATGGATGATGAGTCAGACTCTAATTATAGCCCAGAGTTCAGATGTGTTCTCCTCCACTTAAGAGGTGGGAGGGAGCCTAGGGAGAGACTGGTGGAGATCCACAGAGCTGATGAAGCCTGCAAAACAGGGCTCTGAAGGAGCTGGTGGAAGAAACAGTAGGTCCCCATCATAGCTGGATTCACATTCATCTTTACCATGAATCAAACAAAGCATGTTCCCCAAGAGTCCCCAAAGGGATTGTCCAAACTGAACTTCCACTATGGGACTTCTCATTTTTTTTTTTTTTTTCTATTTTGAAGTCAGAATGGGCCGATCCAGAGCTGCTCACATGAGTCACCTTAAACTCCACCTGCTTTGCATTATTGCCTCTTGATTCTCTTCCCTGGAGGTTCTTCAGACATCTGGACTACATTGTGGCATGATATGCTTCTCATTTTCCCCACAAACATCCCTGATTGAAGGCAGATGACACCTGACCTTAAGCTCACCTTTAGGAATCTGTATTAAGCCTGGTTTAGCACAGCGAGGTTATAGTATGGATGTTATTCCTATCTTCCGACCCAGTGGGTCATGGGTTATTTTATAGAACTCCAGCTGTTGTACATTGCCAGGGAGATCAGAACCAGATTGCAATGCTGTTGAAGTTAAACATCTACATAATTAGAGCCTAATCCCAACTATTAAGAAAAGCCACACCTTCAAAAGTCTTTAAAGACACAGTAGATACTCACCTGTCTTGGTTATTTTTACAATTTTCCATAAAAGGTGATTTCTTCATGTTTCCTCCAACACTGTAAGTGTATATCCCAAATATGCAGGTACTGGCATTTCTTTGAGCTTTTACTTCCCCCTTTGTCCATGTGTTTGGGGATCGTGGAAATAAAAGGGAGGTGGAAAGTCTGCAAATGAACTTGGAGCTACCATTTAGCTGTCCCGTGGGGCAGGAAGTGTCCCAGTAATTTTTAAATTTGATAAAATGTTTATTTAAATGCATATCAATGGTTTGAAATAAAATTCATCGGCTTGATTCTTTTGGCATCCTCTGGATGTCTTCCATCATCTTTATCACCATCATCTTCCTCACTAAACTACATTGAGCTTTCACTCTATGCCAGGTTCCATGCCAGGTGCTTTACATAAATCATCTCTTAGAAGTTCCACACATTTATTAGGTAGCTACTATTAATGTCTCCAATTTGCATATGAGAAAACTGAGACTGGGAGAGCTTATGTGAGTTATCCACTGGCAATGATGACATCCATTTTGGGTTTTTGGGTTTTTTTTTTGTTTAACCTAAAGTATCTGATAAGGAACCACTTTTCCGATTTGGGACCTTATATTAATGGGATGATTTTTTCATTTATTGCATTTATTTTGAATGAATGAAACACACTTAGCCCTTTTCACACAGAGTCTCTCTCTGTGCTGTTCTTTCCCCTCTGCTCCCAACAGCTTTGATCTCCTTGCTCCCTCCTATTAGTCACACTTCTATCCTCATCACCCCAATATGCGGGGTTTTTAGACACCTTTCCTTCTATCCTTCTCCTCCTACTACCACCATGAATTTTCCCTGCCTTCAAAAACTATTGGGCAAGTTTCCAAACTCCCAGTGAAGTGGGGAAGGAAAAGGTTCAACTATCTGGAGCATTTAATGCACCTGACACCATCACAGGTTAGTGGCATCAGATTACATATTCAGTTAGGACTTCTGCCACATGCTGTTGCAATTAACCACAGGGGAATGTGCAGGCCAGCACCCCGCACAGTTATTCAATCATTGCCATACGACAGCATGCAGAGCATGTTGAGAGCCGTAAGCACTTAAAATGCCCTAGGAAGAGAATGCTGTCTCTCATTAGGAAATGACATTGTGACTTTCCTGGGAGTGACAGCTCTGGCAGGAAAAGACTTGGGCATGGACTTTTAGTTATCACCAGCATAACTATTCTAATTCACCAGCCCAATGTCAGATCTTCAATAAAAAACCTAAAAACAAAACAAAATGAAAAAACTTGAGTATGGTTTGACTGAGGCATGGTGTAAAACAGTGCCTACAGATTTCAGATGCCTGATCATCCATGAGAACCCAGCTGAGGGAGAAATGAAAGGAATTCACCAATCCTTAACCCAGACATTGAATTGAGACCAAGGGAAGTGAGTCCCATTGGAAATGGATATGGCACGGGCCCAGAGAAAACAGAAACAGCACCTATCAACATTGCTTCTTGAATTTTCTCCTTACTTCCAACTTCTGCAGGGACCCCCACATGCTCAAGCTCCCCCGGTGCTGCTGAGGCCTCCCAGCCAAGTCTCCCCTCCCAGAGCTCCAGATCGGGACCTGCTCTCCCCTCTGACTCCTTGCACCTGTATGAGGGCCTCCCTGCTAACACCTGCTTCTGACTTGGTTTTGGATCTGTTACCATCTAACTAGTAAAACTGAAACTTGAAGTCATTATTTTCCGACTGATCTTTTCCATCTTCTATTTTAATTAAAATAGGATATTGGCTAATAACTCTACTTAGTGGCATAATATTAGAAAGCAAAGGAATAAAACAATGTAGAAATCCTAAAGTAGAGTCTTATGTCCTGTCTTCCAAACAGTTAAAGGCTTTGAATACCCCTCAAAATGCTCATGATTTTAGTACCACAGCAAAAATCTGTTCTGTGCGACCATTATATAATCTCTGCTAATCATCAAATTGTAAGTTCAGGAATACTCATGGGTTAGGAAGATGGTTTGAGAGTGATCAGGCCTCTGTCTACAATTAACATCCTCAGAAACAGCACCAACACCAACTGGGAAGATTGGAATGGAATGTACTCCCCCCCTTCTCCCCCCCACTTTTGAGTAGATATTTAAGTATCTTAGTAAGGATAGAATTTATATTGTTGCCACCTACAGTCATACACTGTGGCAGAGACAATGCTATGTGTTCATGAAACCTCTTTACTTTTTTCTTTTAGGCCTAAACCTAGCCCACATTTTCCAGCTTCCAGTGAAGATGGTTGAAGCCAGATGACTAAGTTACGGCCAACAGAATGTAGGCAGAAGCGATGTGCTGGACCTGGCCCCTAAGCCTCCTGTGTCCACCACCCATGCCCCTCCTTATCCTCATTGGATTCTCCTTGCCCCAGATCTCCGTGGCATGTTGCAACAGTTGTCCTGATGAATACACATACTTTCCTTGTATTCAGAAAGGTTCACGAAGCATCAATGAGATAATTGGCACGGCCGATGCCAGGACACAACGAAACTAATTACATGGCGTTTGGCTTCAAGGTAGAAGCCAATTACACCCTTATTTTGAAGCAGGAAATTTTTGGCATCTTTTTGTTGCAAAATATCTATGTTTCTTGCCATCTTCCTGTTTTGCGTCCTGAATAATGGCACCGTCCTTTGAGGGGCTGTGCTCTTCCCGCCCACCTTTGTGGCCTGATGGGGCCCAGTGCTCCAGGCAGGACATTCTACAGCCACTCAGTGGTTTTCATCGCAGTGAATTCAAACAAAGGAATGTGGTGATGCAGGCAGTAAAGTAATCTCAGCCCCTTGGGTTCCTTGGCCTTTCACATAGGGCACATGTCCTTAGCCAAAGTACTCAGGATTCAGACCCTGTATGAGCCTACAGGGTATGGGAGGTAGCGGATGACTTAAAACAGATGAGGGTTTTAAGTTCAGCCTGTGCTCAACAGTTAAATTCAATTTAGAGACTTCCCAAAACCTTTCTGAAGTTACAAAAGGGCCGTAAGAAATCAGCTTCTTTCTTTTGTGGTTGCAGATTTAATTCTGCAGTCCTCGGAGCTGCGTCAAAGTGCTTGCGTAAGTAACACTGCAAGCTGTTGCTGATGGAAGTGCGGATGGCTTCCTCTTTGTTGTTAAATAGTTACAGTGACTCCACAAACGTTCAGCCCCCACTATCGTGTTAGTTGTGTGAGCCGCGATTCCTGCCCCCGGAGAATTCAAAGATGCGTGGTAAAACATCCACTGAAAGTGCCTTAGAAAGGAACGTACTAATGCTGGACCCAGTGCTGCAGAGGTTAAGCTTGAAAAACCCATCCCTGGAAGGAAGACTTGAAAGTCTCGGGAAATAGTCGGGTAGAGTTACAGCACTGAGAGGTGTGCTGGAGACTGGAGACACTTCCTGCTGAGATCACATTCCCTGCTGCTGTGTGGTCAGCACAAGCCTTTTTCCGGCACCAGAGAAAATCTGCCTGCTCCTAAATTGCTCCTCACAACACAATCGTAGGTTGAGGATTACATCCTGGGAGACCAGAAGCTCTAACATCCTGAACCTCTTTATACCTACTTGGTGTGCTGCGCTATTTTTTTTCTTTAATACCAAATAGTCTAAACTCAAAAGCTAGTAATATGGTTCCCATTCCATCATTAATTAGTTAGTAATGTGATCTGGAGCAAGTTCCTTCTTCTCATTTGCATCTGTGAATTGGAGAGTCTATTATATGAAGGCAGAGAATAAATGTGTCAATCTGAAATCCCCTAATTCCTTCATCATTTGTAAGAACTTTTAAAATGGAAAACTTCTGCAGAATAGTGCTCCCTGACCTAGAAGTACATCAAAATCACCAGGGAAGGTTGTCTTTCTTTGTTAAGATATAACTTAACACAGTTATTTGTCTTTAGTTGTCTTTTCTTCATGATATAGCTTACATGCAGTAAAATATACAGATCTTAAATGTATAGTCAATGTATTTTTACAAACACAACCCCATGTAAATATCATTCCAGTCAAGACATAGCATGGCCATTTTCCCAGATGATTCCCCTTGTCCCTTTCCCAGTTAACCACACCCTCCTCAGACAACCATTCTTTGATTGTCTGTAATTATTTAAATGAAAAGTATTTACTCTTTACTATCTGGCTTTTTTATTCATAATGTCTACGAAAGACATTCATAATGTCTATGAATGTCTGACTTTCCTTTTCATTGTTAGTGGTATTCCGCTGGATAAATAGACCTGCTATGGACTGAAATTGTGTCCCCCAAAATTAATACGCTGAATTCCTAACACCCAATGTGATTGCATTAGGAGACAGAGTTTTTAGGAGGTAATTAAGGTTAAATAAGGTCATAAGGTAGGGTCTTAATCTGATAGAACTGGTGCCCTTATTCAGATGCAGAAAAGGAAGAAAGAGATCGTTCTCTGCGTGCACTGACTGAGGAAAGGGCATGAGAGGATGAAGTGTGAAGGCAGCTGCCTGCAAGCCAGGAAGAGCGCTCTCACCAGCAGCTGAATTGGTCGGCACCTTGATCTTGGACTTCCAGCCTCCAGAACTAAGAGAAACAAATCCCTGTTGTTTAAGCCGACCCAGATTATGCTATTTTCTTGTTTGGAAAAATTTTGCCAAGTATTTATTCAAGTATATCTCTGTCCCATTCTTTCCTCATCTTTTAGGATTCCAATTATGGTTACGTTAGACTGCTTGATATTTTCTCACAAGTTACTGATGTTTTGTTCTTTTGTTAAATCTTGTTACAAATCTGTTTCAGTTTGAATAATTCCTTCTGATCTGTCTTAAGGTTTACTAATTCTTTCCTATGTAGTGTCCAAACTGCTATCAGCATACTCAATGAAATTCATCTTTGATGTCTACATTCCTGTCATCCTTGATGTTTATATTCCAAATGAATTCTTTAATATATTTATAAAATTTTTAAGCCCTTATTGACTAATTCTTAAAACTGAATCATCTTTGTGTTTGCTTCAATTTGCTGTGTTTTCTCTTGATTTTTGGTCACACTTCCTTCCTTCATCATATGTCTTGTTAAGTTTTTTACTGTATTCTGAACAACATGTAAAAAGATTTCAAGAACAAGTAGAACATTATTTTATTTTGTTTATTTTTCTTTCCTTTGTATGGTATTTTTATTGGTAGTTACAGAGAGATAAAGCATTAATAGCTTAGATTCCTCCTAGAGTCAAATTTTAATTATACTGATGTTATCTGTGATTTACAAAACTCCCCTAAATTGATTTAGGTTTATAATTTCTGTACGGCTATTTCTGTGTTCAAATTTTATTGAAAGATATATAATAACCATTTTTATCTCCTTGAAAAGCAAACAGTTCCAAAAATTCTTCTGATCGCAGCTTTCAGTCAGAACAGAAGGATCAACTACAGTGTAAACATACTGAATGTCCAACACGCTATGGACGCTGAACTATCTGGGAACACAAAAAGCTACATGGACATCCCTCACCTTCAAGGGCATTAAGATCTAGTAGGAGAAGTAGGATGGAAACCTAAAAACCCAAATAATATGGTAAAATAGATTTTGTAATATGACAAATGACTGAGACCAGAAATAAATATAGCTCAATAAAAGAAATATTCAGCACGAGCCCTGGTGATTAGAAAAGACTTCATAAGGAAGATGGGATTTCAAATTAGTATAAAAAAAAAGGTAAAGTAAATGAGGCAGGGACAGGGAGGCCTTTGTGAAAGAGAAGATGCCATGAGCAAAAGACGGTACATATTTAAGAATGTGAGAAAAAATTACAAAGTTTGGAAAACATCATATTGTGGAGGGTCTAGGAATTTGATTTTACATGGACATTAATTCAAAGCCCAAGACCAATTGTTAATGTAGTAACCATGTAATCAAAGCCAACTTTGAAGTAATCGATCTTCCATCAAATTGTGAATAGTGGCAATGCCTATTTGCCCTCAGATCTATTTTTTGCCTTTTCCCCTCGCTACGTCATAGTGGAGCTAATCCCACTAGCTCACTCTGGTGCATAAGGCTGAGGAGTGGATGGAAAAGAAAGCCGGAGTATTCCTACCCTATTTCTTAGACTTCTCCAGCAACAACTGTATCACTGCCTTTGCATTCGTTCTTACCTTCCCCTCAGTGACTCTTGCCCCTGAGTTCTGGCGACACTGCTTCTCCCTTTCTCTCACCTTCCTAATGTCACCAGTCACTGAGGTGCCCCCAAAGCACTGATAAATTTGTTGTCCTCTTTTATTTCTGCTGTAATGAAGTACCGCCATTAACTTCCTTGTATTTTAAATAGCCATAGAGGTTTCTGTTTTCCTGATTAGATCTGCTTAGATCTGAAGATATGATTAGTAGTAACTTCCACTTAAATATCATATTTATACTTCTGGTTTTTGAAATTTTTATGATAGACACCACTTTGCAATCAGAATAAAACAAAAATTTTTAAGAAAATTAACATGAATGGAATGATAAAGATTGCAATTAAGAGATATTGAATACAAATTACATAAGGCCTGCATATGGAGTTCTATAAATTGTAATTGTAGAAACTGGAGGAAAGAAAGATACCAGGTGGATATACCAAGGACGGAGGCAGACACTAAAGCAGTGATTCCAAACCAAGAGTATAAAAGAATCTCCTGGAAAGCTTTTTTAAAAATACACATCCTGGGCATCACCCAGACCAAGTGGATCATATATCTGAGGCTGGGTCCAGGTGTGGCTATTTAAAAATGACCTCTTGAACGGTGCCCATTAATCCCATTTTTATCCCTCACTGTCCCACCACCAATGAGAGCCTTTGGATCACCAGTGAGAGAGCCACTAGAGAGACAAGCAGATTCACTAGGAGAAAGGCCCTGAACAATTAGAGGTGAAAGTGTGGTAAGTCAGAGGGGAAAAAGCAAAACCATGTAATAGCAAACACTGTAAAATAACATACACTGTAATTCATGTCTAGAAATTAACATTTAATAGAAAAAGCTTATTAAAATGTTTCATGTGTATCTCACATATTAGTGCTAAAAATGTAAACTTCTAAACTATATTAATGTAGTGGAAAACTATTGGGTTGGCCAAAAACTTCGTTTGGATTTTTTCCATAAGGTGGCTCTAGTGGTGCTTAGTTGTCTGTAACTTCCTTCAAAACAATTTTGTTAGATTGTACTGTTACACCTGTCATATCAGCATGCATTAAAAAAAAATCAAAATTGGTGAATTTTGTGTAGCCATTTTAATATTGAAGATGGAAGAAATTAAGCAATGTTTTTGGCATATTACGCTCTATTATTTCAAGAAAGGTAAAAACACAACTGAAATAAAAGAAAAAGAAAAAGAAGATTTGAGCAGTGTATGGAGAAGGTGCTGTGACTGATCTGATGTGTCCAAAGTGATCTGTGAAGTTTTGTGCTGGAGATTTCTCCTGGATGATGCTCCATATTTGGGTAGACCAGTTGAAGTTGATAGTGATCAAAATGAGACATTAATTAAAAACAATCAACATTATACCACGTGGGAAATAGCCGGCATACTCAAAATATCCAAATCAATAGTTATTGGTAAAAATGAAAAATGCCTTTTATCTTATGGAAAGAAAAACATACGGATTCTTTGACTAACCCAATATATTAATGTAGTTTTAAAGACAAAGATTTCCCTGACCAGTGTGATTCAGTTGGTTGGGCATTGTCCATGCAAATCCAAAGGTCACCAGTTCAATTCCTGGTCAGGGCACATCCTAGGTTGCTGGTTGGGTCCCACTAAGAGCACATATGAGAGGCAACTGATAGGTGCTTCTCTCACACATCGATGTTTCTCTCTGCCTCTTCCTCCCCCCTTCCCTTCTCTCTAAAAATAAATAAATAACATCTTTGGAAAAAATGAAGACAAAGATTTATCTATCTAAATGCCATCTAAAAATACCAAATAAAAAAGAAGAACTTCATTTGGAGCAATATGTTTTTCTAAACCACAAGAACTATGTGGAAGATCCAATAATCATTGGTGTTTTAAATGCCAAATTAGAATGAATAAATAAATGACCTTCCCAAGGGAAAACTGGCTCCTTTGAAATTTTAGCAAATAGAGTTATAAATGCCAGATTTCCTTATTTATGGAAAACTAAGCTTCATTAATATTGAACTTGCCAGTTATCTACATGAGTAACAGAGATCTTCATGAAAGGGAGATTCAATAATTAGCATTTAGCTCTTGATTAAAACACTAGGAAAAAAAATCAGCTTAGTCCTGAAGTCCACAAACATAAAAACTATCTTTTATTTTCACAATACCATTTAAAGGGAGTTCAATAAATATTTTAGGAAAAGCATCTAGCAAGTGAACCCTATGATTGTGGTTGATGTGAAAAGTTTTATTGTATTTAATAAGGGCCTCCAAACCCCATTCACAGGTCTAACTTAAAAAATAACTGGAAACTGTTAAGCCAGACAAAGAAGCAATCTAATGAGTAGGTGTTCTTCACAGGAACTGACCCAGGGTTGAGCAAACTGCTGAGAAATCCATCCTACAGCTCTCATGGTCTGGCCTCCCACCCACAACATCACTGTGAGGACTAGCTCCTCTCCCGATTAAACATGCACCGAGGCTCCGGCCCTCTGTGCAGTACACAACAGAAGTCCTGTGCTCATGCAGTGCCGGTGAGGGTTATGAGGATGCTCCCATTGTGAAAGGCTAGAAATCAGGCCGGCTGCAGATAACAGTGGTGGGAGAGACAGACTAGGTCCCACAAGGCTCCTTAGTGCCTAGGGGTTGGGGGGAGGTGGGAATGAAGAAAATGGGAGAGTGAGGTTGATCTACAGTGGTGGTTCCCACACTTGTGCAGGTGCCAAAACCCCTATTGATCTGTTTTATTCTAACACATGAACTAGGAGCTGTTTTACTAGCAGAAAATGTGACTATAGGTATATGTTTTCTTTATAAATATAAATATACATGTATATAAATACATAATATAGAATTATTACCACCATCCATCTAGCAAAACAAGCTGTGCACTCAACACACGGGGCTCGTTCTCCTTTCTCCGGTTTACATTCCTCGGTTTGTTCATTTTGTCACCTGCTAGTGCTCACAACCAGGCAAGATGTCACAATTGCCACTGATTTGAGAAATAATTTATGCAAGCAAAATATGAAATCAAGGAGATCATTCATTAACTTACATTTTTTCTGAGAATTGGAAGAAGACTGCTATAATCATATTTTTGTGAAAATTAGCTTGGTCCACCTTAATAAACAGCTGTAACTTGTTAAGACCCTTGGACAGTAAACAACTGAAACCTACTTGAACCAGTCTAAACAAAAAAAGGAGAAATTACTATAAGGATATGAGAGTACATTTTGGAATATGAGGATAGAGTTAAAAAAAATAAAGATCTGCAAATAGTTGGAACCAAAATCTGCAAAGCCAAAAGGAATCTTCTATGTTAGTTCTGTTTTCCTCTGTTGGTTTGATCTCCCTCTCTCTCCCTCTCTCTCTCTCTCTCACACACACACACACACTCTACATTCCCCAATAGTTCTCTTGCCTCTCCATCCTCCCATCCTCTCTGTCCATAAAGCAACAGTACATGGTGAATTCCATGACTCCAGAGGTTAGCAGAGATAGAATCTGTCATTTGCTACAAGGGGAAATGTATACCCCTGGCTCACTGCACTCACATCTTCAGTCATTTACTGAACTCTGCTTCAGGACTGCCTTTCATTGGGCCTCTTAGAAACAGGAGAGAGTAGATTCCGTCTTCTTCATGATCACCAGATCCTTAAACCTTTATACAAAGAGTTTTTATTTACAAATGCTTCAGCTGTGCATATTTTAGGTTATGAAAGTGGCAGCAGGAATAGACTAAAGTCCTGTTCTTATGCATTTGCTGAGAAGTTACTGATCAGATAGAGAGTCCAGCTCTGTAAGCAACTCAGATTGAGGATTGCCTTACAGAGAACTTAGAGGGAGCTGCTGCCCTCCCCACAATGATGGTAAATACAGACACAGACAACAGTGTGAAGGCCAGGGACAGGGGGCTGGGTGGAGGGGCCAAAGGTGGGGGGAAGTGAGGGACATCTGTAACAGTGTCAGCAATAAAATATATGAGCATATATATATATAATATATATATAAATAAGGAAGAACAGTTCACAGCCTCCAGCATCCCCTATTACAGGCTCCCACACTTGGACTATTCTAGCAACAGGCAAAAAACTGCTCTGTCCTTAGAACAGAACTAAGGCTGTGGAGAATGATGTCCAATGTCTAGAGGAGGGAGCCAGGCAGCCACAGAGCTGGCTCAGCCTGCAGAGCCCAAGGTGGAGGATTGCCCTGCTTCTGTGGCTCCAGACTTGTCCATATTCAAAAAGAGTTGCAGGTGAAAGAGTGACCCGAACTTGAACACTATAACCCATCCAGTTGGCACTGTCATCTCTAACTTACCTGTGAGCGCTGGGCTGCCTAAGCAGATTAGGCAGCTGTCGGCACTGTGGCTGAGGAAACCCCAGTCATCCATGAGACCTGTGATTGTTCCATACTTCCAAAAGGAGTTGCCCTGCTTTGCTGGGGGTTTATTTTTGGCTGCAGGAGAAAGTGGTAAAAAGACAATTGAAGGGTGAAAACTAACAAATGGCTGCTTTGTGCAGAAGGGAAATAACTTAGGTTATACTTCAGGCACGTGCACGTCAGATGATTCGACTACATTATGTAGCTGGACAGTGTAGCAGATGCCTTTGGGTAGAATGGAAAATCTAGATGCTCTTGCTCATATACCTACATGCCCCATGATACAGATGTGTTAAGCACAGTTGCTTGACTGGTATCACACTGCCATGTCCTTTGTCACATATCCTGAATGTTCCAGGTTGCAAGAATGCTTGGAGGATTTCCATCTTGGATTCTGGTGGGTTAGAATCCTGATTCTTTTCTAACTGCAGAGTCTCTCTGCAGGCCAGCTTTATGCCCAGGCACTCAGAGGTGTGATGTAACTGGCAAGAAAATCCCACAAGCCTAAAACCTTCCTACATCTTTCTGCCACATGCCTGAAGCTCCTGCATATCTTTCTTCCTTTGTGGTAATGCCTCTTAAACCTGCCTCATCCTTTCCATCCCCTCTGTCATCACCCCCACCACCACCTGCCTGGGCTATTGCAATCGCCTCTCAACTAAGTCTCTGCTTCCAGTCTTTCCCAAAACTAATCCACCCCATAAAAGCTGGTGGAGGTGCCTCTTCAAATGCCCTTGCTTAAGACCCCTCATCTCCCTGTGGCCTGCTTAATGCTAGTTTGTGTACGAAATCCTCTGGCTGGTATTTAAGGCTCTTGTCAATGAGATGAACTAATTTTACAGTAATTTCTCTCATCTTTCCCCTGTATTTACATGTACACTACAAATGAACTTTATTATTCTATTTCTGGAGTACGTTCTACACCTCATTTTAATTTGATTGCCTCTCAAAAGTCCTTATCTCCAAATAAGATCATTCTAAGGTACTGGGGTTTAAGATTCCAACATATCTTTTTTTAAGACATAGTTAAACTCATAATAAAAGCTGATGAATAATGAAATTCTGGTCATTATTTTGACAAAAGGAAAGGCCCCTTTACCTCCAAAACCAGTCATAAAGTGCAAGCAGAATGCTCTGTTGACCCAGCAACCAACAGTTTCAGGGAGTTTCTGCTTCATAGCACCTGCAGATCATTTTATATGCTTACCACAGCTCAAGATGTAGAGAATTATCCTTCCCGGCCTACAGATTAAGAAGACAAAGTCTTCTGCCAAATAAAGTAACACTGTAAGAGAATAGGCCATTGAAAAGCTATCATAAAGAAAACCAAGAAATTCCATAGCATCGCCTGGCTTTGCACTTTGGTTACAGGCAATGGCGCTCACAAAATACGGTCCCAGTCAGGTGCCTACTACTCTGGGTTTCAACTCGGCCGCACATCAGAATCAAACACCGAGGCCTTGTCCCTCTGCCTGCCCCAGACGCTGACTTGTGCCGGGACTGAGAACCTCTGATCTAAGCCCAGATGTTACGGCAAGATATTTCTGTATTCACAGCAGTGCCCATCTATGGCTGTGAGTGAAAAATGGAATTTGTACTCATTTTGCAGTGTTTGGATAATTCGGTCAAGAGGAAGCAGCCATAGTAATTTTTCTCAGAGCACGTTGCCCAAATTGTTGAGGCCATGCTGTATTCTTTAAGATTTCTGAGAAGATCATGAGGACCAAAGTTGTAAGATAAGCTCCTCATTGGTCGAGCTCCTCATTAGCCATAATGCAATGTCTCCATTGTCTCTTAAGAACTAACTGAATGAGACCAATAGAAATCAGAGTTCTAAGCATTTTTGTCTTAGTAATACCCCTCAAATTGTAATTTTGTATGATGAAGAATTACAAGCCTATAAAAGGGAGATATTATATCAAGTCACTTTAAAGCTGAATGTGTTTATTTTTTCTATAGAAAGGGAGTGAAGGAACTTTTGAGCATCTAAACAAAGAATTGATCTCAAAACCAATGGTGCACACCAGCAGAGTTATCAGTAAGGTAAAACTTTGTGAAGTTTATAAACTCATCCTGAAATCAGTATTATTAAATTTTGGCATGAACTACATTCAGTTCTAGAACTTATCAAAAGCACAAATGATCAGGCCTATCTTCCTAGTCCAAGGTTTAGGCATGGATCCTTTCCCTTGGCTGCAAGCACCCTGAGTACAGGGACCATTCTTTATCTTTCTCTCACCCAAAGCAGCAAGTAGGAGGTCAAGCATATGAAAGGTGTTTAGGTGTTTGATATGAGTGCAGTGACTCTATTCCATTCTGTTCCTATCAGAACCAGAAAGAGAGAAGAAACAATGAGCCTACCAAGTCAGCAGCTGGCACTCTGGCCCTGTGCCCTGAAACATAGGCATGCAGAGAATCAAAAGTGGTGTTGCCAAATCACTCGATTGGTCAATCAATCAACCAGTCAATCACAGATGACTGAACAGTGAAAAAGCATAGAAGAATCATCTCTTCTGGAGAAACCTAACAAGCTAGCACTACCTTAATTATTTTATGTCTCTATGCATTGGTGTTTTTATTACAATTACTATGAGAAAATATATAATTTTTTTCTGGACAATTCTACTGCATCTGCCTTAGCAAATTGATTTGTAAACTACCTTGCTGGCACTGTACCAGTGATTTTTGTTACACGTTTGTCACGACTCACAAGAGACACAAAGGAAAGAAACATGCTCTTTTCTGGCCATAGCACTGGTGACCTAGACCCTGTTCCTGTGAATCTGACACTGAACTGTCACAAAAGGATGCCCCTTGCACAATCAACTATCAAGTTAACCGAAGGTGTAGACAGCCAAGCGAGTATTTTATATGCCTGGAGAACTGTGCCTTCGTCTTGTTATTTTGGGTCCTTTCCAGTTCTCTAAAGACATTCTGCAGAGGTTGTAAGATGAAGTTAAGTTTTGCAACAATTAAAGACTTGCTTGATGACAACACAGCAAAAACCTATGATTTTTTAAAATGTGTTCATAAATTTAACTCATGAGCTAACCAAGATTTTTATAGAATGTTATATTATTGTCAAGAAAACTTTGGAGGATTTAAACCTATTAATTATTTAAAAATAGATTCTACTATCTATGAATTAAAATTCCGAATTTTTTTTCAAAAATAAGATATAAGGTTCCTTCCAGTAGTTTCTAACTAGAAACCATTTTTTTCAGGACCCAAGATATTGTCTATACTTAAAAATTAGTTTAAAAGGATTTAAAAATCAAATTGCTTACTAAATCCAATTGCTTCACTGGTAACTTTTGAAGTTGTTAATATATAATGACCTGGCATCTGCTTGCACACACCACAAATGGAATCACACTGAAAAGCTCTCCATTGTCTTCAGCTACTCGTGTTTTCCATGCATTTTTTAATTGAAAAATATTTTACTGAGAAATGAATTCAAGAACAGTCCAATCATTACAGGGCTTAAGAGCAGTTCCCTAACCTCCAATACAGTAAGCATAAAAGCTTCAATCTGACTATTCAGTCGAGGCTAAAATAACACTTGACATCTACCTGATTTCAGTATTTTCAGCAATGACCTGTTGAGTTATGTTTCCATAATTAATAATATACTAAAGAAATGACACCAAGCCAGGAACTGATAATGTTGTCTACCTCAGGACACACAAAAAATCTGTATAAAAAGTTCAGAACAAGACCGTGCAAAACAGATACTGTTTCATATTAAAATTTTTAAAAATGTGATATTCTCGGGTGCTCATGAAACTGATTTTTCATCACCACAAACACAACCATCACGGAAATTATATTTTGCCATTTGAGGTTATTTCCTGGACTACACCAAGATTACTTAGGAACTGATGGAAAGCTATACCCACCTCATTCCTTCATCCTTCTCCCTGGGGAAAAGCCTGCTGTAGTCCGTGGGCTAGAGAGCCTTCGTGGGAATCTTAGGATTTTCACCTGCAGGCAGCATGGATGATTGAAGATAATCAGACACTCTCCTGCTTACCACAAAGTAGTGGGTTCTGGAAGAGCTTGGCTCAGAAACATATCTGGACCCCAGAGAGGAAGATCAGGTGTGGTCTCCTGTAAATGAGTGGTTCTTCCTCCCTCTAAGAGGCGGAGGGGAGCTGACTGAACAGGCAGGCTGTGGCTTTCCTAAGCCTGAGCTAGGGAGTGTGTCAGGAGACTGGGGAGGCTTCCTCCAGTTGATCGTGAGGACACTTGCAGCCTGCTTGCTTCTTCACCAATGACCCAGTAGGGAGAAACTACACCATCTTTCTCCACCTCAGGAGCTGCTGCACTCAAGGTACTGGATCTGAGTCCAAAATAACCAACAAATTTTAAAAGGAACCTACTTCAGAGGAAGATAAGTCATAGCAAAAGAACATGTGTGTAGGAAAATGAAAAGCTGGATGACAGAAAACTTAATAAAGGAGGAAGAGGAGAAGAGGACGGGAAGGCTGAACAAGCTGCTAGTGCCCGAGGAAAGCATAATCTCTGATGCTCACTTTAGGTGCAACCAAGAAGATAATGGGGAAGAGAGAGCATCTCAGAGGGAGAAACAAGAGCAGAATCGGGTCTAATGAAAGAATATCCCCCACCCCCAGGGCTCCTGCCACCTTTGCCCACAGAGGTTTTAGAATTCCTATGTGTAACCCACACTTTCCTTTTTAAATGTTAATATTCATCGAAGTTTATGTAAAGAGTGCATGGAGAGAATATAACACCTCTTTCAATTCACAGACCTCTGGCTTAAGAAGAGCCACATCCAAACCTGATATAGAGGCTACTGAGTATCCCTCAGAGATTCTAAGCTCTGAGCTTGATGTTCTCAGTGAATGGGACTTCTGGGTTGTCTCCCTGGGGCACAGGAAGTAAACAGAATACATGGCGACCAAAAGGTGGCCTGTGTTAGTCATAAGGCCTTTCACAAGCATGTCCAGCTCTCCTTCTCCCAGGCACACGGTAAACTTGCACTTCCCCTACCCTTTGAGGTTTGTGTGGCCATGCTATTTTCCTTATGCGATAAAATATGAGCAGGAGAGATGGATGTTTCTATGGGCCAGTTCATTATTGCCATTCCCTTCCCCTGTGCATAAAAACCATGGAGACAAGCCAAGATAAAGCCTCCATCAGATTTGGCCCCAAGTGACTGGGATGAGCAAAAGCCCCTATATTGAACCACAGAAAAACTGTGTGAGATAAACTTTTCTTGGTTGAAGATACAGAGATTTGGGGATTCTATGTTACTGTGATGAAACCTATATAATGACTAGTGCACATTTTTAAATGGATTAGAAAATCCTGGCCCTTGGTGGAATAGGTGTTGTTAAAAAAAAAAAAAAAAAACTGAAAAATGAGAAACTCACATTAAAAATGACTATAGTGCACAATGGGTGAAAAGCTTTGAAGTTATAACCATGTTGCTAAATTCTTAATGATACCTTAGAAGAATCAAGAAAAAATTTGCATGAGGATCTCCGTTTGTCCTGGAGTCAGAGTGAAAAGTAAATTCTTAAATGTCTCCTTGAGACCCTATTGGAATGGATGCACTCACTCACACAGCCTCATCCTGCCATGCGAGCAGCCCCGCAGATGCCTTTCTGCAGGCCCTCCGGGTTCTCGTTTCTCTTTTGGGCCCTTCCTATGTTGGATGATGTTTTTCCGATCAAGAGTGAGAAGAAAGAATAAAATCTGCGATGCTCAGCCCTTGACAACTTTCCAAACTAGCAGTGAGTGAATCTCTTCCCCTATGAAATTTAGTACAAGCTACAGAGACAGAAATAAAGAAATCATCATGAAACATAATGTCAGGAAGGTAAGTGCCTTTCATTGCAGCCACTGGGATTTGTATTTTATTTACTGGAAAAGAGAAAACTCACGTTAAATGGATTCTTTTCTCATGCAAAAGGAAGGTGTGATGTGTGATAGAAGAGAACTGTCTGATGTCCTAAACTCTTCTCTGCACATATTAAGGGTCTTGACCTGCCTGAGCTACGCTGCTTATCCCTGTAAAAGCATCTGGTCTGTAAATTTTTGTTCTCTCACTCCTCCAATCACAGAACCAGCAGAGTAACAACGACAGTGTGGGGTCACCTGGGCAGGTTATTTTCCTTAGCAGTGCTTAAGGAGTCCTTTAACTCAGTACTCCATGAGGACAAGAAAATTTTGTTTAAAAAGGAGCTAAACAGCTTCTATGGATAAGCTATATACAGTTTTCTAATGATTAGAAAAAGTGTGTGTGTGTATATAATATTCTCACAAACAGGTGATTAAAGATAAGACATAGGCATAACTACCAATTGCTTTAATATTAACTTAATCTTGCCACATTTATAGAATGCTTAAGTCCTTAGCACAGGGGTTCTTTTTTTTAACTGACATATAACATTGTATGAGTTTCCATTGTACAGCATAATGATAGAATATTTGCATGGATAGTGAAATGGCCACCACAATGAGTCTAGTTAACATCCATCACCAAGCACAGTTACAATTTTATTCTTGTGATGAGAACTTTTAAG
Organism: Anoura caudifer; assembly: GCA_004027475.1. Taxonomy (NCBI): domain Eukaryota; kingdom Metazoa; phylum Chordata; class Mammalia; order Chiroptera; family Phyllostomidae; genus Anoura; species Anoura caudifer. The sequence continues at coordinate 195,454 of PVKU01000352.1, read as the reverse complement.
AGCTACAGTCTTAAAAACTTTTAAATATACAACACAAAATTATTTGTTATAACCACCATGCTGTACATTACATCCACATAACTTATTTATTTTATACCTGAAAGTTTGTACCTTTTTGTCCAGAGTCCTCTTAGGAAGTCTGTAGATAGAATTTAGGAGGTCCATAAACTTCGATGGGAAAAAATTACATCATTTTTCATTAACTTCTAATGAAATTCAGCATTACCTTCAATTATGACAACAGTGAACAAGCGACAGTCATATTAGCATACCTGTGACTTTGTCACCAACGTGGTTGAAATCACACATATTTTTATATCACATTATAAGTGCTATAAATATCTCAAAATAGTGTTTACTCCCATCATTACTTTGAAATTATGTTCGTTATTTGATCCACCACTGTCTTATTTTCTACCTTCATAAAAAAGTGCATATATTACTATTTCATAAATTTTAAAATATTTTATAACTGTGCTCCTATATAATTGATTTCAATTGAAAGCCCTATTTATTTTTTTGGATGTGTTAAAAAAAATATTCTTAGAAGGGGTAATAGGCTTAAAAAGACTGCCGGAAGGGTCCACTGTGCACAGAAAGCTCATTGCCCCTGTCAGAAGAGGTAATCATTCATACTGTTGAGTTTATTTGGCAAAGTGGGCTGTTTTATCTCCAGCACAGTTTGTTCTTTGTGTGTCCTAAACTTTATTCAACAAACATTTATAGATCCTCTGTGTGTACCAGGCACTATTCTAGATGTTAGGGATTCCGAATTAAGTACTATAGGAAAGGCCTTTGCCTTGGAGGAGCATAATTCTTATGGGAAGATAGAAGCAGTAAACAAGTAAATAAACCCCGTAATTTCAAACTGGAAAACGTTCTGTAAAAGAAACCCACAGAATATTAAGTAAATGGGGCAAAGTGGGAGGATCAGCGAACATTGAAAAGTTGAGGTCTGGAGAATGAGCACGTACCAAACACGGAAAAAGGTGTGGGAAACATAGTCCAGGCAGAGAAAAAGCAAATGCAAAGGCACCAAAGCTGCAAAACCCATGGTGTTCCACGCTAGACCGGCCACTGCCGGTCACAACACTGACAAACTAAGTCCAAAACCTGTTTTTCCCTCGGACTGCAAGAGCTCAACTTCTGCCTCCATGCACGGAGTTTGCACACCACATTCAAGTTGCTTTTGCTACTGTTCCATCGCCCTAGCACACATCCAGCTAAAACGGGCGCCACGGGACGGGTGGCTCACTCAGGCGGCTCCCAGAATGCCCTCAAAAGGCGGCAGTGGGGATGACGATCAGGTCCCAGCCTAAGCGCTGCTGGAAGACTCCCCGAACCCACTGTCGTTATTTTTCTCACTGCAAATATCCCGGCTCAAGACAGGAAAGTTAAGCGTAAAGAGGCACATCTAAACTTTCAGTGTAATAGCCCTCTGCACCAGTCGGTAAAAACTTCTAGAAACACTTTAGGTCTTCCACCACAATTAAATGCCATGGTCTTTATGACATATATATGATACAAAAAGACATATGAGGATCTCTAACACGGAGGACTCATATTCATTGGTGTGCTATTTTATTCTTAATGCTATTGAAAAATGTTTGTAGCAGTGTATCTTTCCTTTATTGCTACCATTAAAGACTGCATTGGGGCCCTCTGGCATCCATTTGCCTTCATTTCTTTATCGGTGTCTCATTCTGTTTTGAGTACCCACTCTCCTCCCCTCTCCAGCCGTGGCAGTAACTGCAGGACAGACCCCACACCCCATGCCATAGATGTCATGTGACCTAATCCCGCTCTGCCAATCGGAGCTCCGGGTTCTGCTGGCCACAGTGATTGGTTCAGGAAAAAGCATCAGAGACAGTGAGCTGTCATGAAACTCGCAGTGAAACTCCTAGGACCTTGATTTGAGCATCTTGAGAATAAATAGTTGCGACAACCACCTCAAAATGCTATGAAAACCAGAAATGGATACAACACATAACAGAGAGCAGAGACAAGCCCAGGAATAAAGAGGTCGGGTCCTGGTATCCCTACTAAGTAAAAGCCTTGCCTGAAACCAGATTTACCTGGAATGCTTAGTTACATCCGCGAATAAATTCCTCTTGACTTAAACCAGATTGGGCTGGGTTTTCTGTCATGACAGAAAAAGTCCTGACACCTCGTAATTACTGAAGACAAAATCGTTCACAAACCTAAATGGTTCTGCCACACTACATCAGCCACTGCTCAGCCTTAGCCATAATGTACTCATCCTCAAATGGATTCACCAACACATTACAGGAGCACAGAATGATTTTCTCTCCCGATTCTCACCCCTCATTCTTCTTCTTCTTCTTTTTTTTTTTTTTCAGTTTTCTTCTGGATTTAAAGATTAAATAGCTAAGTTCACTCCACACTAACACACTAACTTACTGTTTTATATATTTGAAGATAATTCCTTAAACACAATCATTACACCCCTCACTATGATTCAGAACATTGAACTAAAAAATCAACATGGCCTTTGTAAGGGCCAGGCAGGAAATAACTAGTAGCTGACTTCATGAGTCTAGTACAGAGAAACAAGTTTTGCATAATACCTTGTATTTAAACTGCATGATATTTATATTCCAAAGGGCAATCAGCAAAATTCTGATATTACAACACCCTCCCACACACAAACCCGTGATTACAAGTGTACATGAAACAAAGTTTCTTTGACAGTTTAATGAATAGAGTTTACTCCATTCCAAAGTCTTGCAACTCAGCAATGCACTTCGGGCTACATAATTTATGCATCTAGCTGATACCTTGTCTGAATTGGAAATGTGCTTCTCCCTTCTCCTAAAAGTATTTGGAGTGCCCTGTATGAAGTAAATTGCTATTCCCCACTTAATCTTTTCTCAGGGGACTGTTAATGTTAGACTGCGAGGACATTGGAAGTTTCAACACCAGACCAGCAACTGAGACCACCTTCAGACTCTCTGCAGTCACTTACCAGGAGACCTCTGGAAACCCACTTATCTTGTCCTGAGACTTGGTTTCTCCATCAGGAGCTCAGAAATGGTGGGGGCCAAAGCCATCAGCCTCGCAGGGCTGGTGTGAAGATTAAAGATAATTTTGGTCAACTAATGAAGTAATTTAAAATAATTATGAAAAAAGAAAAAGGTGTATCATTTAAATTCAGTTTATTTTTATAGACTTTGTAAATCCTCCAAACTGTTTCAAATCAGTAATTTGATTTAAGAAAGAGAGTTTTCTCATCCAGCCAGTCAGTAAAGCTAGATAGCTATGGGATTGTCTTTTCTTCCTCTCTGCTCCTGACAGAGTTTGGAGCCCTCAGGGCCAGAGTTTCTGGCAGAAATGAGACATTCCAAGCCTTCTGGGGACACGGTGTATGTCTCTCATCTTGTACAGAGAGAGTTCATTACTGAAAATTGTGTGCTGTGGGTGGGAAATAAAAACAACAGGCCCCAAAATAGCCTAGGGCTGAATTAATTACCTGTGGACTCGCTGCTAATGATTTGGGGAGCACACTGGTGCTTAATATTTTATCTGTTTAGCACCAACGTAAGGGCTACACCTCGAGCAATCCCCAAACTGAGAATCTAGTGTCTGAAATTTCTGCTCTAGAAGACACTGAATTGGTCCCGGAGCAATGCATATTGAGAAAGAAGAATCATTTTTCTCTTGCATTTCTGCTGCTTCTGAAGCAAAGCCCACGCTGTCCGGGCACAGCTGCCCTCTGGGGCCTGGGAGTGGAGCCTCCAAAGTGGGGATCCAGGCTGTCCGTGCAGCAGCAGCTTGTCAGAGGCAGGTTCCCAACCCATCCTGTGGTCTTGCGTTCACTTGCCACCAAGTCAGTGGCAGAAGAGCAAGAACTGGGGTTTGAGCTTAAAGTACTTTTCTCATGAACCCCTCCAACATTTTGAAGACATGAAAGGTACTCAAGTCAATTCACAATAGGAGAGGAGAGGAAATTGCTCTAGGAGTGGCAACTCAATATTGGATTATTCCTAATAGCCTAATATTTGGTTAAGCCACATTTGGTGGACCAGAATTTAAACCCAGGAGGTGTGGCTTTAGAGTTTAGGCTGCTAATAACCACGCTATACTCTGCGTGAGAAGAGCAAGATGAACTAGAAGAGACTGTCACAGGTGTGACAGCCATAGGCAGTTACCACATGGGTGGCTGTCAGTCTTCATAACCAAAGCCAAAAAGGAAGCCAGAGAGGCCACAGATGCCCATGAAAGGGAAAGCATTAGAGCTCGGGACATGCATACATACACACAAGCATGCACACACATGCTTCGCCCATCTTGGAAGACTGAGCTCCCCTTCCCTGGAGTAGGGGTTTGGGTGGGACAGAGGGGAGGGTGGGAGAAAGCCACTGTCTTCTACCACAGCAGGGCTATTTGTTAAAGAATTCTTCAAAGCAGGCCAAAGCTATAATACTAATCCAAATTCTCAAATGGTTCTTCAAGGGCAGGGGAAATCCAGGAGGATGCAAATAGCCATTTCTCTAATGATCCTGAGATAAAAATCTAGGATATCAAGTAGAGTAAAATAACTACCTATCCTCCAGGCAATTCTCCATAAATATCATTTCTCACAAGAAAGTGTTAAGTAAATGTTGGGCAGCAAATAGTTTGAGTTTAGATATTAGAAAATTTTGTGTTGTTAAAGCAAATCTATATGCTTTTGAAAAATCAACTAAAGAAAGCTTAGACAGCTGGTCCATTAAAGACGTTAAGGGATGTGGCTCAATGGTTTGCTGAAGAGGTGCCCGTCAGCCTATAGTGTCACCATTCCTGCCTCTCACCCTAGATTTTATTTTTATTTTTTTAATTTTTTTGAAATTTTAAAAATTATTATATTTATTTTTAGAGAGAGGGGAAGTGAGGGAGAAAGAAAGAGGGAGAAACATCAGTGTGTGGTTGGCTCTTGCTTGCCCCACACTGGGGACCTGGCCGGCAACCCAGGCAGGTGCCCTGCCTGGAAATCGAACCAGTAACCCTTTGATTCACAGGCTGGCACTCAATCCACTGAGCCACAGCAGCTGGGGCTATTTTTAAATATATAATTAATCTGGAAACATAAGTTTAAATTTCAAAAGTTACTAAAGTCATAAGTTTTAAGTGTGAGATAGGCAATTTTTTCAAAATTTAAAAGTTAGCACTGCGGTGACCCATGGTTGCAAAATGTCACAGTATTGGAAAATAAAATGCAGGTGACCGCTTTACTCCTGTTTTTTTTAACTTCAATATTGCCTATACTGCAACTTCTCCCACTTCAGTAATGAACCAAAAGAGTCCCTGGAGTTGAACAAAATTGGCGATTTCATTTTTTTAAAGCTGAGGATAATCACAAGTCTGGCACCTTATAATTCAGTGTGAGATTTTTCTGAAAACTGAGATCCACAGATTAATAACTCTTCCATTTCCTTTATCCCACCCCATATTTCCTCGGTCTCCAAATCAGTGAAATTGTGACTTGCTGGCCAAGTCTCAGTGTGGTAGCCAATCACCTTATATGTCAGGGTGTTCACCAACTCTGTTTCGTGAAGATTCCACAGGCTGGCCCCAGGGGACAGATTGATAATTTTGCTGATGACTGTCTCATGCTGCTCTTAAGGAGAACGCTCTTTTGCTCTTGCTACAAATGGCTATGAATCCAGCCCAGCCTCCTCCCCATCCTCAGGTGCACCCCATCAGTTGTAGGCATCTTATCAGCAAGAAACAGCTTCTCCTAATGGCTTGATAAATATTTCAGCCTCCCCAGAATCAGTTATCGAGAGATTCAAATCATGGTCAGTACTTACAGCTGCTATTACTACCAACTTAATGCCAGTTACCCTTTGTACTTATCTCTGTAACCAGAGAGGCTGAATAGCTCTTTTAATGTCTCCACTCCTGGTCACTAAAAGCTGAGTTCATTCAAAATTTCCTCCTGCCTAGGGAGATCACAGGCCTGCAATAAAAGTTGAAGAAGAGATTTGTGTGAATATAAAATAAAATGTATGCTTCCTCTAGCATCTACTCCCTCTCCCCAGCCCTGCCCCAAATTTGGCCCCAGGGCAAAGGCACATAAAACTGAAATGGAGGGACGGAGTGGAGGGGAAAGACACCTCACCGCTTTCAGCATATGACAAAGTAGTTCAAGGGCGATGTAGTTTTTTGTCTGCCTCTTTGTTTCAGAGAGATTGAACTACCCAGTCTGAAATCTGAATAACATAGGGTTTAGGATTTATGCAAATTTGCCGGTTCTCAATGGAAAACAACCACCTTTTCCTGCATGGTCCTAAAAACATAGCTTTGATGAAAAGAATTATAAAGTCTCAATTGTTGGGAAGATTAAGGGATGCTGGTAAGTAAAAAAAAAAAAAATTTAAATCCTTTCCTTCATGGGAAATGGGCACCGCAAGATACATACAGAAGAGAGACTGGAGTTCATAATAATATCTTGTATATTTGAAAGTCACTAACAGAGAAGATCTTAAAAGTTCTCATTACAGAAAAATATTTGTAACTATATGTAGTGATGGATGTTAACTAGAGTTATTGTGGTGATCATTTTGCAATATTTACATATATTGAATCATTATGCTGTACACCTGAAATTAATATGTTGTATGTCAATTATGACTCAATTTAAAAAAATCAGTACATTGAACAAAAGAAGAAGGTTGGGAAACCTCATAAGGAAAAATGGCAGAGTGTCAGGCCACATGGCATCTTGTCCAGAAAGCTAAAAGTATCCATGCTCATAAGAACGCCTCTCAAGAAGTAGAAATCCACAGATGCTTTCAACAGCTCCTATAAGTGTCATCACTTAGCTTTCTACATTTTGTGGTTGATCTGATTCTCTACGCAGGAGGCAGTGTTCTACAGAATGACAACCTAACAGCCTGACTTCTGTCGAACTCACACTTGCATGCAGCACTCTTCAGTTGCCAAAGAGAGTTGACACTTGGAGCAACCTCTGGTACAGGGCCAGTGTGAGTATCCTCATTTCATTGATAAGATGATTGAGGTTCAGGCAAGGTCAAGCAATTTGTCCAAGGGAATGAAATTATTCAGTGATGAAGCATGTATTTTGATTATATGCCCTGGTTACAAAATTCTAGCTCATCTCATTCTGCCATATGGTCACCTAAGGAACCAGGGCTCCGTGTGAAGGGTGGGGGAAGGATTTAGCCATGAACCAGAGGGGTGGACTGACCCATCAGTGGACATTTCTGAGGCACACATTTGTAGTCCAGCCAGAACTTCAATTCATCTTCCTACTTGTCAGGTGTACACAAGAGGAAATAATGCCTCCCCCAACTATCTAGTTTATATCACTTATAAAAATAGCCCCTTTACAGTTATTCATTTTCTTTCTTCAGAGGGTCATGCTCTTTTCATAATAAGCAACTTCATTCCCTTGATGTCTTATCAGTATCTGATGCTGATCCTCCCCAGGAAAATTTCTGCCAGAACTGCCCAAATTGATGGAGAAAGGAGAGGGAGCAGGCCCGAAGCGGATCTGTGTTCTTCTCCAGGTTCTGGGTCTCTGGCCTCGTCGTCCTCTCCCAAGCCCAGAGAAGGGCCCCTCGAACCCTTCTGCTGTGAGGCCATGCTGGGAATGACATCCTCCTGAGGTGGCCTCTGAGGACAGGGATGCCCATGCCGACTTCGGTCAGTGAGTGAGCACAGGAGTTCAAATATGCCCCAGGCTTCTGAGGGCCGTGAAGATTTGCCTAAGAGCTTGGTAAAATAAAATAAAAGGTTAAATTCTGCCTCCCCACAACCATAACTTTTTTTTCCTGTAAGTAGAAAGGCTTGGTAAATCTTATGACCTCAAGGTTGACAATTATATAATTGTGCTACTGAATAGATGACCAAAAAAAAAGACTTTTTCTTGTCTCATTTTTCAACACCTTTCCGTTCCATACTCAGGAGGGGAAGGTGCCTGCCATTCACTGCCATCTTTCAACCTCTACCACCTTTTGCACAGAAGGGAAGATGAAAACTCCTGTTGGATTCTTCTTTGGCGCAGAGAGATTAAATGGTCAGATAGGGCACCCGGGGCCGCATTCCAAGTCCTTCTGAGGCCATTTAGAAGCATTTCATCATCGCAACTGTTGTTTCAGTTTTTCATCTGCTCACAGCTCAGCCCCAACAAGCCTAGGCCTGCCTCCTTTCTTTCTCTCTGAAGCTTTTTCATCACAAAGAGCCAGGAAACTCCTCACCTCCTCTCACACACTGAGAAACCGAGGAAAAAACATGTCTCAACTCAGTGAGACACAGGTTTGGTTTGTTTTTTCTTGGCATTCAGACTCTCAGCCTCAAATGAAGATTTATCCATAAACATTTTATTGCTTCCTAACTCCACAGGATACTATAGTCCATTTTTACTACGTATTATTTCTTATCTGGCACAAAAGTTTTCTCATTGATACACACACCTCTTGTGTGGCCCTTGTGTCTGTTTTTCAAAGTTGTCAGAAAACAACATTGTTTAACAGAAGACTCCATGCAGTGTTATGTCAATGAAGCCTTTCTTTTCTGTTGTTTGCTGTCTTCTCCGTAGCATCCCGCTGTCTTCACCTTCGCACGGACTGTCAGGAGGCCTGGCTGAAACTCCAACTTTTAATGCGTCCCTTGCTCTCCAGCCCAGCCCTTTAGAGCTTCCTTGGCAGGCTCGCATGCAGAAGAGAACACCAATGAAGACAAGCCTGCGTCATGGCGCCCTCCGCAAAGCCAGTGGCTCTCTGACTCAGGCTTGAAATATTTGCTGCCAACGGTGCGTGGAAAAGCTAAGGCTCTGAAAGTGGCTTTTAAAATAGCCGAATCCATCACCTGGGTAACTGGGCAAATAGAAAGTCAAGTAAAAAATATAGATATATCTAAACATAAGCCAGTGGGGCCTCAGAGAGCCTGAAGCAGCCTTGAGACAAAAATTTTCAGTGGTCCTAAGAGTCAAAAGAAATGCAAAGAGGGAGGCATACCTTAGGGCTTAGATAAGAAGTGCCTTTGGCCTGTCCTGCTCTGCTCCTGAATGTCTGGTGATGATTCTTGAGCTTTTATTAGGATTATTTGTTATGACCCAGCTCAGACAAGGTAAGAGCCAACCCAAATCCATCTCACAAACCCACAGCAGCCGTGCATCCTTCATGAAGTGCGGCCTAAGTTGCTTCCACGGAGGCTGAGTGCCTGGGAAAAGGGTTGCAGGACCTTCTTCTTTGGGTCTGAAAGCACTCTAAGGCCTCAAGAGACTTAAAGTCTGACCTGGGCAAAACCATTAAGGAGATGACGTTCCTAATACATTTCTACTTCCAACTACTCTACCATAACTTCTCTTTGTGTCTAAATACTTTGTGATTTCTTTATTACTTTTTCCCTCCACTTTTTCCTCCCAGTACCCCTGCCCCATTTAAGTAGGCTCTGCTTTACTTGGCCCCCGGGGGGTTCATTTTAAAGTTAGCAGGTCTCCGATGCTTTCTAGCTTTTGCTTTCCAAAAGCCCAGATGTTTAGAAAGCCATAAGTGAGAGGTAAAGGGAAGAGAAGGGAGTTGTGGGTAGAAGCAGAAGAAGAGACCAAAATAAAAGAGTTTCTCCATGTCCAGATGTAAGAGAGCAGGAGACAGAGATGCTGGCTGATCCCAGAGTGACTGGAACTGGGATGAGGTTTCTGGCAGCACCACCAGGGAGCATCCAGAGAGGCATGACCACTAGACTGATCTAAGAATAGGCACATCCTCTGATGTTGCCTGCCCATCTCTGTCCGTGGACTGAGATTCACATCTACACTTCCTGTGGTGACCTCGTTAGACTTACTAACAATTCTCATGCAGTCTAACCCTGCTATGTGGAGAGATTTCAATACCAGAGCTGAAATCAGAGAAGAAAAGAAAAAAAAAAAAACCCTCAAGATTTATTTATTTTTAATTTCTTAGTAGGCAGGATAGTTGTCCTACAAGACTATTAACTAGAACCATGTACAAACGCTGCTATTTAACCATTTGTTGAACCACAGAAATGACAATGTTGTGTTTTTACCAATTAATGAAAAGGTGGTCTAACCACCTGACAGATGATGACCCTGCTGGATGAGCAGGGACCTCTGCCTGTCAAAGGGTTTCCCTGAGTAAAGATCCTCCACATAAGTCCTTACTGTTCCCCTGCCATCCATAAAGTACCTACTGAGGGCACTGTTGTAATTGCTGGCAGAGGAAAAGTGAGAGAGGGTGTAAAGGAGCTAGGTGGCTACAAGCTGGGAGTAGGAAGGATCACGAGTTAAAACACAAGTCTGCTTGGCAGCCCCTGGTTTTTTCTTTGGGAGGCTTGGCTTTCCTGTAAATGCTGCATTTTCTCATCTTTTTGTTTCTCATCTTCAAATGTATCCTCATGTCTATAAGTATATCTGTGAGCAACAATGAAGAATAAACCAACAATGGCTCTTTAGCTGCAGTAAAAGCAGAGAAACAATATCCTTCCATTGATATCAAGAGAAGAATAGCTTCTGACTTTGCATGTTTTGACAGCTAACCACTTAAAAAATATTAAAGGCCAAAGTTAAAAAGGTATCTGTTAGATACCAAGAAATAATGGAAGAATGAATATATCTCCCAACTTAAGCCCAGATCTCTGCTGACAGGCAAAGGAAAATTCAATAGAGTCCACTTCATTTGGGCATGTTTTACTTCGGAACTTTCAACCAGCTCCAAGCCTTCCCATATTCCCCAGGCAAAATGGGTTTCTTTTTCTGCCCTCTCTGCTTTTTCATGCAACTCTGAGTTGTAGAATTAGACTCTTCCTTGGGTTATTGAAACACCATCCATCTATAAGCACCAACTGCAATCATTGCATTATCTTGCAGGCCATACAAAGATGCAGAAAATACAGCCCTGCTCTTAAGATTCTTGGAGCATAGCAGGCAGTTATTTTTGTGAATGGTCATTTTGTCCTATGCCAAATGGCTTGGGACATCTTATGTCCTCTACTAGACTGCGGGATCCTCATGGCCATCGTTTGTGTCCAGTTCCCTCATGGTGCCCCATGAAGTTGTGCCCACCATGTACCAATTGATCAGTACAGTAATGGCTCCATGAGTGCTGGAACTGAGTCCCCAGACTTTGGAATTAATGTCAAAACTTGATGGATGGGTGTGCAGCACCTGCTCCACATGCTGTCTTCCCCACACCCATTTGTTTCTTTTTCCGGCCATCTTCTGCAAGCCTCTGCAATGAGGGTCAATGAACTGGGCTCTTACCCCTTGACTCATTCAGTCTTCCTACGCTCACAACAGACAATCGCACTGAACCTGAAGCCCATGCTCTACTGAATAGCTACTAGTCAGCACAGTCATTCCATTCTCTTCCCATCTCCCCATCCTCTGCTGACCTCAAGGACATGTGGTTGCTTTTCCTTGAAGCACATTTTCTTTAAGACAGTTGTAGAAATCTGTTCTCATCGTAAGTTCTCTGGGTGACCATTTTATTTCTTCTCTCTTTATGATGTGGTTTGTTCCTTTCTTAATGTTACCTGATTTGGGAAAGAGTACTCTCATTAATGAAGAATTTCACATTCTGGTCAAGTGAGATTTAAAGCTCCAAATATTGGCAGCTGCATCGAGCCAAGAGTTAAAATTACAGTAAGGATGCCCAGAGTCTTCATTTGAGTGCCCCAAAAAGCAGACTCAGAGACAAGGATTTCAGTGCAAGGATTTAGAAGGTGATCCCAGGAAACATGGGAAGGGAGTGAGGAAGTGAAACAAAGAAGGTAAGAAAGTAAAGTACCAAAAAGTAAGCTGATGAGCAGGCAGCCACTCCAGTCAACAAGGGCTCCATCTTGCTGAGAACTCCATGAGACTCTGTGCAGATCACCTGGTACAAAGGGGCTGGGAATGTACCCACCAACTCCATTCCACCCTTTTTAACTGAGGACTGTTTGGCCATCAATTCCTGTTTTATCCAACTGCTCTGAAAGCTAGAAAATGCCCTTGGGCAGGGAGAAACAGGAGCTTAAGGTAAGAAGTCTTTGTTTATACAGAAAGCTGAACACTGACACTGCAGGAGACCTCTAGAGCAACAGAGAATAGAGCCAGCCACCCATAGCATCTGCTCCATCCACTGATGTATAATGAAACCTAATTCGTAGCAGGATCCACCCTCTAGAGACTGAGAGAATGTTGCACCTGGGCTGCACAAGGGCATCCAGCTGACAGGGAGAGTGGGATTGAAATCCAGCCCCCATTCTGTTACCAAACTGTATGCTCTGGCATGGAGCTGTGTCTACCTGGAAAAGGGAAGTTCTTTTTCAAAATTGCCCCAAAGTGCCAAATGGGCTAGCAGCGGCCCTAATAACAAACACTACCTTAATATTACAACAAACGCCAAATCTACAGCAAGATCAGCCTTACAGGGTCTGATTTTATACACTGTGGGGGGTTTTTTGGTGTGGAAAAAAAGGGTGCACTAGAATAATAAATAGAGTAGTAAAAAGCAGCCAAATTTAGCACTAGGTAGTATCCATTTCTGGACATGCAGATAATTCTTAATGCAAATACAAGTTTTGCCACCACCCCATTTATAGCAATTCTCTGAGATCCTGTGAGGCAATAACCACATGCTTCATCAGTTCTTTTTTTCTATACCTAGAAGAGATTTTAACTTTTTGCCAAACAGGGAAAGGTGGCCCTGTCAAACTGTGCCTTCTGCCATCTTTGCCCATCACTGGAATTCACCACCTGGCTGTGCCTGTTCCCAGAACATCTGACCAGAGTCTCCTTTTCAAACCCATCCCATAAGTGACTCACAGAGGCTCCCCAGTGGTCACCATTGGAGGGATTGGCCTGCGAGTCATGTCTCTGGTTATTTTGCAGTTTGGAATTTCAATCAGTGCTGTGGCTCCCACTTCCCATGTCTACAACAGACATGTTGACTTTGCTGAGTAGGTTTCCTGAACTTGCCTGTGCTTCTGGGCAAGCTCTGTTAATGTTCTTTTGTCTTCCACGAACTGCGGTTTGCATGCTTTCCATCTGACTACTTAATGGCAGGATGCCTTTCTCCACCTCACAAAGAAATTGAATTTTCTGATCATAAGTTATTCACTTAGTCTTTGAAATCTTCTAACTTGCCTCACTTAGTCATACTGACTGAATAACTCCTGCAGCATGAAACAGCTCAAGTCAAGTACCCTTTAAATTCTGATGGTTACAAGACCTTATGAAGACCCCCTTGCGGGCTTTTCTACCTAGCAATTGTTAACTTCCTGAAATCAGAGAAAGTTAGGGCTGGACAGGGTCTTGGAGATCATCCTAAATTGCCATTTAATGTATGCAGCTCGTAGGCTACAATACCTTGTGGTGATTTGGAGCAAAATTATTTTAAGAGGACAAAAATATGTGCATTCTCTCATTATGGCTTTGCTTAAAATGGGAGGAGGCAAATGGATGATGAAGACTGGTATCTCTCTAACGGATATTCCGGCATGACCTTGAGATGTTGTTACTTTATTCCTAGTTTTTGATAGCTGTGATCATGGCCTTAACTCCAGCCCTGGGTGCTATGCAGATCCAGTAGGTAAGAGAAGGCAATTGGCACAGAAGCACATTTTTAACACGATGAAATGTGGTTTCGCACACCAGGCAGTTCTCTTTCCTATAAACAGGGAATGGAGATGATAGGCTTGCCTTCTGACAATTCTGACAACAGCTACAAGGGAACTATCCTGTTGGCAAGTGAAATCATCGAGGAGCTCCTATTTGCAGGTGCCTGCTTTTATATTTATTTCAGTTAATGATTAAAATAGGTGGACAAGCCTGAGAAACAATTTTATTTGATATCATAAAGTTTCTTTTATCAATCTGTAAACTGTTATCACATTGCCATTTATGTTCCTAACTTGAAATTTGACCCTTCAAGTCCTATAACAGCTTCTTGGGTTTTAAGGATTCAGTCACAGTGATTTTTTTCTTTTTAAATAATTGGAACCACTTGAAATAATGGAATGGCAGCTTTGGTGGTTAGACAAACCTGAGTTTAAATCCCACTGCTGGCTCTGTGACCCCAGTCAGGTTGGTTCATTCCTAAGCTTGTTCCCATCTGAAAAACTTGGGCTAATAATATTTCATAGAAATGTTGAAGTGATTAAATGAAATAGGTAAGTATATTTTAAAAACTAGTATACTGTCTGGTATATAATAATAGATCTAGAACTGACCAAATTATGTCTCTATCCATCTATCTATTTCTTTATCTTATCTCAATATTTTTCTCAGAGTTAAAAAAAGTGTCTATAAAGATTTCTAATATTTTACACATCTTCTTTCAGGACAGTATTTTTGTCCCTTGTAAGTCACAAGTTAAGGTTCATATACACATTTTTTTAATGCTCACCCAATGACATTTTTTTCATCACCTTTTAGAGAGAGAGGAAGAGAGAGAAACATCAAGGTGTGTGCCCTGACCGGGAGACAAACCCTAAATCCTTTGGTTATGGGACAACACTCCAACCACCTGAGCCACACTGGCCAGGGCAAGACTCATATTTTTGAAAATGGTTTCTCCCAGCATCCCTTCTAGATTCTGCATTGGTACAAGAGTTCAACAGGATGACAGGTTTTGGTAAATCAAATGAATCATTGCTTCCAAATCTGAACTATTGCTCTCTTTTAGCATGAAGACAAGTAGAAGTAAAAGGGCTTTCAAGTTGCCTCTGTGACACTGATAGGTGTTGTCAGTGCTCTCAGCTGACACCTTGATCCAAGAGCTCTCACTGCCATGCTGTCCTCACCACTGCTCTCGTAGCTGTTCTCCGTCCTTCCATCCTTGGAGCAGAAACTGGCAACTACGGTCAGCTCCTCATCAGCCTTTCTCTACCTTATCAATTGTGATTCAATGGCACACACTCTTGGCCAGCATCTGGTGAAACTGGAGAAGTTGTTTGAAGGGTTTCTTTTCTTTCCTTTTTAATGAAATCATTTTGGAGCTCTGCCACAAATCATTGAAGAGAAAAATGCAAATTTTTGTGCTGCAAATGCTAACATTTGTTGAGCATAGCTGAAGAGTGGACAAGCAAGAAGTCCCTTTGTTAAATCTTTAGTGTTTGCCTTTCCCTTCTCTCCCCGTGTGGAGAGACACGTGAGCCCAGCCCAGTATGGGATTCACTGTGAGGAGGGCCCAGCTCCTCGCGACTCTAGGGACTGGGAGTGTGGTGCGTGCCAGGGAACCTACCGACAGTGTGGCCAAGTGGTCTGTGGGACACTTCTCAGAATAATTTTTTTAAAAAGAATAAAACATAATACATACCACGTCAAGGGAAAACCAATATGTTGAAATATAGTTATCACAGTATTTTATTATGCTACATGCTTCTTCACTAACACATGAAATAATAAGGCCTTATGGCAGGTCTAATAATCATAATTCCAAGTAGTGATGAGCATAAATGTTATATAACATAAATAACAAATTTGGGTATATCTGAAACAACAGTGAAATGACATGGAAATATGACATGCACGATTTTTACAGGTAATAAAGTCATAAATATTACTAATACTATTGATAATATTGTGGTTTGTTTCCTACATTTGTAATTAAAGGAATGCTTTATTTCAGCAATGAAAAAAAAACATTTAAAAATGTCTTTTTTTCCCACCCAAGTTTATGAATCTCCCTGAATTCTACCTCACTGACCCCTTGCGTGTTTGTGGTCCATAGCTGAAGAATCCTGAGGCCTTAACTCCCAGTGTGTGAAATGTGAAACAATTCCTTGCCAATGGCAAGAGACAAAATCTGAGCATTCAAAGCCAAAGCTGTACCTAAGAGAAGGACCTTTGTCTTTGCTGACAATGGAAGGGATTCACTGTGAAAAGATCACTGTGTACCTTGGATGTTTAGTTAATGTGCCTTTGAAGGCCCTGGAACACACCATCAGGAGAATTCATCCCCCTACAGACTTTCATGCCGCCGCATAGCAAATATTGAAGGGGAAAAGGCAGATCAATACATTCAGTCCACGGAGGACAAACACTTTCCTGGTTTCCGCCTCTGCAGCGGTGAGGTCCACCATGCTGGGTCACGCTGTGGGTGAGCCTTAAGAGAGAGAAGACTGGAATGCTGTCCGGGCCACTGTCTGGGTGTTCCCAGCATTACCTTCTGCCTGTTTGTTCTTTACTGTTTGTTTTTCTAGCCCCATCCCTCCTCCTCCTCAGCCTGGCGCAAATTCAGCTCTGAACCGGAGCCTCAAAGGGCTGAGGCAGACTTCCTCTATGAAACCCTCCTGAAGCCATCCTAGGGCTCTGCCAGTGGGAGACAGGAGTCACAGTGCTGGGGACGGTCACTGCCACCTCCCTCTCTCCTCTGTTTCTCTTCCTGCCAAGCCCTGACGGCTCTGGAAGCCCAGAGCCTTCCTCCGACTCCCGCGCAGGTCTCCGCGCTGTGCATGGCTGCCAAGCCACGGAGCCGGCTCTAGGAATGTGTTTTTAATATTCATTGTTCACTCTGTCTGTTACCGATGTGTGCACTGCAATTATTGTAATTCTTTGCACATGTGTTGTTATGAAATGGGTGCCTTTCAAGCAATGCCAAGTTATTTTTTTTCCCTTTCTGAAACCCAAATATATTATTTCTACCTATGTTTCAGTTAGTTTGCCACGCTTCTTTATTTTATTTCAAAGATCAGTCTGGGCGGCAAAAAAGGAGTGGCGTGTGCACAGAGAAAGGGCCGCCTGCTTTCCTCATGGCAGAACAGTTGCTTTTGATTTCAGCTTGTATGGCTTTTACCTCACTCTCTTGTTTTCTTCTTTCCATGCGCACAACCAAGCCAGTCTTCAGGCACACACATCCCACAGGCGCTGCTCCTGGAGTAGCCATCTGCACCCAGGGGAAGGCACACATGTGTGTGCAAAACAGACATGCACACGTGTGTGTGCAAACAGCATTGGGTTAGAAGATTTCTTGGAGATTAATTTTTTTTCTCCTCTTAGTGGTAGAGAGGGAAAGGACTCTAGAAAAGTCATTTCTTTCTCTCTCTCTTTTTAAAACTCTAATTGGGTCTTTTCTGACACAATGTAGAAGTGGCAGCCGTTAAGGCACAAAGAGAATTAGATGGCTTCATTAATTCAAATTGTCTGATTATTGTTTTCAATTTTTCGTCAAAGAAAAATAGCAAAAGTAAAAGATTTTGAAATCTGCTAACATTTTCAAAGTTTCCTAGGGCAATGACAAAACCTTCATGAATTAAGAATAACTATTGTTTTTTCTTTAAGAACTTACTCTTGAAGTTCACAGAGACTAGATTAAGGATAAACATCACCAGCCACCCCCAGAAACATCTGCCTTCCTTTGGAGATGCTCACGCCTCTCTGTTTTTGCCAGACAAAGAAATCTGACCGGGTCACACTCCTGCCTGCTAAGCATTTTACTTTCTTTGTTAACTATACCTGTATTTGTCACCGTGAAACATTAGTCCTTTAAGGGAGCTAGGAAGCAGGACCTCTTGCTGCATAATAGTGCTGTAACTCTTGTGGCCAAACGGGGATCAAACAAATGGAAAGTGGCTAATGTGGAAAATCACACCAGAGAGAATAAACATGCAGACAGACAGACAGAGGCGGGGAAAGAAAGCAGAGGGTAGGAGGCGCTTATTTTGAGGAATTGGCTAACGTTATTATGGGGGCTGGCAAGTCCAAAATCTGCAACATCTAGACAGGTGTCTGACCAAACAACTGGGTGCCATGGCCTAGCCTGGCTGACACACAAAATGAACCGTCACACAGCTGTGTAAGGTAACTGGGGGGAATAATGTCAATCCCTTCACTACGCCAGCCAACATATCAAAGATTTAGAAGCCAGTGTTATAGAAGTGTTCTGCTCCAAGAAAATTCCTTCCAAAAGTAAGTCTTTGAAAGGAGACTCCTCAAAGGAATCTACCCCTGTCCTGAACTCACGCCCCCTTTCTAATCCAAACCCTCTTTACTCCACGTATCCTTTCATTCATGTCCCTCAGTTAGATGCCCAAACTACCCCCACTGGAAACTGCACCCCACCACACCCTTCATTCAGTCCATCCTCTGTCCTCACTCGGAAACAGTGCCTCGTACGCCGGCCTGGTGTTCACTGAGCTATCTCCTCTGCTCAGCCGTGGGCTCCAGAAGGGCTGGCGAGGTCAGCTCTACTCCCGCGACGCGAAGCAAATACAGGGGCCTCAATTCTTGTTCAGTCCCCCGCAAAGTGAAAGATCTGTCTGCTTACTTTACATTTAGGGTTGTCAGATTTAGGAAAAAATAGAGCCCAAGTATGTTTGAATTTTAAATAACCAGCAGATAATTTTCTAGTAGAAATATATCCCATAATTAGGACATACACTAAAAAGTTATTCACTGTTCATTTAAAATGATCCAGTTAAACTTGAATTTCAGATCAGGAACAAATAATTTTTAGTAAAAATATGTTTCATATAATATTTTGGACATATTATTATGCCTCATTGATCTGAGATTCAAATTTAACCGGGCATTTTATATTTTATCTGGCAGTCCTGCAAGGTAACCTAAAATACAAGATACCTCTCCAACTCACAAAATATTTTTTTTCCCAGATACAACATAGGCTGATTTTCTATCTAGTGACAGATATTTTTCCCTAAGCAAGGCTTTCATCTCACTTCCTCTATAACAATAGCTTATGACCCCCCCCCCATCCTCCAAATACCAGCTACCTTGGTGGGATGGGGCTACTTCAGCTTTATTCCTCCTCCCAACTAGGGTGGGTGGGAGGAGTCCTCAACTCATACCATTCAGGTGGATACATTTAAGAGAAGGGATCACTGACATACTTGGTTTTCCAGCTCGAGACCCAGAGCCATCCTCCGCTGTCTCTTCCCATGGTCCACCCTCTACAGCTTTACTCACAGCGTCTCTTGCATCCTCTCTCTTCCATCACAGCTGCCCTCCAGATCCAGAGTCATTATTTCTCACTTAGTGACAGAAGGAATTTGGGAATTCTTCTCCCTACTGGTAGCACCTCCCTCCTACAGTCCACCTAGCATGCTCCCTGTCCTGAAGCTCAGTACCATTGTGAACACTCAAATATTCCTGGGGCCCAGCAGCAACCTGTTTCCAGAATGTCTGCCAAACGAAGTCTCCCATTTCGGCTTACATCGAATCTGCATATCAAGGCTGTATATGAAGTCCCTCAAGCAACTGACTTTAAACCAGGGTCATAAATGTTTTCTGTAAAGAGTCAGATAGTAAATTTTTTAAGCTTTGAGGGCTATATAGTCCCTGTCACAATTACTCAGCTCTGTCACTGTTGCATGAAAGCATCTATAGACAATACATTAATGAGCAGGCATGGCTGACTTCCAATACAACTTTATCTCTAAAACAGGTAGAGAGAATGGATTTGGCCTATAGGCTGTAGTTTGCCGATCCCTTCTCTCACTGCCAAATCAAACCTGTTCTCCAAGTCCCAGCTCAAGTGTTACTCTCTGTAAAGCTGTCCTTGATCCACCCTGTTTGAAGAGACTCTTCACTCCATGCACATAACACTTTATGTCCCTTTCATGGGTGTGCCCACATGCTGCCTTGTACAGAGTTCGTGCCTCATAGAGTTCATGCTTGTGGGCATGTTTGACATTCCCTGAAGAAGCCACTGCAGTCTTTTATACATGGTAGATGTTCAAAGAAAATATTAACAGGAGGATTAAGTGAAGGTCACTGGATAGTGGGTCTAGAGAAGGGGCAGAGGCTTGATCAACTACAGCTTCCTGCTTCTCCTCCTGGAAAACTGTGGGTTCCCTTGAAGATCATGGACCAACACCAAATGCCTTCTGGAGAAGCCCAACTTCCAGGTCTGTCAACCATCATTTAAAACACACAGAAGCCTGCTCATGCTCATCAAAAATCAATTAGCTAAGCATTAAATTCCCCAACCAGGAAGGTTGGCATTACAAATGGATTTGAGCTGAAACCGTTTTGCTTTTTGAAACACATCCAAGTTTTAAAATAAATAGCTTCATCTGATCTGAACTGCAAACATTTTGTTCCAAAATCCATCCCTTAAGATAACTTGTTACCTGTTTCAGCTCAAAATCCACATGACTCCAAAGCATGTAAGTGTTTCTTAGCAGGGTTAGAAAAAGCCAAGCCCTATCTTCCTCAGAGAAAGGGTTTCAGAGCTGGGAAGAATGAACTGAGGACATGAACAACAATGCAAACATTTCTCCAGCAAAGTAACTAGGAAAGTTAAAACTTGTTTTAAAATTAGCAGTCATTGAAAATTACAAGCAAATTTATTGCTCCAACTCTTTAATATTTTTGTCATTTTTCTGGACTTGGAGATGGTTTAGTTATATTACTACACATTTGTTTTGTCTAATCATTCTAGGTACATATTATTTCTTCTTAATTAATCTGTAGGCTTCTCAAGGGAAGATAGACATTTTCTATTCTTGCATACCTCCCAGAGTATTATAATACAAGGGCCACAGCAAATAGTTAATAAGCATGTAGAAAATCAATGATTACATGGAGCAAATTAACCTGCTAAAGTTCTTAGTGGGGGAATTAGGTCACTAAAGTTAATTTTTTAAAAAAAAGAATTCTTCCCTTAAAATCCTCATCCTACCTCTTTTTCACCACCAATTAGTACCTCTAAGTCCTTTGAAATTTTCATAACAATGAGAAAAACCAAAGTTTTGCTTACAGCTATGTTTTATTGGATTTAAAGTTTCTTTGATGGTAGGACACAATAGCTGACACTTAGATAGATGAAAAGCAGCACTTTTTGTTACTTGCCCAACCAGAGGGGGCTGCCAGGCAGGGCCACACAAAGAGTTACACCCAGGGCTGGGGCAGCTTATGTATGGCAAGCAGGGCAGGGTTAACCAGGTTTAGCTCATTCCCTGTGCATTGGCTGATTAATTTCACAGGCTCCAAGACTTAAGGACTGTTTGGAGTTCTCTGGTGCTTGGCCCTGGGGTGACTAGGACTGGTGCATATGAAACCGGAAGGGTTGGTGTTCCTGCTGCCTGTCACTACCAGAACCAGTAAGTAGAGACAAGGGTTGAATCTTTATGTGAGCTTTAGTCAGATGGCTGACAGTCTGAGAAGATGGCCAGTATATACCCTCAAAAACCATCTTAACACCCCTTTTCAAGTTGACCTTTTTACAAGGAGAAGAAAGGATGGGTAAGGGGGTTGGGAAAAGGTTAATTGGATAGAAAGGTAGGTAAGGATTTTGTTTGCTTGTTTGTTTTTGTTTTTTTAACATTAATTGGGTAAGAGTTGCAATCCAGCAGCAATTTTCCTAGTACTTCTTTATCTATTGATCAACGATTCTTTATCTGCATCACAGGCAACCCCTCCCTGGAACACAATGGCTCAGATACCATCTCCACCAGCTTCAAACCCCCTGGGGTACAAAGATTGAATTGCTTGTGCACCTCCTGGAGTCAGTTCCTGGAATAACAGCTTTCCACATGGATTAGTCGCTCAAACCTATCAACAAAAGCTAAACTCTTTAACTCTTGAGTTCCCTATCACATAGACACCAATAATGTGAGAGTTCCATAAAGAAAGCCCTTGGATATGTGAATTTCATCAGCTGCTCAAAAAGAGAACTGACCAACCTATATAGTCAGAGCCACAAAATTAGATCAAGACATCATTTTAAAAAGAACTATGTTACATGCTATAATAGAAGTCATTCACAACACCCTCATCTACATATCATGAAAGCAGGAACCTGCCTGTACCAGTCTCCTTGTCACTGAATCCCAATGCCAAATATAACCTAATGCCTAGCATGTGGAAGGCACTCACATTTTCTTGAACAAATTAACTGAATCCAGATTTTCACTCCTACAACAGGGAAGAACAGTGGCCCACTGAGGATGCTGGCCTGGATTCTGCACTTTCAGTAGGCACTAAAACTTGCACTTGAGGGGGAAAATGTGTAATATAGCTACTATTTGGGGTGTGGGCGGGGAATGTGAATAAGGTCAGCATTGGTCTGTCAAGAGATTATAGCCATATTCTAGAATGTTTTTGTTTTTATCAGAATGACTGACACAAATAAAATAGACCAGTGTTTATTGTACTGATCAAATCTGAGAGCAAAGTGACATTTGGCAGTAAGAGAAATGGGAATAAAAAAAAATGACCAAATGCCAGCTAAATTGCAATGGTTCTGCTGTGGGATAGAAGATAACAAAGCTTTGAAAATCAAGAAGCAAGGAAAGGTAAGAAATGAGATTAGGTAACAGACATTCATGAGCTCTGGAGAGACAGTCACTGATTTTATAAGATCACATGATACTGGGAGCATTTGGAGGGGTTATCACAGTCCGTTGGAAGAAAAGAAGTGAAAGAAAATACGTCCAGATTTAATGTAGATAAAATAAATAGGCAATAATGTCTTGGGACTGGAGTCTATAATGAGTGTATGTCATTAGCCAAATGAATGGAAGAAAAAAAAAACAGACTTAAAGAAATGGTGCTACACCACTACCGTGTTTCTGTGGGAAGTCACACAGAATGAGGGCTTTGTGATACAATCTAGAAAGCTTTAGAAAACTCAGGGTTAAGCAAATGTAAGTGGTTTCTACATCACATAACCAATCAAATTCTTCCTTATGCTTAACATGTGTTGGGAACCTTTAAGAAACCGAGGTGGGAGGGTCTTGGCCACAGAACCCTCCTTTCATAAACCGACTGATATTCCATGAATGTGCTTTGGTAAAGCCTATGCTAACTTGGTATTTTTCTACCTGTGTCATTTTTGTAGCAACACAAGTTATTTTATTATGTCAGAGAATTTAAGCAACTCAATTCCAGAACACATAACACCATCACTAACTCTTAGAGACTAACTAGAAATTTTTCCTTGTGTCTCTATGCCCTTTCAGAAAATATATCTGGTCTCCCTATAACATTCTTGGGATAGGCTAAATATATATATGATAATATCAGCTCTCCTCAGTCCTGAGGAAATAAAAATAAAAATAAATTGAAGCAGGATGTGGTTGGTGAATGATGAGAGATGTAACACTAATCCTAACGTTAATCATGGTCCCATCACGTTCTTCTTAATCTGCTTAATTAAAAGCCTGGGGAGGGAGGAATCAGCTTAAAGCCTGAAACCAAAGCAATAAGCTAGGAATAACATAAGCAAGTACAATTTTAATTTCTGCAAGTCTGCAACATTCAGCAGTGACTGCTATTGAATGAGCATCTGATTAGGAGATCAAATAATACTGAATATCAGCATTTAGCTACTTAGCTTGACATGTCAAGCAGAGGCAAAAACTGCAGTCAGCATTCCAGAAACAGTAGACTATGATAGGCAGGTCTTCACCCAGCAATCTGCCAGTGATCCTGAGAGAAATAGTCTATCTCACTTTTTTTGCTGTAAAACTCTTTGCAAGATATTGTGGTTCTGATGCCCTAATGGCACAGCTGTTCATTGACATTTTGAATGATGTAAGGTCATTTTATAATGACTTTCAAGAGGCTACTGACATTACTTTTCTTGTTTTTTTAAAAAATTTAAAAATTTTTCAATCACAGTTTACATTCAATATTACTTTGCATTAGTTTCAGCTATACAGCATAGGGGTTAGATGATCATAGAGCTGGGTACTGGGAATATCAGAGGGCTGTTACTTTTTGATTCTTTACTTAGACATCCATTAAATATCCATATGTTCATAGTAAAAAACACATGACCATGGAAGCTACTTTTTTTTAATCCTCACCCAAGGATATGTTCACTGATTCCAGAGAGTGGAAGGGAGGGAAAGAGAAAGAGAAAGAAACAGGAACATCGATGTGAGAGAGAAACATCAATCGGCTACCTCCCATATGCACTCCAACAGGGGATAGAACCTGCAACGTAGGTATGCGCCCTGACTGGGAGTCAAACTCCCAACTTTTTGGTGCACCAGATGATGCTCCAACCAACTGAACCACCCAGCCAGGGCATGGAAGCTATTTTTGTAATCAGCACTGTGACAAGGTAAACAGCCCTGAGGAAGTTGGTGGCTTTCAGTAACATCTCCAGCAGTGGATTCCCTTATTGAAATATTTACTAAGGACACACCATGAGCGGGTCTTTTGTCCCTGGCCTGCTCAGCTCTATCATTTTAACTAATGACAAAGACAACCCAGTCCATCTGGCAGCTTTTTAAAATTACTTTCAGTGGTGAAAGGATAGAGGAAAGATTTCTCTTTCCCTCCCTTCCTCTTGATATCTGTGGTCACACAGCCAGAGATATCAAGTAGGTATCCTGGGCTTATTCGGGAAACCACACCTTTAGAAAAACCATGTACACCCATACACCAGGTAGCAAAATGATAAACATCACTCCCAAAGAGGCAGAGAAAATCAAGCTTCTTTATTTTCCTATAACTACGGTGACCCAAGGTGGGACAATCCTAGTGTATACCTATTGTCTCAGTTAGCCAGCCCCAACTGGTCTAACATTTCCTTCAGGTTTTTAATTTTTTAATGCAGAATTATTTCCATAGCTGTACTGGTAGATCTCTGCTTTGTATTTTCAGCTTCTGACATGGTCTTGTGTAACAGTGTGAGAGTTGTATGCGAAATGAACAGGTTTTTCTCTTTACTTTAACATGCAATTAAATCTAAAAGATGCTCAAGAAAAATCCATTTCTCTTTCCCCTATTTTTTCCAGACTGAGCCTAACAAGCACCACCTTTTCAAAGACAGCAGGCATGGCACTTGCTGGTAATCGCAGTGCCCTCAGGCAAGAGAGAGCTCAGGAAGTTAATTTCTTACCATTTGGTGATGGTGGGAGAAAGACTGGACACCCCTGCTCCTCCTGGCCATTGTTGGGCCAGGCAATTGTGTGGTCTTCACCACACCTACACCCTTCAAAAGGCACAACTCCACTAACCGTCAGCTGGCAAGATCAGAAGAAATGTGAGGAGGAAAGCATGCATGGAAGCTAGAGCCTGGGCTATCTTGTCATAGAACTTACAGGGAGTGGCCTGAATACTCTCATTACATGGTTTCATTATTTATTGTATGATTTATATACATATATCAATAGCAATTATTACTTGGTGATGCTCTTTTATTTTGCCATAAGCTCTTTCTGCAGCACAAAGCTCAAAAAACCAAAAGCACACATTTAGCAAAAAACTAAATTCTGAATTTCAACTTCACAACCAAGTTGTCGATCAGTATGGAACTTGCAAAGAAAGCCTTAACCATGAGGGCTCAGTGATACTACTGACCACATGAAAACAAGAAGACACAAAACTATCTGTGAAGTAGCAGCGTTTATTCCCAAAGTGAGAAGTGACTTTGAGGCTTCATCTGAAAGTGACTGCTGAACATGCGTGTCTACAGGAAGTGCCTGTTCACATTACCCAGTGAAGCAGGACTTTTCACTTACCTCAAATGACTGTTCTTCTTCAGTATGTTCACCCACTTTGGATTCCAAGCTTCGTTTTGGACATATGAGAGAGAAGCAATAACTGTTCGTGTGTTGGCTCCTTCGGCAGAACTGCGCGAACAGCTGAAGGAGGCTAATTTGGTTCCAGTGTCCTGAGTACAGCAAAGAGAAAATCAGTTCCAATAAAGTTCGTTCTTCTTTATTCAGTTCATGAATTAAAATACTTCTTTCAGATAATCATTCTGTCAAAGAGAAATATCTGACATTATTATCAATATTATGGCTCGGGTAAAAATTTCAACATTCGAGATAAAAATTATTTGTCTTTTGGTATGTAAATAAAAATTTCAGTGAAGTACAGTGTGTAAAAAATAATATTTTTACTAAATTGAGAAACTTTTGGAGCAGAAATGTACATATATAATTAATAATTGCATCTCCAAAAGCTCCTGCATCCCATTAATCAAAATAGAAGCTTTGTCAAAATGTATAAATAGTGCACGCACACACACAAAGTTAGAGTAATTGAACTATAAAATGGTTTATGTGGAAGCCAGTGTTCAACTTTACTATGGAAATATACACGTTGTCTGCTCCCCGCCACCCAGGTCTGTTCCTGATGTTGCAGAACCATGGTAAGAATGGAAATGGAAACCCACATACTGTAAGTGTAAAGTTTTATAAGTTGTAAATCAAACTAGAAATTGTTAAATAAAATGTTTGATTCTACCATGACAAATATACTCATAGCTTCAATAATGGCCCGAAAAGCCAGGGTATCATTTAGAATCCCCAGACTCCTTGGGATTCCTGTGTGTACTGGAAGTTTGGGGAAAGCACCCACCCCCAGCTCTTCCTCCAGCTCCCTATGGCCCAGTAAGGGGCCTCATACAAACATGGGGGGTTGGGAGGGGTCTTACCCAACTAGCCAGTGACCAAGCGCTGTCAACAGCACCCCTCCCCCCACAAACAGCAGTCCTTTGACCAATGGTCACACAGCCACAGATATCAAGCAGGCATCCTGGGCTTATGAAGGAATCTTAGGCCATGGGGTGTCCTTAACTGGTATTGAGGTCCACCCTTGGGAACAAGTACCCGGGGAAAATGCCTACCCATCCCTGGTAGTAGGTCAGAGCCATCTGGGCAGGGAATTCTGGAGCCTTAGCTAGTTGTGCATTTGTCTGAGAGGGCATGTCTTCTTGGCCCCTCAGATTTGAGTTGAGCTGGAAAACAGTCAGAGCTGAGCTCTCTGAAGTGTAGGGCCCTGGACAGCAGTCTCTCTTGCTGGGATTTAGATCTAAGAGTAGTACTGACATCATCAATTGCCTTGGGGAAATATTTGAGGTTTTAAAAAGCCATTTGGAAAATCAAATTCAATGCCTATAAACAGTATTGGAATACACACACATACACAAACACAATAATCATATTCCTGATGCTTTTAATGTGGAAGAAGAAGCATTAAGTCAGAAAATGAGAACAATGCAAATCTTTAGAGACTCCTACACAGGGACAGCTTCTGCGAGGGTGCCCTGTGCAGTTCACACAGGGGCCCCAGGCTCAGAAAGGGCCCACATTTGGTGTCATGCTCTCCTGTCATCTTGGAATTTTTGATAATCTGAACAAGGGAATTGCATTTTTATGTTGCAGTGACCTTTGCAAATTACTTAGCCAGTCCTGTTCTCAAGGGCCAAACACTCACCAAGAGGATTTCCTATGAAACTTGTGGCCTGTTTTTCCTTTGGAAAAAAAAAGTCAATAGAGCCTGCATTTCTCTTTCGATTATTTCACGTTCACCTCTGGGACTGAACAAAAACTTAAGGGCAGAGGGGGAAAAGGTTTTTAAAGCCCACTGGAGTATTTGCAAACCTTGACAAAGCCTCCATTAAAGGGTTCAGGTTGGTTTTTGTCATTCTGGAATTGCCTCACCCACTTCCTGCCAAATCCCTGATTAAATGCCAACATTTTTAGCTACATGTCTCTCTGTCCTTCCTTCTACCCCTAACTCTGTCTCTTTTGATTATGGTGGATTGCTTTTTCTTTGTAATTTTTTTTCATTTCCTCTCCACTCTCTTGATTAAAATTTAGGGTAGTATTCTTATGAAAGCATAGTGCCAGGCAGAGAGAGAAAGCTGTCCAGCATATCTTCACTAATCCAGAGCAAGGCCATTTTGAAAAAAATAAGTAAATAAATAAAGGAGATTTGTAAAGGGCAAGGGCCAGCGGTGGCAGATCCTCGCAGCAGAGCAGAGTCTGACATACTGCAGAGGGTCTGAAAGGAAATGGGGCAAAATTTCCCCCTTCGGTTTAACCTCCTCCTCCCACTGGCCCCAGCTCTCTATGCCATAGACCGGGCTTTGGGTTCCTTAATTCACCGTGTGTTCTACAGACTTTCTCCTTCTAATCTCTAGGCTCCCCCTCAGCCATTAAACTTGGAAAGGCCCCCAAACTCAGCCTCCTTCAGAGATGGGTGGCACCCAGGAAGATGCGGCAAAGCATAGGCATGGTGGAGTGCTGCTCACCACCAACTCAGCAGCAGAGACATGAGGAACTGCCCCTGGGCTCTTGGCAAGCTGCCAACCTCCCTCGTTCAGGTAAAGCATTGGAAGCCCAGGAGAAGCTGGCTCTCCTTCTCCACCTGGTATAGTGTGCACACCTGTTTCTCTCTGATTTTTTCTAAAAGAACAACCAAAAGTTATTTGAGGGTCTAGTGGTCTAGCCATTCTAGTTATTTTGTTATTCTAAAAGGGACCCAGAGAGAGGTGCAATCAAGGCTGGAGCAAGAATGGCCAGAAACAGGACTGGGTTTTCTAACTAACAAAGTAGAAACAGACTCATAGATACAGAGAATAGTCTGACAGTTGCCAGATGGGAGAGGGGTTGCTGGTCCGGGTGAAAAAATGGAAGAGATTAACAACAACAACAAAAAAACTCAGACACAGCAGCATGGTGATTAACAGAGGGCAAGAGGAGTAGGGGGAGGTAGGAGAGGGTAAAGGGAAGATAAATGGTGATGGAAGGAGACTTGGCTTAGGGCAGTGAACACACAATACATTGTACAGATGGTGTATGATAGAACCATACATCTAAAACCTATATAATTTTATTAACCAATAGCATCCCCAATAAATTCAATAAAAAGAGAAATAATCACATACTTATGTTCCTAGCAGCATTATTCACAATATCTAAAAGGTGGAAACAATCCAAGTGCCCACCAACAGATGAACGGATAAACAAAATGTGGTGTATACAAACAATGGAATATTATTCAACCTTAAAAAAAGAAAATTCTGGCACATTCCACAAAATGGATGAAGCTACAAGACATTATACTAAATGAAGTAAGCCAGTCACAAAACTACAAATACTGTATGAGTCCAGTTATTATGAGGTACCTAGAGTAGTCAAATCACAGAGACAGAAAGTACAATGGCAGTTGCGAGGGTGTGTGAGGATCCGAGAATAGGGAATGGCTTTTTTTTTTTTTTCAAATATATTTCATTAACTATGATGTTACAGTTGTCCCAATTTTTTTCCTGTTGCCCCCCTCTGCTCAGCACCCCCCTACTCCTGCAATCACCCCCCTTAGTTCACGTCCATGGGTCGTGCATGGACGTTCCCTGGCTTCTCCCCTGCCCGTACTATTCTCAACAGCCCCCTGTCCACTCTATTCCCACAAATTATGCTTCCCAATCCCTACACCACCTCCCCCTTTCTCTCTCTTGCTCCTCCCAGCTCACAACCCTCCAAAAGATCCCCATACCCAGGATTCTGTGCCTACTCTGGCTGTTAACTTTGTTTTGTTTTTAGTTGTTGATAGTTGTAGTTTTGATTTTTTTTTTCTTAAATAAGTCCCTTTAACATTTCATGTAATAATGGCTTGGAGATTATGAACTCATTTAGCTTTATCTTGTCTGGGAAGCACTTTATCTGTCCTTCCATTCTAAATGATAGGTTTGCTGGATAGAGTAATCTTGGTTGCAGATCCTTGTTTTTCATGACTTTGAATATTTCTTGCCAGTCCCTTCTTGCCTGCAAAGTTCCTTTTGAGAAATCAGCTGACAGTCTGACGGGAACTCCTTTGTAGGTAACCCTCTGCTTTTCTCTTGCTGCTTGTAAGGTTCTCTCTTTATCTTTAACCCTTGGCATTTTAATTATGATGTGTCTTGGTGTGGTCCTCTTTGGGTCCAACTTGATTGGGACTCTGTGCTTCCTGGACCTGCCTGTCTATTTCCTTCACCAAATTAGGGAAGTTTTCTTTCATTATTTTTTCAAATAGATTTCCAATTTCTTGCTCTTTCTCCTCCTCCTGGCACCCCTATAATGTGAATGTTAGACTTCTTGAAGTTGTCCCAGAGGCTGCTCATACTACTGTCAACTTGCAGATGAAAAGAGTTCCAGGCATTGGTTACATAACAATGTGAACATACATAACACTACTGAATTATACACTTATGACATTGGTTGAGATGATAAATTTTATATTACATGCACTTTACCACAATTAAAAATAAAACTTAAAAAAGAAAAAAGGTGATGGATTAAGCAAAAACAAAAACAAAAAAACAACCAACTTAGACACAGTATGGTGATTGCCAGAGAGAAAGGGGGCGGGGCGAGGTAGAAGAGTGCAAAGGGGCAATAAATGGTGACAGAAGGAGACTTGACTTTGGATGGTGAACATACAACACAATATACAGATGATGCATCACAGGATCGTGCACTTGAAACCTATATTTATTAACCAATGTCACCGCAATAAATTTAATAATTGTTTTAAAAAGCCTTGCAGAATAAAGGAAGATAGTTCCTTAGACAGCTCCTGAGGTGGACTAGTTTCCTCAGGCTCAGCCAGAGAGTTCCCCCTGAACTTACAGATCCTTGAGGCGTGGTCTCAGGCAACAAACTGAAAGCAATTTGGAAGAATGGGATTTGTTTGGTTGAGGTTGGATTCTTCAGGAAGCAGTCTCTGAAAGCTTAATATGCACGATGTCTATTAGTGAATGCCCTTGGCATTAACACCTGTGGAAGGTAAGGGAAAGGAAGGAAGCATGGTTGGGCAGAAGGAGAAGTTGGGCTGCAATGGAACAACAACTTCAGTCTACTCATCAGAAAGCTACAGAGCTGGAAGGGCCTTCGCTGTTGTCCTGAGCTGGGAGGAGATGGCCAGATTGTATACTCCTGTGTGGAGCAGTCGGTCACTGCATGAGCACCGCCACAGGAAGGGGTGAGCTGCCTTCACTGCTGAGGCAAACCCTCCAGGGGCTGACAGCTGAGGCTGTCCACCAACAGCACTCTCAGCTGCTGGGACAATAAGATCTTTTTAAAAGACAAATTTGGTGGTGGCATCAGGGTCCACTCCAGCGTGTATGTGGGAAACCTCCAGATTGGATCAGGATCAGCCTTTTTGAATGTCAATGGGTATAAATTCCATAGTCACAAACTTGAGCATGCAAAAATGCTTTCCTCGTGTCTGCAACTAGGGTGACCAATCATCCAGGTTTGCCCAAGATGTTTTAGGTTTTAGCCATCAAAATCCCACATCCTAAGGCAAGGTCACCCTCCCTCAACTCAATCTAACCATTTTGATTTTAAATTCAGAGCTCTCATTTCCAGTTGAGATTTCCTTACTCCAAAAGGAAATCTGAATTATAAGTTTAAAAGACAGTCCATTCAGGAGTTTTCACCCCCTCCAAGTTATTTCACTCCCTTTCTGGTGCTGATTTTAAATCCTTAGTGGTGTGGGCAACTGCCAGCACAAGTCTTTGGGGCCAGAAGTGACTCATTTTAGCCTCTGTGGTCCCAACCCTCTGCAGACCTCCTACTCCAGGTGGGACTCACCCATGGTTCCCAGGTGCTTTTGGCTCTATCTCCTTCACCCCTTTTTTTTATGTGTGTGTGAGAGATGCTGCAATCCTGGGAAAACTGTTGGGTCTATACAGTTGCGCCCTCTGAAGCCATCTCATTCTAAGCCCCAGAATCATCATCTTTTCACCCCCAGACTAATCTTCCCTCTCTGTCTCGTGGGCTCAGGGGAGATCAAGAGTAAAGGGAAGGGGAGTGCTTATGAGGCTTCAGGAAAGATAGGAGCTACAAACAGCTTTTCTGCCTGCTCTAATGCCCTTCACAGCTACTAGTGTTATCAGTTCTTCTGTCCACATGCCAAGAGGAACATTGGCAAGGCTGCCCGTCCTCAGAGTTCCAGGTGGGACTAATGGGACCCAAACCTCTTTCTCTTGAAGAAAACTTTGCTTTGATCAGTGTCCTGTTCCTGGGAGGGATACAGGTTTATCTACTCCAGCATCCCCAACTTTTATCATATCTTGCCACCTTACTTGTCCAGACTTATACTGTTAAAGAATATAACTTCTCTGGCAGATTGGGGAAAAACTGGGTAGAATGTTTTGTATGCAAAAATTTGGGTAGAGCTTTTTGTATGCAAAGTTGTCAGCTTAAAATGCTGATGTCAGCTTTAAAAATTCAGTTATGTTTATAAGATGTTTTATGTAAGCCTCATGGTAATCACAAAGCAAAAACCCACAGTAGATACACAAAAGATAAAGAGAATTGAATCAAAGCATACCACTATGAAAAATCATCCATTCATGCCCTGGCTGATGTGGCTCATTTGGTTAGAGCATCATCCCATACACTAAAAGTTTGTGATTCAATTCCCAATCAGGGTACATGCCTAGGTTATGGGTTTGATTCCCCCAGTTGTGGTGGCATGGGAGGCAACCAATTGATATTTCCTTCTCTCTCTCTTTCCCTTCATCTCTCTCTAAAATCTATAAACATAAAAAAAGAAAGAAAATCATCAATCCACAAAGGAAGACTATGAAAAAGAAAAGGATCAGGGGACTATAAAACAGCCAGAACACAATAAGATGACATTAGTAAGTCTTTACCTATCAATGATTATTTAACTGTGAATACAGTAAATTCTCTAATCTAAAGGCAGACAGTGGCTGAATGGATTTTTTTTTTAAATCAGGAATAATCAGGAATACTGATGCCTGCACGAGATTCACTTCAGCTTTAAGAACACAATAGGTTAAAAGTTAAGGACTTTGAAGAAAATAAGATATTCAAATAAAGCCAAAAGAGAGAAGTAGTAGCTATATTTATGTAAGACAAAACACTTTAAGACAAAAACTGTAACAAGAAGCAAAGGAAGTCATATACAATGAGAAAGAGCTCAATTCATCAGGAGAATATAACAATTATAAATATATATACACCCAACATTGGAACACCTAACTATATTAAGCAAATAAATCTGAAGAGAAAAATAGACAAAACTTCAATTATAGTAAGAGACTTCAATACCTTACTTTCAACAATGAAAGTGATCCAATCATCCAGGCAGGTTATCAATAAGGAAACATTGAACTTGAATTCTACTTTAGACCAAATGTACCTAATAGGAAAATACAGATCATTTCATCCAAGAACCACAGAATACACATCCTTCTCAAGTGCACACAAGGACATTCTCCACATTAGATCATATATTAGGCCGTAATAGTCTTAGCAAATTTAAGAAAATTAAATTTAAATCATTTGGTTTCAAAAAAGATACCAAATATCTTTCCTAACCACAATGGTATAAAATTAAAAATCAATAACAGTAGGGAAATAGGAAAATTTACAAATATATGGAAATTAAACTACATGATCCTAAACAACCAATTGGTCAAAGAAAAAATCACAAGGGAAATCAAAAAAGATCTTGAAACAAACAAAAATGGAAACATAACATATCAAAAACTTATGGGATGCAGCAAAAGCACTTCTAAATGGAAAGTCTAAAGTAATAAAGGTCTACATTAAGAAACAAAAAGTATCTCAAATAAACAATTTAAGATTACTCCTCCAGGAACTAGAAAAAGAAAAACAAACTAAGCCCAAAATTAGCAGAAGGAAGGAAATAACAAAGATCACAGCAGATATAAATGACATAGAGACCAGAAAAAGTATAGGAAAAAAAAAAACAAACTAAGAGTGGTCTTTTGAAAAGATAAACAAAATTGACAAACCTTTTTACTAGTCTAAGAAAAAGAAGAATCAAATAAGTAATATTTAAAATAAAAGAGGGACCCAGAAATAAATCCTTACATATGTAGTCAACTGGTATTTGACAAAGAAGCTAGGAAGATGGGGAAAGAGTCTAGCACCTGAAACTTCTTGTCTAAGACAATTTGACTTTTTTCTTTTTTAAATAATCAGGAATACTGATGAGTTTCTTTACTAAGAGTATCACAAGGCTTTCTATTATTTTAAAATCCTGGACAAGAGTTTACATGTAGAGAGTGGTTAATTGATGGATCAGACACTGCAGGAAAGTTAAATAGACAAGTTCCAGGACTATCCAGTACAATTAGGATGCAAATCATTTAGTGATGCAGAAATTTAACAAATAATGCATACAATGTTTTTAAAGTGAATCCTGATTATATCCTATTACAACAAATACCATACAATCAATTCCTATCCCTAAAGAAGCATTGAGCCCCCTGATTATAACTCATTTATTTAGACAGTATTTGATACCAAAAAATCCAGTCAAGCAGAATAATTTTGATGGCCCTTTTGTCCACATGTCAGACTCTGACCTGAAATTTCCACATCTCCATTTACTTAACAAACATTTGGACACCTGTAGGTATGAGGCACCATTCTCCATGATACAGATACAAAAGTGAGCAACATAAACAAGATTTTTGGTGTCAATGGGGCTTACATCATGGCCAGGAAAAGATGACACATGAGTCTAAATGTGTAGTGCAGACAAACAGGCAGATGTACAAAAGCATGACAGGCTGGATCCAAATCTGAATGTATGGTCAGGCGGCTCCTCTAAGAAGTTAACATTTAGGTTGAGATCTGAGTGACAAGAACAGCAGTGCTAAGATTAGAGGAAGAGCTTTCTGGACAGAGCAGGAAGCCAGACAGCCAGTGCAGAGACCCCGAGGCAAGAATGAGTTTGGCATTTTCAGGAACCAAAAGGCTGGCTAGCGTGGCTAGAACATAGTGGGCAGGGTGGAGGTTGTTTGAAATGAGGACAAGAATTAATCAGGAGCTCAACCATGGAAACTTCATTCCAGAGAAAGGAGTCTGAAATTCATCCCAAGTATAATTGGAAGTCTTTGGGTGGTTTTAACAAGGGAAGTGACATAATCTAATTTATATTTTTAAAAAATCCTTCTGCTGTATTTCTAAGAATGGAGTCAGGTGGGGTGGGAAAAAGGGATGACTGTGGGGAAAAGCCAGAACACCTGTTAGGAAGTTAGCTGAGATATTCAAAAAAGGAGAGCAGTGGCCACTAGGAACTAGCATTCCTTGCCACATCACTTCAGTTTTCTTTAATAGATGTAAATCTGTTGGTGCAGACTAAGGTGGTAACAGTGGAGAAGATGAAGGTTCTAGGCAACAAATTAGAGTAGAATCAAAATGACTTGCTAATGGATAGGGTATAAAAAGTGAGAAATCAAAAACTCAAGGCTAACACCTAGAGTTTTGGCTTAAGCACATCAACAGATGGCATAATTTAATGAGATAAGAAATTCCACGGTGAAGCATCCGTAGTAAGGAATCATGAGTTCTGTGTCAGCCACTCTAAGTCATGCCTGCACTCACATGCACTAATTTAAGCTACACTCTAGGGACAGTTAGTTGTCCTGATTCAGAATTAAACCTTGGAGGGTGTTTGGACAACATTACATTAGAAAATCTACTCTTCCGATGTCACTCCTACAAGTGCTTCAGCTGTCATTATTTCTAACCAACACCAAATCTGGCTAATTAGTATAAAACATTGTAAATGGGTCTTCATTAGAGAAATTACTGAAAATTGATAACATTAGTGAAAATAAAGGCATATGCATTGGTTCAAATGTTCTAGATACACTATTCTACTTCCATGAACAGAATATAACAGTCTAGTACCTCTCATAAGCCTGTACTCTCGTGACTAAGGCCTGAGAATGCAAATTCATACACTGATGGTGCTGCGTCCAACCATTGGTTCTGAGCATTCTGGTTTGCAGTGCCAGCTATCAGGGTAAGGATCCTTTATCTGTTGTGGAATATCATTGCATCTGACTCAAATCAGCATTTTATGAAGTGTGGTTGGATCACTTGAAAGAACAAAGAGCTAGGACTCCATCAAATTTAAAAGAATAGCTCAGATCCAGAACAAAACAAGAATATCTCTTTCTCTCCCTCTCCTTTTTTCTCCATCTCTCACCTTCCATTCTTTACCTTGTTCTACTGTCACGTAGGACTTGTATAAACAAATATCTTTCAGTCACACAGAGTGTCTTACCCAGTGCAGCATATGTCAGACATGATTCCTACCCAAGCCTATTGACCCCTCCAAGAAGCCATCTCAGTGTCTGCTTAAATGTCAAAGTCACACTCTTCAGTAGCCATACTCGGTGGACACCTGGTGGATACGTAAATATTGTGCTTGACACCTTCATCTTCCGATTATTCCTTAGCATTCCAGGGCCCCTCCTCCTCTATTGTCCTCCTAAGACAAAGTGGGTTTTCTACAGTATTCAATCTTGTCTTCTTTATTTTTTTCTTCTCTACAAATTCTCATTTCAGTTTCTATATACTTTGGTTTCCAACTTCTGGATCAGGTCTTTGAGTCCTCTGACAAATACAAGTGACTTCAAATAAAAGCCAGGAGTTTGGAGAAAGACAAGCAGTGCAGTGATATATACATTCCATGCTGCCCTTAGTTGAGGGAAGCAAATCTGTAACTTCATATTTCTGTGTTTAGCAAATTTGTTTAGCATACAGGAAACATTAGTTATGGAACCCACGCATAAATCAAGCCATATTGACTAAAGGGCCAAACTAAAATAAAGTATATATACATGTGTATGTGTGTGTGTTTGTATGTGTAACTTTGATTACATGGGAAAATTTTCAACATAGAAATTGCAAAAAGAAAAACAGACCCTAGCCACATGAAATAAAATCCTCATGCAGTAACAAAATAGTACAAACAAATATGCAGTCTCTGAAATATAGAAAATTTAAAAAAAAAACAAGAATTCCATTAAATCTGCAGCTACATTCATACTCAACCACACCCACGCTTCAGTTAAATTTTGGAAAATTCTCTGGCTTATTTCTTTTAACTGTATTTGGCTTCTATGTCTTTTCTTAATGTTCAGAAGCTTTTTAAAAATACCAGTTCCTTCACTAAGCATTGAATTTGTAGTGGGTAATTCTATATTTTAATATCAATCACGCTAAACAACCATGAAGAATCTGAGTCAGTCATCTGATACCAAGTCTCAGTTCTACATAGGATCACATTTTTGTTTTAAGCTTTTATTATTAAATAAATAAAATAAGGCATACATTTCATCAATATATTTTTAATATTATTTTCAGTGCAGTATGTTCATACAGATGTCCTTATACATAGGCAACTGATGCTTGATTAATTTAGTGACTTTCATATTATGTGTTCAATAAATAGTTGCAGGACTGATTTTACCTATTTTACCCTATTCCTTAAAGCCTAAAATTTCTTTAACAAAACACAGTGCTTAACTAGAGGAAAGGCTTAAAACCTAAGTACCTCTTGAAATGTAAAGCAGTGACTTAAATTTAGATCATGACTGCATGACCTTTTCCTAAACCAGATATTGTTAGGCAAGGGAGATCACTAAGTTTTGAGACTGGAGTAGCCCATTATAGATAAGACTGTCTCATTCTTGCCATATGGATGAGCTTTCCAAGGCTGGCTCTGTTTTGTAGGAACACATTTGAATTAAGAATTATTCTCAAAAAGTAGTTATCAACTTTTATACATCTAAAAACACCTTAAGAAAGAAACTAAGCAAATAAAGTAGGAAAAATATTCTCTAAACTACTCATGTGAAACACAGAGTTTACATCAACAGGAAAAGGCAAACCCCCTATAAATAAATTTATATTTATTTATTAAGAAATAAATATAAAACATGATCAGGCAAAGATAGTAAAATATTCAATATTGGTAATGATTCAAGGATTGTAAATTCTGGTTGAAATGTGAAATTTGTATATCCTTTCCTAAGGATAGTCAACAATATATATGAAATTCCTTATGAATAGTCATTTTTAACCCAGTAATGCTGCATATAGGACTCCTAAGGAAACATTCAGAGTGTACCTAGAGAGATATATTCAAGGAGGATCATTTCAAGATTACTTATGAATCATAACTGAAAAGCTAAAATTTTCCAAAATGGAAAATCAATAACTTTCCCCAAAATAGAAAAGCAATAATACGAGACAAAAATTTTCTGTAGCCATTGAATATCATTTCATAGGATATTAATAAAATACTCCTGTTACATTGCTAATTGTAAAAAGCATGTTACAAACTGTATATACAATATATTTCTACTTATATATAAAAGGAACCCTAAAGGATATAGAAAATATTGTGGTTATAGCTAATTGATAGCATTACAGGTTATCTTATTATGTCCTCTGTGTTCTTTTATAGCTTATTTTTGAAATTTCTATAGTAAACATGCTACTTTTGTAATAAGAAAAAAATAGCAAGAAATTTTCCAGGAAAAAATTTTTCATCAAAAAAAACAAAAATGACTGGCCTCAACCTTGGAGGTCTTTTGGGCAGTTTGCTCCAAGAGTTAGTTGGTTCCAAACCCAATACTATTTTAACTGCTTATTAGTTTGTGAGTCCTGCAGTGGAAGGCCCACCTTTCATTTGCCAGTGGCACTAAGTGGGGCCAGATGGCTCGCCCCTCCGAGAAGTGGTTCACAACCTGGCTGCCCATTAGAGCTGCCTGCGGTGCTCTGAAAATACACTGCTCAAGCTTAACCACCCAGAGGTTCTCTTTCTGTACATTTTGAGTAGATACAGAAATTGGGACTCAAGTTAATGTGTGTGTGTGTGTGTGTGTGTGTGTGTGTGTGATTTTTCTCAAACTCATTGTCATTTGTAATTTTTCTGAAGTTCTAATGTACTACATGACTTAGGCCTTGATTTTTTTTTTTTATCCCTCCTACTTTGCTCTTCTTTCTCAAAATTGCTGCAGCTATTCAGGGTCATTTATGGTTCCATATAAATTTTTGAAGTGTTTGTTCCATGTCTGTGAAATATGCCATTGGTACTTTAATAGGTATTGCATTGAATTTGTAAATTGCTTTGGTTAGTATGGATATTTTGATGATGTTGATTCTTCCAATCCATGAACACGGTATATGTTTCCATTTGTTTGTGTCTTTCTTGATTTCTTTCTTCAGTGTGTGTAGTTTTCTGCATACAGGTCTTTTACCTCCTTGGTTAAGTTTATTCCTAGGTATTTTATTTTTCTTTTTGCTATAACGAATGGGATTTTTTTCTTGATTTCTGCTTCTGCTCTTTCATTGTTGGTATACAAAAATGCCTTTGATTTCTGGATATTGACTTTGTATCCTGCTGTTTGTCCAAATTCATTTATTAGGTTGAGCAGCTTTTTGGCCGAGTCTATAGGATTTTCTATGTACACTATCATGTCATCTGCAAGCAATGATAGTTTTGTTTCCTCCTTTCCAATTTGGATGCCTTTTATTTCCTTTTCTTGTCTAATCGCTGTGGCTAAGACTTCTAATACTATATTGAATAGAAGTGGTGAAAGTGGACATCCTTGTCTTGTTCCTGATAGGCCTTGATTTTTTAATAGTCTTATTTTGTATGACTTGGCTTACTCTATTTGTACAACTTTATTTGGCCCAACTAGATTGTAACTCCAGCCACAACAGACAAGACTTCTTCTTTTATGCAAACAATATATTTCACTATCTTAAATTAAGAATGAGTTTAGCAGTTAACTTTTTCCTGTAGGCATTTGGAACCAAAAAATAGGACTATAGACAAATTGATTATTCTAAAATACAGTTATTTTTGAAAGATTTTTTCTTCTGCTTTATAAATAATTGTACTATACATTTCATCATTTAGCTACCTTGCCATCCAGTGTGTTTGGGAGGATAAACAAAGAATTAGCACTGTGCATTTGGAGGTATTCATTTCACAGGGTTTAGGATGGTTTGGCCAAAATGAGCATCTGTTTATAACTGCCTTAGAAACTCTGGAGCCAAAACTAGTTTGATGATGCTACATAAGTGAAACAGTAGAACCCTGATTGTACCCTGAGGAGGATTTAAAACTCTTTTCTTCAGGAAAACTTAGTCTTGCTAAGGACTCCTTACTTAAGAGAGGAGGAGGGATGGTCTTCTATCTTGGCATGTTCTCCTCACACTAATAGGTTCCTTAGCTTCAGCAAAAGGATGTTAATCCTATCCTTAAAATTGATGGCTAAGATACTTCAAGGACAACTATACAGATGCACTCCAGGAAGCTGTCATAAAATACAGGGTGAGGAAAAAGTAAATTTACAGTTGTTTGTATGGAAAATAATACAATAATTAATAAGTAATAATAGAAGAATAAACTTCATGTTTCACATACAACTGTAAATACACTTTTGCCCTACCCAAAACAATCGCAAATTCATAGCAGAGTGTTTTTTTTTTTTCAAAAGTTCAGTTAGAAAAGCCATATTTGGATGGAATGACATCAATGCCACATCTAGACATCCAAAAATAGGTCCTTGGATCAAGTTAGACCTGCAGAGACATGGACCTTATGAGAATTTTTTGCACTAAATCATGCCTTAGGGGAACACCAGTAGTTTATATTGAGAATCTCTATGAGGAACAACCTTGGAAATGTGTTTATGTACCTATTATGTGGACATTGCTTATCAAATCAGCAAGAGATTTTTTTCTCAAAATACTTTCAATTTTTTAATGGTATAATTTGTTTATAAAGACAACACATACTCACTGAGTAAAATTCAAAAATATAATATAAATTATAAAAAAGAAAACAAACCTAACAAACCCCCCAAAACACTATCAGCTACCACTAAAATTATGAAAATCTAAGTGGTATATGTAAATATAAAGATACATATAATGTGTAAGTATATTGGTATTATATGTTAGATAAATACACACACATAAATGGGAGCTTACACATTTTAACCTGATTTTTTTTCACTTAAAATATCTCACTGAATAGTAATGAACATAAACTTTCCCCGTGACTATATACTATTTCATTCTATGGATGTACCAAAATTTATTAAGTAAATATCCTATCAATGTATTTACTACTTGGTTTTAATTGTATGCACTAATATAAATGGCACCATGTTGAACATCTTTGCATGTCATTGTGCTGCTTGTTTGATTATCTCCTTAGGATGGATTTCTAAAAGTGGTATTTCTGAAATTACATAACCTGATTCTAGAAAAAGGGAAGCATATTGATAGGGAAGATGAGATGCTCTATGCACCCTTTCCTACCAACGGTCCTCATGTGGCCATTCCCTCTGCTTGTTCCCACTATTTCATCAAGGTTTTTTCACTTTTTTATACTCATAAGTGAATAACTTTTCAAATGTATAATGGCTATTCATATATCCTCTTCTTCATTGACCTTTCATGTCCTTAGTCCATTTTTCTTCAGAAATGTTTATTCTTCTCAATGATTTACAAAACCCTTTATGGACTAGAGCCTGTAATACTTTGCCATGCAAGTTGAAAGGTTTTCTGTTATTGTTGCTGGTTGTCAGTTTCCATGTTTCATACTTTGTCATTTGCTGATTGGGAAATAAAATGGAAAGCACAATATGCCATTCACACTATAAACTGAAATTTGTCTTTTATCCCTCAAGACCCAAATTAAAGTTTTACCTCCTTCCCCATGCTACACGATCTCTCCTACTGCTTAACTTCCAACTCATTGTCTGTAGAATTTATTAGGCAATATATTCCGCCATGCCTGGTGATACATCTAAGTACTGTGAATCACACTCAAGTCTTATTTATCCAAGTCAGCAACCGACTCCTTAACAGGAGTTAAGCATTCACTCCATGCTCTCAAAGCAGGTGCTCAATAAAGAGTAAACACTTATTTAAGCAATGAACAGAGGAGAAAGTAGATGACAGAGGTTACCTTGAATTTTTCAGTCTTGAGGGGAGGCTTGACTGAAGCATTCAGCCAGAGAGACTGTGAGGCTCTGTTGTACTTCTTGCTTCAACATTCTGACCCAAAGTAAAGCTCATTGCAGTGCTGTCAACCCCTGAGACATATCTGTTTTCTTTATCACGAGGGCATCTATATACAGATAGTCCCCAATTTATAAGGGTTCAACTCACAACTTTTCAACTTTACAATGGTGCAAAAGGGATATACATCCAGCAGAAACCATACTTTAAATTTTGAACTTTGATCTTTTCCCCAGCTAGCAGTATTGGTATCCTGCCAGCTCCCACCAGGCACGCAACTCTACAGCGGATGATGTTGCCAGCAGTTTGGGGATGTTGTGTTTTCGCATCCCATAATGTCTCCAAGATGCCTGTCTGTGTCTCATCCTTCTGGTGAGAAGAGAAAGACAATTACTCTTGAGATGAAACTCAAGATAATTGTCCACTATAGGTTAATGTCAGTGCTCTGAGCATATTTAAAGTAGGCTTAGCCTCAGCTATGTTGTTTGATAAGTTAGGTGTACTAAATGCATTTTTAACTTAATGACATTTTTGACTTAGGGTGGGTTTCTTGGGACGTAACCCCATTGCAAGTTGAGGAGCACCTTCACCCCAAAACACTCACAGTTTACCCCAAACACTCGCAGTTTATACCTGCTCTACTTGTGTAATTCTTACAAGTCCCCCTTTTCACTTCCAAAAGTTTTGGGGAATAAATTGTTTACCCTATCTATTTATGACTCTGGTTTCTAATTTATTTCCTAAGCTGAAAGTCTTAGGAAAAATTAAAAGACTTGGTAGATGAAGATCAAATTTTTAAAGTAGGATGCAAATTTTGACCCCCTCCTTCTTGGTTTAATTAATTAAATGTATATGACAGCCTAACCTTGAAGGATTAAAGAAAACATTCAATGTGCAGATAAAACACTTACCATTTATGTGAGGTTTTTTAAAGGTCATAAAGTGTTTTTTATTGTGTTCATATTTTCTTCAACTAAACTGAGAACTTTTTGGAGTACATTATTCC
Source organism: Anoura caudifer (assembly GCA_004027475.1). Classification (NCBI taxonomy): domain Eukaryota; kingdom Metazoa; phylum Chordata; class Mammalia; order Chiroptera; family Phyllostomidae; genus Anoura; species Anoura caudifer. Next base: position 152,946 of record PVKU01000352.1, on the reverse strand, counting down.
TACTTTTTGTACCCCTTCATTATAAGCACTTAAAACAGTTCTCTGTACTCAGTGGGCATACAATAAATTTTGCTGTGAAACCACTGGGGGCCTGGAGGTTTTAATTTGCTTTTTGATTAAGGGTGTTCTTCCTCTGGAATCCTATCATGTCATCATAGACATGTGAAGGGATAATATTGATTAGAGTGCTGAATGGGAAATGGTATTACAAAAACCCAGTTGAATTGTAAGATTCACTTTTATGTCTTTGGCTGAATTGTCCATGAATACAGCTCATCTGAATGAGATGTGTCTGAAAATTCAATTACCCCAAATGGAAACATCTGGATCCTTTTTTCTTCCTTTAATCCTTTGTCCTGGTGACATTAACAGACGGTCCGTATCCCTTGTTGGTTTGGCAGGAAGCGTAGAAGGGCATAGTGAGAAGTGGGGGTAGCTTCTTAAAATGTTGCCTTGTCTGTTTTTTCAGTCTATGTGGCCCCCTCTACCTCTATATATTAGAATCACAATTTTTTAATGAAAGTGAAGACCTAAGGAAAAAAGGGACTGTGATCCTTGTTTTATAGCAGAAGGAATTTAGAGTGAGGCAAACTACTCAAACACGCACGTGGAGTGATGGCAGAGCTGTCGTTTGTTGTCGTTGTCGTTGCTCCTGATTCCCAGTCAGGAGCACTTTTCGTTTTGCCAGATTCCAGATACTGACTGAATATCAGCTATTGACTCATTTCAATCCGTGATACTGGTACTGGGCTAATTTTAACCAGAGAAAATGATTGTTCAATTGAAATAAATTTGAATAAGACACAAGAATGATTTTCAAAAAATTTTCCTGACATCTTTAGTAGATGTTGAGAGATAAAATTAACTTCTTTTTTGGATGAAGATTTCTGTCAAATGCAGACAGACATGTTTGCACATGTTCATAATCTGGAATCCGAGAGAATAAACTCTCACAGGAGAGGTCACAGCCCAGATCATGAGCCACCGTGTGCATCTCACCCTTCCCCAGAGTCCTTTCCATTAGAAATGGAGAATTCTGGGAACAAAGAATAAGGGAGAGGTAGACATATATTTGGCCTGTGATTTTAGTTTTAACTGAGGAAAAGCAGAGGATATGTAGGGGATAGAGACAACCCATTTAGATAAGCTGAATACCTAGTTTCCTAAACTGAACAGAATAGTTTTGATATTTGGGGCAAGCTGTGACCTCATGCAGTGGAGAGGCCGCAGCATACTACTGACCAAGGGAAGCAATTTTTATACAAGCTATCACATGTCTACTTAATCCTGCTTTGGATATAAATTCAACCTCTTCTTCCCCCCCAAAAAAATGTTCAGTGACATTTTACAAGTTAAAAAATACATTTGCTTCATGTATAGTTATTTTAAAAATCTTTATTGAATCAGCTACTCCTAGGTGTAAGTTGATCTTCCTCCAATGTCTTAGGGCTCAGACATGACACTGGGGTTGTGGAGGAAGATCACATGATGTGAAGGAAATGGAATCCAGGGTGAACTGGGCAGGAAAGAGAAGCCCTGTCCATGCAGTAGGAGGAAGAGGGCAAGGAGAGTGGTTTGGGGCTGGAGGAGAGTTATGGGGAGTCAATCAGGAGAGGCAAGAGGAGGTAGGACACATGAGTTCTGGGGTCCCTTCTCCAGCGTTTGGCCTGGAGACTGGTGGAGAAGGGATATTATTAGATAAGTTGGGAGAAAGGCCGAAAGCAGAGCTGTGCCTGCCCTGCTTCTTTTGGTTCTATGGCAACAGGGGACAGGCCCAGGAGAATCTTTGGAAAGAGAGTGAAGGAGTCTGGCCAAAGGAAAGAACCACCTCCCTATCTCTCATGTGAACAACCCAGAAGATTCCACATGATCCCACAGAGGATAGATGGTAAATGGATGACAAGTTGAAATCTAGAAAGCCTGTCATGATGCCTACCATGATAAGAGGTAAAGGGACCTCACACAGAACTTACAGAGTCAGCTCCCTGGGACCAGGAACTAGATGAAGGATACGCAAGGTGCTCAGCCAGAACCTTCTCATGAAGAACTGAGGTGGGGCCAAGTGAACAGCGAGGGGCCACTTGGCATTTATGTAATTTGTGAGCCACAGATTTCGCAGTGGGTACCTGAAGTACACCTGCAATATTCATATCTGAGGGCAGAGTGTGTTTAATTTTGTAACTATTTAACATATAGTTATTCTGTATTTGGTAGCATAAAGTTTATGGTCTCAGAAAAGTGAAAATAGAGCAGAAGTCCTAGCTGCTGCCAAGTTGCAAGGCCACCATCTACCGGTAATTTGTTTAAATTTCAAGCACATGGCTCTTGAATTCGCTGACAATTTAAGAAGAAGATGTCGAATGCAATTTATACATTGTGACAAAGAACATACAATTTCTCAATGTTACTCCAAATTCCCGTTGGTATTCAGCTGGGAATTAAGAGTTTCTAGAGAAGTGTACAGAAATTTAAAACAAAGATTTTTATTTACAAATTATTTTCAGTGTTCTACAAGTTTATTCATCTTGGAGATAATTTAGATCAATGGTCCAGGAAACACAATCTATATAGGGGTTGGAAAGGTTATAAAAACATTTTTAGAGGAGAAACTGCAAGGACTGATTATTATCCAAGAATTTTAATGAAAGATGACAACCGAAGAAGTTATGTAGTCCAACCCAGCACTGTCCAACAGAAATACAGTACAAGCCATATATGTAATTTAAAATTTTCCAGTGATCACATTTAAAAAGCAAAGAGAAACAGATAACATTAATCCTAACAATACATTTTATTTAGCCCAATATATCCAAAATATGTACCACTTCAATATAGAATCAGTATAAAAAATTATTAATGAGGTATCTTGCATTCTTTTTCTCATGCCAAGTCTTCAAAATCCAGTGTGTGTTTTACACTTACTTTATATCTCAATATGTAGGCTAAATTTTCAATGGTTAAAGTGAAATGTAAAGCCAAAATAATAAATTGTGTTAAGCAAAAAAAAAAAGTTACACTGCTTCTGTTTAAATTTAAAATACTTAAAATCTTAAATAGTAAAATTTTAGTTCCTCAATCACATTATCCACATTTCACTACCCTGTTAGACATCACCTGTCTGAGCAGACACTGGGCACAGGTGCATGATGGACGGGAACTGAATAAATGATGGTATGACCCGCCTGAGTTCCACAGGTGACTGGCAGCTACTTTCATTTTTCTTCACCAAACAATTATTTAAAACTAATTAGCTAGGGGAGAGAGAAAGAAAGAAAGGAACCAAAGAGTCTGGGAGGAAGCCATAAAGAGAACTAGGATTCCACTGACAGAGCTGGAGACACCAAGAAGGAAGACTTGGTTCAAGAGGAAAGATAATGAATACAGAAGCTCTGCAAGGTCCCCCCTGTGAGGAATGAAGCTCTCAGTGATCATCAGTCCCACCTGTAGAAGTTGTCATCAGAACTGCTTTATCTCTTGGCCTGCAGGGTCCAGTGGCTCCTCACAATCCTGTCTGATGTGTCCTGGAATCAAAGTCGGACCCTAGCTGTTCTGTGCTGTGGTTTTCTTATCTGAGCCATGATTCTCAGGACAGTGGTATGAACTTCACACCTACCTATTTTCTCACAGCAGCTTTGAAACCTAAATTTCAACTTCTGCCACACTTGACCATGAGCTTTTACTTCTGACCTTGTTCCAACCTATGGGCCAGAACCTTGTAATGTCCAGCCCAGTTCATCCACTGGGACTGCAAATCATGCTGTGTCACCAGGCCAGCTGGATACTCAGCATCTGTGATGGGCAGCCTCTAAAATGATCCCCCAATAATCCCCACTCCCCAATATCAATGCCCTGTGTAATCCCTGCCTCAGTGTCAGCGGGACCTGAGTGATTCACTTCTAACCAATAGAATACAGCTGAAGTGATGGGGTATATATTCTTCTGATATTAGGTAACAAAATACTGTGGCTTCCATCTTGTGCACCCTTTCATACTCTTTCACTTATTTATTCTGGAGAAAGCCAGATGCAATATCCCAGACTGCCCTGTGGAGAGGCCCACATGGCAAAGAACTGGGGAAGTCTAAGTCCAACCAACCAACACTTGAGTGAGCTTGGAGGCAGAGTTTCCTCCAGTCAAGCAGCCTTCTGAGGAGATCCGAGTTCCAGTCAACACTTTGCAGTTTGTCAGATACCTTGAGGCACACAGCTAAGCTACGTCCAGATCCCTAACCCTCCAAAACTGCGTATTGAACTAAGTATTGGAGTATTTTTTAAAGTAATAAATAATTAAAACAGCATGGAATCCTAATTATGCTCATAGAAAACTCATGTTAACTAACCTACCCATGATGAATAGAATTTTGTACATTTTAAGTGATTACAATCTAATCCAATGAAGAATGTCTACAAGATATTTGGCAATAATAGATCTGGAGCCTAGGGAAAGGAGAAGGGTAACTCCTCAACATCAAGTTTATAAAAAAATCATGACAATGTGTCAATGTCTTTGAAGACTTTGAATGTAAATAAGAGGCACTTGTCAAACAGATGAGGGGGATAATTTCCTCTCTTGTGAGTCTCACTTGTCAGAGAGTAGGAACCTCATGAGAAATATTTGGGGAAATTTAAAAATATACCCATGGCCTCGCCTTCCCCCATTTAACCCAGACCTAAATCAGAACCTCCAAGAACAAGGAATCATGCACATTTTTCTAAGTTCTAAGAGAGAGGAACTTAAAAACACATTAGTCTCTTGCACAGAATTCCATATGGGCCAGGTCTGTAGAGGTTTAATATAACCAAGTTTTCCAGAAGGCCTCCGTTCAGTACAACCATCCCACTAATAATCCAGGGTCATGGCACAGAGCTGAACCACAGAGAACTAGAGGCATAGGTCATCTTCTTTTGTATTAAAAGTGCCCTCTGCCATGAATTGCTATGCTGCTCAAGTCTCCCAATGTGATGCTTCTTCAGAATTGTCAGCTAGTACTTGCAGAACTATGTTAAAATAATACAAATTAAAATCAATAATACAAATAAAATTTTTCTTTTGTTAGACTTTATTGGAATTGTTTCTAGTGATTCTTCATTAGTCATATGGCAAACTTCTTGGCTAAGATATATAAATATATATCAGGCTAAGGAAATGTCCATCTAGTCCTATTTAATTAAGAAATTATTTTATAATTAATAATGAACATTCACTTTCGGTATCTTTGGAGATTATTATAAGAGTTTTCCCTTTCATCAAGAAACATTATACCATGAAAAGCTGACATAAGTGGAGCCATTTTGAAATGTAGCCAGAGCAGCCATTCCAGGGGAACTGCATGTGCGTCTTGCTCCTTGAACCTCTGGAACATTTGAACTGGGCAAATTGACCTTTCGACTGCGCCAAACCAACACTGTCTCACAAACATTTCTGTAACAGGAAAGCAGACATCATGACCACAGGACTGCTGATTACGGACATTCTTTCTGAAGACAGAATCAGTAATCAGACGTGTATTGCTAAAGAATAACTCAATTTGTTAGCACCAATAGAAACTTCTTCCCTCTATTTATGTAATCATTTCTTTCCTTTCTCATAAAAACGCATTGCCTTCACCCTGTAATTTGGACATAATTTGAGTTTCTGCCCCAGTCTATGTCCTTGAATTACAATTCTTTGAACTCAGATAAATGCTTGTTTCCTCTCACTTTGGCTTTTTGTTTTTAGGTTAACAACACTATATTAATGAATTATAAGTAGATGGTTTTTTATATGATCATAGTATGTTATTCTTTAAGTATGCTCTTTGAATTTGCTTGATAATTTAAGATTTTTAGTGCAATTTATAAGAGATTGATCTGTATTTGCTTTTTTGTGAATGTGTGTGTTGTATTCATGTGAAGGCAAGAGGGGAGAGGGATAGGAAGCAAAAGGAGATCTTAGCATATGTAAGTTAAAAAAAAAACTGGGTGGCAAGCACACGGTGGAGTGTACAAATATTGTATCATTCAACTGAAATTTATATAATGTATTAACCAGTGGTATTCCAATAAATTTAATTAAAATTTAAAAATTTAAATATTTTTAAGTACAAATAAAGTAGACCAGAACTCAGCCTTCTCTCTCTCTCACCCAACCCCACCACACACAAAACCAAGCCCCTTCCAAGAATCCTCTAAGATCTTCAGCGCAGTTGGAAAACATTTGATTTTTTTTCCAAATTCTCATCTTGCAAACAAAGAAGCTGAGTCCTAAAAATATTAAATGCTTGTCCAAGTTCATGTACCTGGTCTGTCCTTGCTAACAGTATGTAAAAATTGAAAGGGAATAGGTCCTGGAGGGAAAGCTAATGTAACTTTATTTAAGTTGGAGAAAGAAGACTGACTGGTCACTTCATTACAGTCTGCCAAATGATGAAGGGGGTTCAAATAAGCAATGACAAGCTGTCCTTTTCAATTCTCTTTCTGGACAGGAGAAGTAAAATGGCTTTAATTAATTCAAGAGGGATTTAGGTCAATAGTAAGAATTTCCTGAATGAACAAATTCCAAGACAATAGAAGGGGCTGCCAAAGGAAGTTAGGAAGAGCTTTTTGTGAAGCTCTTAAGAAAAGTGCAGGCTGCTCGTTTTCTGCAAGAACTTCAGAACTATTTTGTTGAACCAGATAAAACTGCTGACATTCAAACTATTTTTACCTATAAAAACAGCAAATTCATGTAGATCAACTTAACACATGGAAGTAAGTAGGTAGGCTTAGCTCTAGAGGACACTTTGTCTTCATTTTAGCCTTTAATTTTCCTCTACCTCTATAGAATGTAGAGGATGAAAACAGACTTATTTAAGAAGGTCAGGACTGAAAGTTTACAAAAGATTCTTGCCTAAATTAATCTCTTGGCATTTAAAAGCAGGGATAGCCAGTATTCTGGCAACCAATCATTCCAGAACTGATAAGTATGTTGAAAATGAAGTGTTAAAACCGTAGTTTGCATTCTGAATGGCCTTAGGGCACCAGATATGCCGTCTCGAGGTCTTTAGCATTCAAGGACTTCAGGCCAGTGGCAACTGCAGTGGCTCTACTGATAAGATTTGGTATAAATGCTGGTCCAGTGGGTTGGCTCTCTCCTCAGTTTTGGGGTTCGGTGCCGTCAAAAGAGTAGTTGTGTGGGAACATTTCCCATGGCCATTGGCTTTGGGCCATTGTGTACAAATTACAGCTAAGCTTTAACATTACTGACTATAGGAATTTTTTCAGCCCAGGAAACTGTGTTGCTCAACCCTACATAGGATTTCTCCTATGTAGTCATATTCTGTTTAGTTTCCATCCCCCCAAAAAAATGTTAGGTTCCTAAGAATGATGGAAACTGTTAAAAGAATCAGACTGGTGAGCATTATGCTAAGCAAAATAAGCCAGGAGGTGAAAGACAAATATCATGTGATCTCACCCTTAACAGGATCCTAATTAACAGAACAAACAAACAAGCATAATATAACCAAAGACACTGAAATTGAGAACAAGAGAGGAGAGGGATAGGAATATCCAGGGAAAAGGGGAAGGGTTTAGAGCAACAAGTATGAAAGATACATGGACAAAAGCTGGGGGTGGGGGTGGAAATGGGAGGGAGCTGGGGAGGGCTGGGGCAGTGGGATGGGATGGGAGTAGAAGACAGAAAACTGTATAAGAACAACAATCAAAATAAAATTAAAAAAAAAAAAAGAATCAGACTGGGCATACTAAAGGAATGGGGTTTTCTCCCAAATCAAAATGCACAATGAACTATTTGCCTGGAACAAAAGGACTAAAAATAACCACCAACCCCCCAGTTTTGTTTACTCATCTTCATGGATATAACATATCCGAAGAGAGTTAAAACCCAATACAGCCCTGACATGTAAGCAAGAAACCACATTTGCTGTTTGCAATGGTCCTAACACAGTGAGACCCTACTTCCCATAGGGATTCCCAAATCTTTCCGTTCGTTCTGTTCTTACGCGTTTGCATGTCTTCATCACCCATTGTTATACCCGTATAACTTAGATTCAATCCTATCAGGTGGTATTCACCTGTGTGCTTCAACTTCTTCCTCAGCACAATCTCCTTCATAAGCTCAGTGACCTTTACTTCTACACCTTTATGAGTATAGTGACCTTCGGCACAGAGATTCTGTCTCTATGCACCTCAGTGCTTCATCTGTAGATGAGATTTGAAATCTCTACTCATAGTGCTCACAGCACCCACAGTACCTTGCATAAATCAGACGCTTCAGGACTGCCTGGTTGCTTCCTTGACCTTTTGTATTCAGTAGGGTTTCTCCCACTCCCCTGAACACAGATGCTGAACACATCATGCTCCCACACCAATGCACACACCCAAAATCTGCTCCCAGACCTGTGTTCTCCATCCAGCCCCTGAAGCTAGAAACCTCAACTTCAACCTTGACTCTCTTTTCTTCCCTATCTGCCATATCCTACGAGTCACAAAAGTCTGCCAATTTTACCTTTTATCTTCACATTTTTTTTTTAGCATATCTGCTCCAGGCCACCTTTGGTGTATTACCCCAGTTCAAACCTAGTTTACTGAAACCAACTCTGAAATGGCTACCATTCTCTCTAAATTACAAATTGGATAAGCTCTCTCTCCTGAATAAAACTATTCAGTGCCTTCCCATAACACATAAGTTCCTGAAGTACCCTGTGAGGCCCTACGAGATCTGTCTTTGGTGCACTTTCTTGACTCATTGCACATCTCTCCCTGTTTCACAGTTTATTTTTTTTAATATATTTTATTTATTATGCTATTAACAATTGCACCATTCATTTCTCCCCTTATTACCCTCCACCCTGCACCCACCTCCCACCAACATTCCCTCCCCTTAGTTCCTGTCCGTGGGTCATACATATAAGTTCTGCTTCTCCATTTCCCATACTATTCTTAACCTCCCCCTGTCTATTTTGTACCTACCATTTATTCTTCTTATTCACTGTACCTTTTCACCTATTCTCCCGCTTCCTCTCCCAGCTAATAATTCTCCATGCGACCTCCATTTCTGTGGTTCTGTTCCTGTTCTAGTGGTTTGCTTAGTTTGTTTTTGTTTGTGTTTTTAGGTTCAGCTGTCAATAGTTGTGAGTTTGTTACCATTCTATTGTTCATAGTTTTGATCATCTTCTTTTTCTTAGATAAGTCCCTTTAACATTTCATGTAATAAGGGCTTGGTGATGGTGAAATCCTTTAACTGCCCCCTATCTGGGAAGCACTTTATCTGCCCTTCCATTCTAAATGATAGCTTTGCTGGGTAGAGTAATCTTGGATGTAGGTCCTTGCCTTTCATGACTTTGAATACTTCTTTCCAGCCCCTTCTTGCCTGCAAGGTCTCTTTTGAGAAATCAGCTGATAGTCATGGGAACTCCCTTGTAGGTAACTGTCTCCTTTTAGCTTGCTACTTTTAAGATTCTCTCCTTATCTTTAACCTTGGGTAATGTAATTATGATGTACCTGGGTGTGTGTGCCCTTAGGTCCAACTTCTTTGGGAGTCTCTGAGCTTCCTGGACTTCCTAGAAGTCTATTTCCTTTGCCAGATTGGGGAAGTTCCCCTTCATTATTTTTTCAAATAAATTTTCAATTTCTTGCTCTTCCTCTTCTCCTTCTGGCACCCCTATGATTCAGGTGTTGGAATGTATAAAGTTGCCCCAGAGGTTCATCAGATTCTCCTCATTTTTTAAAATTCTTGTTTCTTCATTCTGTTCCTGTTGAATATTTCTTCCTTCTGCACCAAATCATTGATTTGAGTCTGTTTCCTTTCCTTCACTGTTGGTTCCCTGTATATTTTTCTTTATTTCACTTAGCATAGCCTTCACTTTTTTTTCTATTTTGTGACCATAATCTACCACTTCTGTGAGCATCCTGATTACCAGAGTTTTGAACCTTGTCACTTAGTTCTTTTTCTGGAGTTTTGATCTGTTCTTTCATTTGGGCCATATTTCATCTTGGCACATCTGTTACATTGTAAGGGGTGGAGCCTTAGGCACTCATCAGGGCAGGGCAACCCACCTCGCTGCGTTGTGACACTGTATGTGGGGAAGGGGTCAGAGAGGGAACAATGTCACCTGCTTGGCTCTCACCCACTTTCAGTCACCTTCCCTGCTATACACAAGCAAATTGGGCCCTTCTGGTGCTGATTCCCAGGTGGGTGGTTTTGTGCATGTTCTAGGATCCTGTGGGTTTCTCCAATGAACTCTCCTGTGAGGCTGGGAGTTTCTCCCACTGCTGCAACACCCACAGATTTTTACAGCGAAAGGTTTTGAGGCTTTCTTTTCCCATGCTAGAACCCTAAGTTGTGCAATCTGTCTCACTCCCCAGCTGTTCCTCCTGGTTTATCCTCATACAAATGTGGAACCATCCACTCTGCCAGTCCACCAGGTCCTCCAGCTTCCACCTTGCCTCATGTCCTTTCACTCCAGCTGCCTATCTTCACCCTTCCTACCAGTCTGAATGAATGTTTCTTCTTTAACTCCTTGGTTGTTGGACTTCCATACAGTTCAATTTTCTGGCAGTTCTTGTCATTTTTTTGTTGTCCTTTTGGCTGTGCGAAGAGGCAGTGTATATACCTATGCCTCTATCTTGGCTGGAAGCCCTGTTTCACAGTTTATAATTCAACAAAATCACACCACTTATGGTATACTCACCCCCCTCCTTCTCCTCTTTCCCCACAAAATTCTCTCCTCCCTGCCTTCACCCAGGTTCCCCTCTCCTGGAACCTTTACCACCTCACTCACACCTTCTTTCCTTGCCTGCCTAACTCTGATTGGTTCTCTAAGTCTCAACTCAGGCAAGTTCTTTCAGAGCCTCTCTCTGCTCCAAATCAGATTTCGTTGGGTATACCTCCTCTGTGGACCAATAATGCCTGATGCATATGTCTATCATTGTGTTCATTCCTGACACCTAACACCCCTGGCCCTCATTTCCACCCCATCACCTAGCACTGTCAATTCTATCTCCAAAACACATCTCTGATCCATCCTTGTCTTTCTCTCCCCACTGCTCTTACCTAGTTTGAGTGTCATCTCCCACCTGACCCCTATGATAGTCTTTCCACTGATCTTCTCAATTCCACTGGCCCCTCTTCTGCTGAGTAGCAGCCAGAGGAATTTTTTTTAAGTCATATTTACAGATCATGTCAGAGACCTCTTCATTAACTTTTCTACACTGACAATAATGTGGCCTCCCAGGCTCTGAATGCTCTGGCTCTGCCCTGTCCAGCCTCAGCTCCCATTATTCTCAACCTCACTCACCAATCTCCGGCCTTAAGATTCCCAAACCAGACAAGCTCATTCTTGCCCAGGGCCTAAGGGGCAAGCTTCTCCCTTTGCCTAGATCATTTGTCCCTGACTCTTTGTGCGTTGAACTCCTACTCATTTGTCAGGCCTCAACTGATACATCGGTGTCTCAGGAAACCTTTTCATGTCCCCAGTCTCATTTAGATCCTCCTAATTTCACTCATAGTACCAGCTGTGTTCATTCATAAAAGTGATCACAGTTCTTGATTAAATGTTTATTTGTTTAGTGCTTCTCTTATCACACTCTAAGCTTCATGAGGAGCAGAATCGGGCATGGGTTTTGTTTTGTTTTGTTTCTAACCTCTGTATATCTACCACCCACCACAAGCAGTACAGAATGAATGAGTGAATGAATGCATGAATTGCATTTACCATCTTATTTTTAACTATCTCTATTAATGCCTATTTCCCCCACTAGTTAGTGTTCCTTATGCATAGCATTAAATGTGACATAGAGATACTTAATAAATTTCATTTAATAAATGTCCAACAAATGTATTAATTAATTAAGAACTGATTTATTATGAATTACATTTACTCAAGAAATTCTAAGTTTTGAAAATGTATTCTTTATCACTTTAGGTAACTTTATTCCATATTTCTGAAATTGGCCTTAAATAATAGTTTTATGTGTTCTCTTAAGAGAGATGAACACATACACACTCCTGGGAAAGTCATTTCAATGTATTTTGAAAATATCTAATTTCTAACTATGTTATATAAAGGATTTGCTGAAACATCTAGCTTATTCATCTGCTTCTAAAGGGGCCTTATTAATAATGTTTTAGTATGATAGCCACCTCTTGTATCCTAAAAGTCTTCTGCTGAAAAGTCCATTATATTAAAGAAATTTTTCTCCATGTGTCTCTTCTAAACTACCACTAATGTCCTCAGTTTACAAAATTGTTCATTATACATTCTTTGACTTTATTACTATAGTTTAAGATTGTTTATAACATATTTTTGAAGTTCCGAAATGGCATACTTATATCCAGGTACTATTCTAGGGGGTGATCTTATATTAAAATTTATAATGGGTGAGGGAATTCTCCCTAGAAATTTTTACTTTGAAAAGGGAAAAAATAATAATACACTATATCAGTAAAAGATTCTTAAATAAATATACAATTATTACTATCTTATTTTTAACTAAGTGATAAAGTATTCAATTAAAACCTGAATATACAAACACAATAAAAAATCACTATGATGAAATGAAATGTCTCATCAAGTTAAGTGTCTTCGAGCAGCAGGAGTTAGAGTCCCCTCTGGATACACTCATCTGGACCTGCAGTTGCAACCTGCTCTCCCTAGAAGCATCCAATTAGTTCCTCTTCCACCCTCATGTGTAGACTATTAGTTCCACATTTATTCTCCTTGGCCTCCATCTGTATAAATGTCTAACAGTTGCCTTAACCCTTGAATATTTCATTGCCTTTGCAAAAGCCAATTCCACTCAATATTTGTGGTGCACACAACTTTACAAAAAAAATATTTTCAATAGAAATTGTCAGTTTCAAAGACTCAAGAGCAAAATTTTTATGCTTTTTTCTCTTCCTTTAGATATCTCTTTTCAACTGAAAAATAGCAACATTTTGAAATGCAGTAATATTTACGATTTCAGAATAACTGCCTCCAGAGAGGGACGGCTTCCATTTCTAACTTTCCTTAAATCTTTGCCTTGATAAAGGGAATTGGTCTTGGCTAAGAAGGGTGATTGTAATGGGTGATATGGTCAGACGATGTACACAAATGTCCTAAAACACTAAAGTTGTGTTGTTCAACATTATGAACTACTTGTTTTATTTTATAAGTAAAAAAATAAATCCACTTACCAGTAGACTTTATCCTGCACACATAAGGCCAAAATACTTTTCCACTGAGGTGATAGGTAATCAAATTTATTATAATACAATTGTCTTTTTGGTTCAGAATGCAAGTATATCTACAATTATGTAAGCACAGATGAGAAAAATCTTTTGTTATATTAAAGGGTTTATTTACATCTTTATTACATAGATTAGTAAGAAATACACTAGGACCCTCAAGAGAGAAATGGATAAAGAATGTGAAACAGAGAGTTTACAAATAATCAACAATGGACCCAAAATTATTAGGTGCAAAAATGCTCTACATAATGTTAGTTATAAAATAAAAATGGAAAATGATCTAAATAAAAAATTAAAATATGGGAAATGGCTGACATAGTTGGAATATTAGACAGTCATTTAAAGCCATGTTTAGGAGAAATTATTAATAATCTGGAAAAAGGTTCTGTTATGTGAAAAATAGCATGCATTTTTATTTAACAGATAAAAATGTTCTGGAGGTGGATGATGGTGATGGCAGCAGAATAATATGAATGTCCTTAATGCCACAGAACTGTCCTCTTAAAAATTGTTTAAATAATAAGTTGATGTTATTATATTTTTACCACAAAAAAGACATAGTATTAGTTTCTATATGCCTTTTAACTATCTTTCTTTACCACAAACATTCTACATAACCATAGTACAATTACCAAAACTAAGAAAAGAACATTGGTATAATACTATTAATCAAACTACAGACTTTATTCATACCAGTAGTTCCACTAATGTCCTCTTTTTCTATTCCAAGATTTAAAACATAAAACCTTTTTTTAGCCACAATAACAAAATCATGGAAATACTTCATAAAAAAATTGCAGTTTGATTTCTTAAAAATTAAAACCCCTGACCTGACCAGGGTGACTCAATTGGTTGCACATCGTCCACAAAGCAAAAAGGTCACTGGTTCAATTCCCAGTCAGGGCACATGACTGGGTTGTGGGCCAGGTCCCCACCTGGGGCATGTGAGAGGGATGTTTCTCTCACAGATCGATGTTTCTCTCCCTCTCTCCCTCCCTTCCCCTCTCTGTAAAAATAAATAAAATCTTTAAAGAAAGTAAAATATATTCCCTACCCTCTATATTTACAGTTCTATTAAAGAATTAAGATTTTCAGATGAAGAATGATAAGACAAAGGTGAACAGAGTACTCTCCCCAATCCCTCCCATTTCCATAATGCCTACCTTCCATATCAGGATATGACCTTTGTGCCTATTTAATAGCAAGGTTCCTATCCAATAGGTTGAGACCTATTAATAAATCGAGGCACCTTACCTGATCTCAATCTTTAACATCTTTAACTTCTTATCTCCCTTTCAGCTTCTCCACAGTGAGAAAGTTAACCTTTTACCCCAAGTCAAGACATTTACTTCAGAAAGCCTCCCACCAACCAGTACACAACCAGACATCACCATTTTGACCTTACCCACCACATAGGTCTTCTGGGGAGAAACACATCGTCTCTTAACAAAAAAGTGGGCACTAATCACTGTGCTGTCCACCTGAAACCAATATAAAATAACACTAAAAAGGGAAAAAAAGGCTGGGCAGATCAGATTTCAAGAAGTCAAATTTTCCAAAATTGAGCTCTTCTAGAAAACAATACAGAAGGACTATTAAACATGTTTTAATTATTAAAGGAAGTAGGCGGATGTACATTCTCTTTATCTATATGAAGAATTTCCCTTCCTGACATTGAGTCATGTTCACTTTTCCCAAGAGGGTATAAAATGTTCCTTGTAAATCATAATCTTTACTCTCCCTGTGCTGTGGATTCGGATTCTTGCCAACATAACAGAAACAGCCAAATAAAGGACAGTGATAAGCTCCTCGGGTGCCAGCGGAATGTTATCAGAAGAAATCATCTTCCTCCCTGTGACGTTGTGGATCCTCAGCATACTCACAAAACAATTGGGGACCCCAAGGAGCAGAAATTCATCAAAGACTCAGTGGGGAATTGTGCACAAAACGGCTTTGGAAACCATTGGGAACAGAATTTTATTAACTCCAAAAGTTGTACCAGTTGGGTTCTTAGGAATGGTCCCCAGATTGAGGTGCCTGGAGAAAAAGGACTTTTAGTGACAAATCTGATAAAGTCTGCGACAAATACTGTGTTTCTTCTCTTTAGATTCCAATGTTCAATTTGGAGGACTGCTTTAGTCTATAACATACAGTTACTATATTATCTCTAGTGATACAGTATACAACTGCGTATACCATAGACAAAAATTTCATGTGCTTGGATGTGCACAAAACTTAGAAATGCAACCTCCTTTATTTTGTCTTTGCCACCTGTAGGGTGATAAAAAAGAAAAATAAGTAATGTCCAGTTTGGTTGAAGAAGTGCTTAGTTTCTCCAGAAAAAGAAGCTCAGCCTCAGATTTTTCAGTTTTTTTAGACCTCTGCTTTCAATCAAGATGGTACCCAAGGATGGAGCAAATGGGTGTAGCTTGAGGCTTGTAGCTTGGAGGTGTCCTCAGCTGGTTAGGTGTAGAGTACTTTGGGGCCTCTGGTCTCTGGGACAACATTTTTTGTCCACTGGTTTACTTGCCTGTCCTACTGCCATGTGTCGCTAAAGCCTGTGACTACTGTGACTCCAGCTCTGTTCTTTTGACTTAAGAACTGCTCCTATGAACTCTTGTGAACTATTGGTGAGAATGTGTATTGGCACAACCACTACTGAGATTCCTCTCAAAAAAATAAAAATAGAACTGTCATCTTTTTCCTACTTTTTTTCCCAATTTTTCCCCCTGTATCCCCCCCCACCATGTACCTCCCAATCCTCCAGCATTCCCTCCCCTTAGTTCATGTCCATGGGTTGGTTGTACATATAAGTTCTTTGAGAATAGAACTATCATCTGATCCATCAACACTTTTTCTAAGTATATGTCTAAAGGAAATGGAAACAGGATCTCTGAAAGATCTGCATTCCCATGTTCACAGCAAAATGTCTCACACTAGCCAAAGATTAAAAACCTACATGTCTATCGATGGATGAATGGATCAAGATGGATATACATATTGAACATATGAGATGAAATAGTTTTCAGCCATGAGAAAAAAGGAAACCCTGTCATTCCTGTCATTTGTGACAACATGAATGAAACTTGAGGGCATTATGTTAAGTGAAATAAATCAGATGGAGAAAAACAAATACTGTATAATATCAACTGTATGTGAAATCTAAAAAAGCCAACTCATGAGAGTAAAAAAGTTGTTACCAGAGGCTGAGGTGGGGGAAATGGGGAGATGCTGCTCAAAGGTTACAATCTTTCACTTATAAGATGAATAAGTTCTGGGGAATCCCATGTATAGCATGGTGATTATAGTTAATAACATTGTATTATATACTTGAAAGCTGCTAAGAAAGTAGATCTTAAATGTTCTCACCACAGAAAAGAAATTGTAATTATGTGAGGTGAATGGAGATTCACTAATGCTCTTGGTGATAATCATTTTGCAATATATAAGTGCATTAAATCAACAGTTTATACACCATAAATTCGTGCAATGTCACATATCAATTAGATCTCAATGAAGATCTAATTATAGAAAATATAAAAAATAATTTCTCCCAGCTGTCCAATAGAAGTTTTTACTCTGCAACCTAGAAATGAATAGATCCACATTCTGGCTTGGGTTTCCTAAGACAGTTTCCAATACAGCAAAAATTTTAGCCTGGGAATTGCCTCATACAAGGGAATGTACCTATTTTGATAATAATTCATTTATCTGTTGGTTCCATAAATAGCTCCCGCCTGAAGGATTTATTCAAAAGAAAATAAAATGATGACTGTTGGATTTTTCTATTCCAAATGAGTTATTCACTCATTGGAGGTCTAAGTGATGCTCATAAATGGAAATATAGAATACTAACACAGGAAGGAACTAATCTCTGTTTTATAGGCCTGAGGAAACTAAGGCTAGGTTAACTTACGTGACTTACTCAAAGCCCCTTAGTTACAATGGTTATTGGCAGAAATGGAATTTGAATCTGGGAGCCCAGACTCTTAATTATACCACATAAGTTTAAAAGATACTTTTTTATTCATCTAAATTAAATCTTAATTATTACTGATTTTCTACGAACTAAATTGAAGTCTGGATTTTCACTTAGCAATAATTAAATGTTAATGTGCATTAACATTTTGTTATTTACCTTTTTTAGGCAGCCAAATTGGGATACGAATAGTCTTCACTAAATTAATTAAAAACCTTGAATTTAGAAGCAAATACCTACTCTAAAACTGGATCAGTTCTGAGTCACTATGATAGAATACTGGGGTTTCTTCTGGGTCTCAGTATTGTGCCTTTGGATGAATGTTCTATTTCAAGCAAGCATTCTTTTTCCACATTTTTTATTGTTGTTCAAGTACAGTTGTCTCCATTTCCCCCCACCACTCTGCAAGTATTTTTAATGTCACCTACTAAACTATTTCAAGAGTTCTTTTACTCAATTCTCATAAGAAAGAAGAAACACCCAAAGAAAGTCTTTGGGTCAATTTGGCTAATTCCAAATCACAATTACACTTTCTGTTTCCAAACAAGTCCAAGAACAGAACTACCTGACTCCAACATTAAAATCCTCTTGAGAAAATCTTCTGCAGGGCTTGTCTCCCAGCCACTTCTACACTTGTGCCTCTGCGGATAGTGCATTAATAGCACTCACAATGGAAGGTATTGTTCTGTATAGCTAGTCAAATTAATTATTTGAGCACCCCAGGATGTAAACATGAAAGAACAGCTTTATAGATATTCAGGGCACTCTATAATAGGCCATGGTGAATTATTGACTGTAATGAGAACATTCTTAAAAGGCTGAACTCCCAAGGGAGCTGGCTGAAGAATCGGGAGGAGGGGCTTGTAAGTTAAATCAATAATTAGGAAGACAGAAGGAAGGGAGATAGATTGGGCAAGAGATTTCTGAAAATTGAACACTTGTCTCTGTGATCTCCCTTGCTGATGATTCATTAAGTAAAGATAAACTTCAGTAACTTATTGACCAGCACGCCAATAAAGCCGGAGCTGTGTGGCCTGTGATGCGTGAAATGGATAAGCCTAACTATATCGCCAAGGGAGGTGACAAAGTGTGGCGTGATTTAGAGAAATTCGTGAGTGTGTTTAGGTATTGTGCTAGTTATGTGTGTCTCACATTTACAGGCCATGCTGAGTATTCTGTTAGGTCGATTCGGGTTGTAAAAGAAGCAAGTAACATTCTTAAAGGAGTTTATAGTTTATCTAGAGATATCAACTGTGCATATATGATGTTACTCAGGAGAATTTACCCATATTTGTAAAATGCCACCGGGATCATTTGCAACACGGAATCTGTGTCTTTTACCTTATCTCTGACTCTATCTCACTCATGTTTTATCTAAGCACACTTTCTTTAAAAACGGACTGTTGCAGTTCTTGCCGCACATTCTGCCAAAAAGTACAAAGAGAAGATATAAGTTTTGTAAAACAGGACTAAAATAAGGAAAAGCGAAGTTATAGGCTGCAGTGAAATTCTCAGAAGCACTCCTGGTCTTCTCAGATCATTTGTGTGCACTGCACTGAAGGGTTTCCTGTGGTGCAAATCAAACGTGGAAGAGCGTTGTTTCAGGGCGCCTCTCCGAGAAAGTCCACCAGTCAAGGTCCTGGAGCAAGGACGACAATATTCATCTCCTCTGACTAACAGAGAAATCAGCCTATATTTATGCTACACTACTCAAAAAATTTTCAAAGAGAACTAATATTTTAGGTTTTACGGCAATAAGAAAAGGTACTGAATGCTTCATTCTTCTTTCTATGGAAGTACTAGGAGGGTGGGGGATGGGTCTACAGGTGTTTGGGACTTGCTGGGTGTTTTGGGACCCTGCTCAGTGAAGGGTGAAGGGGCTCAGCACGCTATCTTCAGCTCCTACGAGTAGGGAGCAAATAAAGAATCCCTCCACACTAGCAAACACATCTGCAGATGAGGTAGGCACAATATTAAGGTCTATCTTGCTCTTGGACCCTTCTAACCATTATCGGACTTCTGGAACCTTAATTCTGCCACTTTCTAGTACCTTTCAGGACTGGGTCTTCTCACCCAGCCCCTAGGGCCCTGTTGCCTCAACTCTTAGGCTCTCGCTGCCAATGCTTCCTCCAACCCACCTCCCACTCCCCAAAACCCCCACCCCACCACCTAAACCTTCTATAGCCTGAGATGTTACTGCAGGTGAACTCCCCTGCTCCCCCCCACACACACACAGTTTCCTCACTCTGAGATTTTATGAAAGAACAATGGTAACTGTGGCAACCCTTGTTATCTCCCTGTGGAGTTTTCTGAGAGATTGGTGTTTTGGATTGTTTGTTCATTCTAGGAAACATTGGCCTCAAAAGGCAAAAAGTCTCTGGCAAGAGAAATGTTCCTAGAAGGCCCTGAAAATACAATCTCCTTTCATGACAGCTAGCAAAATATCTTCTGTCACTTCTGGGGCTCTCATTCCCCCTCTGTGCAGCATTCATAGCGTTCAAGTATATTAAGTATTCACATCATTCATATGTGGCCCGGCCTCTGTTCTAATCCTATGTATTAGTACAGCTAACTGCCACTCACTCGGTGCTGCTGTTTGCACAGCTGGACATGTCGGATAGAATGAGTTCATCCCTTCAAAGATGAGCTTAAAACTGCCATCTAGTAGTGTCTTTCTTTTTTACACCTACGGCCATGCCTCATTGTTCTCACAAGCACAGTGAGTTTTAATGAAGTCATGTCTTTTAGTGTAACGCTGCAGGTGCACAAATGCTGATAAACCTCCTTAACTCGCTGTCAGATCAGCATGTTTATCTTCAAGCTGCAGAATGTATTTAATTATAAGATATGAAAAGGTCCTTCAGATTTGTTCTCTGGGCCCAGAACTAATGACTCATCCATAAAGCGCTGTGTCTCCCCAAATGTTATAATGACTAGTTGCTGATCATCTAAAGAACTCATTCATGGTAGCATCTGGATGGCAAGGTATAGAAATTTCTTTTAAAAATAAAGAAAGAAATAGCTTCTAAAGGCCCAGGAAATTTTACCAAATATAATTAATACAATTGAACACACACGCACAAGTATATATACAGATATACCTCTGTATATATACTTGTGCATGTGTGTTTAATGTGTGTGTATATATAATGTGTGTGAATATATGTATACATATATACATATACGTGTGTGTGTGTGTACATAGAGAGAGAGAGAGAGGAATATGGTAAGATGTACCCAGCTTCCAGAACTACTGTGCTATAAGGAATTTGCTCTTAATATCTTAAAATGCAAATATCCCTAGGAGGTTATTAACATCTTAGTGTAAATTAAATTTAATCACATTGCTTTCTTCTTAAGACTAGATTTCTGAGGGAATGCAAGTCTGACCCGGAACTAGAGGGGAGATGTGCGAGGAGGGGATGGGTACCCGGAAGAGAGGAAAGGAGGGTTTTGGAGTGCAGAACACTGCCCCATAAGACAGGGCTGGGAAGGTCCCTTCAGAAGGAGAACACCGTGCATTCAGAGGGCCCTGGGATCCTCAGGGAAGGAGAAGAGGCAAACTAAGGAGGCGGGAGGGAGACCTGAGCATGGGCATCCTTGCCCACTAGGCAAGGGTGGGGAAGGCAGAAGGGAGACAGGATTCAGTCCCAAAGACAAATGGGCTTGGTGGAAAGTGTATTTAATTCAGAGTTAGATAAATCAATTAACCTCTAAGCATGTTTTCATCTTCCTGTGTCATTTCACAGCTATTAGTGTAAAGATGATGATTTATGAAGAACTTATTGGAAAGTGTTTTAAAATTATAAAGCAAAAACAATAAAAAGCCCTAGCATAATGTAAATTACAATAATTATTACTCCTATTAATCAGTCAAGTATTTATTGAACACTGATCACTTACCATGCACAGTACACAATAAAAAAAAAAACCTTCACTCGAGTTTCTCAGGGCTCAGTGAGGAGATAGGTGAGTAAACAAATAAACACCACAGAGGCTGCAAAATACACACTTAGTATAAAGTGCTACAGGGATAAGGAAGAAAAGGAATCCCCTCCACCTGGAGAAAGTGAGGCTTCTCAGAGGAGGAGATGATTGAGCTTGATGAGGAGTTCACCAGAGGGGACAAGGGGAAGTCAGAAGGAACAGCAAGGGCAGAGGCAGGCAGCCCCATGCAGTCAGCATGCGCTGCTATTGCTGCTTGGCCTAAAAAGGAAACAGTACAGGAATGCCAACTCTCATGACTGACTCTCCTGGCCTGATTCCATGCTCCCCAAGCTGCCTTCTGATGATAATGTGGCTCCCCACTTAGACTTGCCTGCAGGGAAAGCGCATGCTGGCCGAGGAGCTGGAGTATCCAGTCCACCAGACGATTCCATTTCTCACTGTAAATTAATAAATCAGCATTCTGGTTCATGCATTTTTTAAGGTGCAGGAATGCAACTATCACTCATAAGGCAGACGCAAAGGGAATTAGGTGAAAATTCACCAGGAAATCAGCCTGCAGGCTGACGATGTGGACAATGACAGAATAGCTGTGCAAACACCACAGGTGACTTCCGGAAATGGGCTGCCAACAAAACCATATTACACAGCACGTTTTTTCCCTGCATGAAGCGCTCCCTCTCACATTTTTCTGCATTGTTATAATCCCCTCAACTAGCCCAGCCATAAGAAAGCATCAAATGTCAGTCATCCCAGTCTTCTGGAAACCCAGGCCAGAGGGTAGGATGCATGCGCTTTGTCAAACCCTTTGCCTTTTTACGGGCTGAATTGTGTCTCTCTAAAATTTGTGTTTTGAAACCCTAACCCCAGTACCTCAGAATATGACTGTATTTAGAAACAGGGCCTTTATTTAAAGAGGTAATTAAAGCTAAATGAGGTCATTAGGATGGGCCCTGATCCCATATGACACGTCTCTTCACACAAAGATTAGAACACAGACAGGCACAGAGGAAAGACCGTGTGAAGAGAGAGGGAGAAGAGGGCCATCTGCCAGCCAAGGAGAGAGGCCTTAGGAGAAACAACCCTGATGAAACCTCGATCTCAGACTTTTAGCCTCCAGGACTGTGAGAAAATAAATTTCTGTTGTTTAAGCCACCCCATCTGCAGCTTTGTTATGGCAGCCCCGGCAGACTAATACACATCCTTTCAGATCCTTCCCCCAACCAATCCAAACAGAAGATGCCTATCTGTGACTTTCAGCAACCTGAAAGGTTGTCCACTTCCATCAACAGGAATGCGCTTTAGACCTTCATGCTTATTTCACCCCAGTTACTCAAGTGGCTGACTTTGGAGTCCCAGCCACGATAAGCACTGCCTGGCCTTACCAAATTAACCAAAGACACAGTTTGTGAGGCACAGGGGCCTGGAAGTGCTCATCTTGTATAAACTGCACAAAATCCTTAACATAGACAAGGCGAAGAACTTATGTACCAAAAGTAAAAACATTTTTAATTATAATTTCTATTTTAGAAAATCAATACCCTGCTGGCTAGGTAAGCCACAAAGAGTCAGATACCCACTGTCCAGCTAGTTCCTGCAGATATATTGGTGGGAACCGCCCTGGCTGGTTTCAGAAGCTATAACCCTCCTCCCCCGCCCTGCCCCGTAGCTAAGCCTAAATGAGAGACCTTAAGACCATAAGCCACTGAGGAGACAAAGCTTATCTCCCTGGCAGGAGCACCACTTCTGTCCACCTTACTTCACCCTACCTGGCCCCTAGTGCATGACCGGTTAGCCAATGATGGGTAAGATTCCTCAAGGGAGGGATGATCTAAGACAGGCATGGTCACAAGAGGGGCCTCAGGGAAGGACTTGGGGCCTATAGAAAAAGGGGGTGATGGGCCCTCACCCCTCGGCTTTGACATAGCCTGAGTCCTCATTCTGTCTGCAAGAAGTCTCCAAATCTCTTGGCTGCCTTACTTCCCCTGCTTGACCTAAGCCTGAAACAATGCCAGAGGTGTGTGCAGCCCTGTGCTGGAAAGGGCAGATTCCCTGGGGTGATCAGGCCTAAGAAGGAATGCATAAAACCCTGTGAAACCTGCTTTGCTAATATTTTATTTATTGATAAGGGTCAAGCCTTAAATAAGTTTGTTTTCCCAAAGTTTTATGGCCCTTTAGCTATCTGACCCTGACTCTAAATAAGCCCTCAGATTTCTTTGAATGTTATCTATTTGATCATTACTGCCTGACAATGATTGATGGGCCTAATCTGAGAATGTGAGTCTTTGGAGCCGCTGGTTGCTTACTGATTATAATAATGCTCTGTGTACTTTGACACATTTGCAGATTATTTTCCCAGGGTTGTGTGAGAGACCAGCAAGTAGCAAGCTTTGTGGGACCTATAGTGGTCCTAACTAAAAACAAGGAGGGGAATATAGGAAACTGTTCTGCGTGGCATGGGCCCAGCTCCCACTCAGAAAGGCCAGTAGAAAGCAAGGTCCAGTACACAGGACCCACTCCCATGGACAGGTTCTCCCATGGGGAATCAGGCCTGCATCATACCTAGGCCACTTTGAGACTTGCTTTTTGCTAAAACTCCCTCACCCTAAATTGAGGCAGCAAACATTTACTGCATATCTTTAAAGTAACTTCCTAAAATCTATACTAAACCTTCCAAGGATGAGTGTAACCAGTTCAACCACTTTTCCCTTTACATTTGCAAATATCCTTCTTTTTGATGTAATTAGCAACATCCTCTCCTTTATTTTCTGTAAAAGGTAACCACCCAAAGTGAACCTGTGCATAGTAAATGAGGACCATCCTCAATGCCCAGAAAAGCAATAAAAGCCAGTCAAGGTAAGGGTCAGGACACTCTCCCCTTGAGAGAGTGGCCATGCCATCCCTTTTCCTCCACAGGACTTGGTAGCCTGGGTGAATTTGTCTTGTCTCATCCACAATGCTGCGGACACTGCAGGCCGGTGTCCACATTAGTATATGCCCTGGAACAAACAGAACTTTTCTGAGAAAGTCCTAAATCTCTCATTATTTAATGATTTATTTTTGAATGGCGTAGTCTCTCAGTTCCAGACTTCTGCTTTCGAAAGCTGCTCACACACAAATTTCAGTCATTTTTGCAGGCATATCAACAAAAGCCACTTTGAGAAACTGGAATCCTTTCAGTTTGCAACCAAAACTGGGTAAAATATGTTTCCTTCTTTTCCTTGTTGACTTGTTTTTACCACTTTTTTTTTGAGAAGCAAGATTAACATATATTTCCCTTAAAAATCATTATTAGATCAGTGTCGATGTGGCCCATTCATATTGATGGTTTGTCAATGTGCCCCTTTTACTATCCACTGAAATATACCACATTTGGAGGGTAAAATGTTAATTCCACAGTTGATATTTGTTCCATTTCAATGTCTTCTTTAAAAAAAAAAAATGCTCCTGTTACAGCAGCAGTGACAAGTCTTGTGGATAGCACATACTCTCGAAATGATGGGATGAGAATGGCACTTCCCCTCTGTAGCCTTCCTCCCCAAAGCACACAACCCCAGTCTAATCGTGTGAAAAGCATGAGACAAACCCCACATCCCCAAGGGAGGGGCATTTGATGACACACCTAACCCGTGTGCCTTAAAATTGCCAAGGTCATTAAAAACAAGAAAAGTTTGGAAAGTTTGGGAAACTAATCACAGCCCAGAGGAGTCAGGAGATCTTAGAACAGAAAAGGGACATTAAAGTAAAAAAAAAAAAAAAATGAAGTAAATCTGAATAAAGTATGGACTTCACCTAATATTAATTTTTCAATGTTGGTTTATTAATTGTAATAAATGTGCCATAGTAATGTAAGATGTTAGTAATAAGGGAAACTGGATTTAGAACATAGGGGAACTCTGTATTATCATCACAATTTTTCTGTAAATGCAAAATTGTTCAAAAATTAAAAGTTTATTTTTAAAAAATGCCCGTTTCACTCTCCCAAGGGCCATCACTGTCTGTAACCAGACTCTGATACACACCAGACAGTCTTCTCCAAAATTCCATTATGTGGCTCCCCTACCCTCTGATTCCCTCTCCCAGTGCAACTTTTTTACATATTTCATGTAAGCACTTTATCTTTCAATGACAAAAGCTTCTGTTAACTTTCAACAGCCATTTGAGGGTTGCTGCTCCCTCTTCCATTTAAAACAAATACTTGAATAGAGGCTTCATATCATCATCCCATAACCAGGTCCGACCCAGCACATGCCTCTTGTCTTCATGTTTTTTCCATCGGGGTGTCTACAACTTCAGTTCTTGGGGCTGCTTTTTCACAGTCTAAGCCCCAAGTTTTCATTAAATAAAGCCCTCTGGGGCCAAAGCTCAGCTGCTAGAAGTAGTAGAGAGATGCCAAGAGCCCCCCATCCTCCCCCTGACTAAGTCAGTGTGAGGAAAATCGATAGAGGGGAGAGCTGGGTGTACTGTTCTCAGCCCTTAGCATTAAAAGTCCTGCAACACTAAAGGCATCCAGATGCAGGCCACCTGGGACCCAAAGTCCCTCAAGAGAGTAAGCTTTTACTGTTGAATCATTTGGAGCTTGGGTTATTTTTTGTTGCTTTTTTTTTTGTTTGGTTTTGAACTAATCTAAAATCAGTGTTTATTTGCAGAAAAAGCCTGTTGGCCTTGAAATTTAACTCACGCTCAAGTTGGCTTGTATTCAGAGCCAAGCAGACCTTGATCTTCATTTATTATTCAATAAGAAGGATACAATTAGCCTGGAGTTGGTTTTCAGACCCAAATACAAAGAAAGGCCCACATAAATCTGAGCAGGGATAATTCCACTCTCCCCATAACTGATGTGATGCTGAAGCAAGTAGCAGGCAGCAAATCAATATACCACCATCCTCCTCGACACCAGGCTTAAAGGCAGTCTTTGCCCTGCTCAGAAAGCAGGGCAAGATGGACCTGCCTAGCAAATATTTACCTAAGAGAATCCTTTTTACTTTGTAAATCATTGATTTAGAAAATATGGGTGCTAAGAAGAAGAAAGCCTATGAAATTTCAGTTATGTATGCTCAGCACAAAAGTAAGCTAATGCTGGAAAAGAAGGTGGCTGCTAGCCCTTCAGGAAGGAAGGAAACTTAACCTTCCAGTGGCCCAGGTGGAATCCCGGAAACTCTATGAAGGAAAAGAGGGTCTGATAACAGAATGGTTATGGTCAAATGTAGATATATAAATCCATAGACCTTTATGGGAATAGGATGTTTCAATTTATATCAAATAATCATCACTACCAATCAAATTAATGAATATGTAACTATGTTATTGTTTACATCAGTACACAATTGTTTTATTCCCTGAATAATAGCTACCATCTGTTGACCATCTGTTGAGAGCTAACTATGTGACAGGCACAATAATAAGTTCTACTCATTAGTTCAAACCTCACAAGAATGCCAGAAAGTGGTTATCACTATTATCTCCATTTCATAGCTGAAGATACCTGGGCTCAAAGATACTTTGTCTTGAGGTCTGCCAGTAGGTTAGAGAGAGAGCTGGGATTCAAACTGATGTCTCTCTGGGGCTGAACCAAACACAAAGCCCCCATGGGAAAGGTTCTCTGTCACTCTTACCCATCCTCTGATTTACTTCAGTACATAGGCCTTCCTGCCACTTCCAAATGATTATTAGAAATCTGGCAACTCAAGGTGTACCTCCAAACAAATATTAGGAGCCCAGCAACTCACAGCCACCAGGACAGAGACTTAGTACTGGAAACAACATACAAGAGTGCGGAGCACCCATGTGACCTACAATTCACTTCCACCACCACCTCCAAATAACTGCTAAGAATTCTGCAACAATAATTTGATTTTTAAAAAATTCTTTCTCAGCAGAAAGCTTCAGAACTATTAGATCAGAACCATTAGATCAAATTTGTTAAACCAGGAGGGCTTGTTCAACACACAGGATGCTGGCCTCTCTCCCTGGAAATTCTGTTCCCATACTTCGAAGCAAGGCCTGAGAATGTGCATTTTAACACATTCTTAGGTGATGCTTATGCTGCTGAACCAGGCCTCCACTTGGAGAACCACTACATTGGACTATCTCATTAGCATAAACGTTATTTAGACTTTCAGATAGAACTAACACAAGCAAGTTTGAGTAAATTCCCCCAACACAAAAATACCAGGCAATTTCCAGAGTCAGGGCCTATGTTGTGGGTATTCCACCAGTACAGGTGCACACAACCCCATCCAGGCACAGAAGGGTCCTGTACTTGGGGTTTAATGCTCTTCAATCACTGTCTTAAAACACTTAGTGATTTGATCTTTGAAATTTGTGTTTTTTAAGTGAAGTTTAATGGGACAATGAAGTATGCTTTAGGGACCTGAAGCCTTGGCATGGTCCCATCTCCTATCACCTCTCTACCTCCCTGGGATGGGTTGTCATTCCCCATGGTTCCCTAGCCCCAGCCAACCTAAGGTTGCTCTCCCCAAACCTGCCCCAACACAGCTGCCACCTGGGGCAGCTCCCAGTCATGTTGAAGGTGGAGGTTAGATCTGCATCCTCTGCCCCCATAGGGAACTGCCTGGGAGCTGGGACAAGAAGGGTTGGTGTTGGGTGCCAGCTCACTAGCACCTCTGGACATGGTGGCCATCCCATTCAGGCCGCCAGAGCCACAGAGCATTCTGCAAGAGACTTGGAACTTAGGACTTTGCTATCCAAAGATGGAGACATTGGTGGGAATGACTCCTCCCATCATTCTTCTAAATTCTAAATGTTCAAGTGTTAAGTTACATCTTGATCCTAAAGGAGAAAAAACGTATGTTGAATAATTCCTATTGAATGAAAGATTTAACAAACTTTTTCAAACAAGCTTTAAATGTGGCATTGACATGATCACAAAGTAAAGAGATACATTTGAAATACTTGAATGGAACTTCCAATGAGAACTTTATATTATCTCTGTCTTCCTTCCCACCATAGATAATTTCTTTGAAATCATGCCTAATGATTTCTACCCATCTTCACTGTTTGAAGAACACCCTAGACAACTGTTTCTCAAACAAAGTGCATATAAATCAGCTGGAGATTTTGTCAAATTATAGATTCTGATTCAGTGGGCCTAGAATAGAAACTAAGAATCTACATCTCTAACAAGCTTTCCAGTGAGAAAGATATACTGGTTAATTCTAGATTCTTGCCTCAAAATATGGTCCATGGCTCTGTGGCATTAGGGATGCCTAGATGTTTAATAGAAACTCAGAATCTCTAGACACGTCTAGACCTACAAAAAAGAATCTGCATTTTAATAAAATCTCTGGGGTATTCACAAGCACATTAAAGTATGAGAAGCATTATCCTCAACCTTTTGCATTATTACCTTCCTCCTCCTGTTTCTTCTGCTTTCCAAAGTGAGAAGATGGGACTCAGTCTTTGGGACTACTGATGACTGTCCCAAGGTTGTATAATAAGGTAGGTCTTAGGAAGGGCACATTGAACTGTGTTTTGTTCTCTGTCCTGACTCTCCCAACCATGTCTCAGGATAGCAGAACTTCCGGCATGGTCCAAGACTTATTTGTAACTTTGGTTTAAATAAAATATGAGTAGGACTGACATATTCATTATATAAAGGCTGCTAAATCTGAAGAAGGGGACATCCGTAGGGAGTCATGGAGTACAATTGAGTGGGACCAAAACCTTTCTGACCCATTTGGCTTTTGCTGTGAGTAGCTTCAATTTATTAA
Organism: Anoura caudifer; assembly: GCA_004027475.1. Lineage (NCBI taxonomy): Eukaryota > Metazoa > Chordata > Mammalia > Chiroptera > Phyllostomidae > Anoura > Anoura caudifer. The sequence goes on along the minus strand of PVKU01000352.1, from coordinate 124,080 downwards.
TAACAAGAAAATGCAACAGAGGAGCTCTAAAATCACTGCAATCTGCTATTAAATATTCATGATACTTGCTCTGGGCGGCAGTGAAGTAGAATGGTTAGGATCACACAAAGGCTCCAGAGACACTCTGGATTCAAATTCTACTCATGCCTCTAATAAGCTGTGTGACCTTGGGCAAATTACTTAACCTCCCTGTGCCTCAGTTTCCTCATTTAAAACAAGTACAATAACAGTACCTACATAAAGTTTTAAAAGAATAAATAAAGTAACAAAGCCTTTTGAATCATGACTTGTGCATAGCAAGCTTTGCAAAGATGTCTAAATGCAAACTTAAAAATATGGCTAAATGTTTACATTTCTTTTGCAAAGTCTCAGCATTCTATAACTTAGCTTAATTGAGTCTGTCGTGCTATGACTGGTACACATTTTTCATTCCATTAGAGAGAAGAGGACCACCTGTCCCCATAGTGACTACAGCAATTAACACATCAAGCACCGAGAAGCATGACAAAGGGGGAATCAGCAGCCATGGCCCCCAAATGTTCTGAAGGTGAAGCTCTGACTCTGTCTCTGTAGTTCATGGTCACCCACCAGCTGGAGGAAGAAAATTCAAAATATGTCTCCAGACTCCCATATATGCAGAAAGTCTCACCAGTGAGAAACCAATTTGTTCTACTTTCCTACTCAGAAATTGCTGTTTTCTGAATACTTAAGCACCTATCAAAAGCTGCTGAGGAACTGTGCAAAATGAAGTTTAAAATCAGATGTTTAGCAATTAAATCTCACTCTAAATTGGCTAGTATCAGTGCAATAAAGTGCAATATACAAACACTACTTTTCCACTTAAATAAAAACCTAAGGGGGAAACCCATATAACAGAGACGCTCATATTTCAACACCCCTTCTCCACCCAAGATATTGAAGACAGGATCAAATATATCGCAAGATGTCTGCTGCACTTACAGGCTTTTCAGATGCCTGCCCTATGAAGCCAGTGTTCCTTGTGCTCCATCAATTATTTCTTTGTTTTGCCTGGATGGTGCTTGTAAACTCCTCAAGGTGTGCTACTGGGCAGCTATGTGCATTTGAGATTTTTCCTTTCTGATCCCCACTTGGTTGTCTCTGGACCAAAACTTATTTGCAGGCAAGAAAACACTGCTGAAAATTTTATGACATTTAGATTTTAAAAGCACATGGTAGTGGCTCAATGGGTTTGCTTACCTTGGATTAAAACCTATTAACGTTCCAGCGTTTTCCTCTCCATGAGATTCATTTCTGACTCGCGTGTGGTGACTTGCAGAGTGCTTCATTACAGCTCAGGGGCACAACTGATGCCACACAAGCCATTAAAAATGAGTTTGCAAGAGTAAAAAAAGAAACCTTTGTAGATGAGGGCCAATTTGTTTCGAAGGCGATGACTGTAAGAGCATTCACAAAGCAGCAAGCATTAGCTCAGATTCAAGCTATGCCGCTTCTCTCCTATTTTTAAATACCAAATAGAGAACTGGGAGAGCCCTTTCTTTGTGACAGCAGCTTTGGTTCCTGCCCTTATTTTCTGCTATTATAGCTCCAGTTAAGCTGTATGAACAGCCCTGTGTTTTTTGCCTAGGATAAAAAATCCTAAGGAGAATCATCTTCTTCTCTATCTTCAGCTTCTTTACATTCAAAATATCTCCCATACCAAAGTCACAGGATTGAGGGGATGGGTGGGGAGAGCTAATGAATACAATTTCTTTAAGTAAAAACCAGCAGGCAGGTGGAGCACAAAGAATTCATTTTGTTGTTATTAAGGCAGCACATTTACTATTTACCATTGCAAGATGCCCCCACTGTTTTTCGTAATTGATTGCAATTTAATTTGGTTTTGATTAATCCTGTCTACATATTCGCCATAGCTGCAAGCTCCGAGATAAACACCTTTAGATCAGGGTTTCTCAATCTCAGTAATTTTTGGCATATTGGGCTGAATAATTTTGGTGGGGGTGGGGACTGTACTGTGCTTTGTAGGCTGTTTTATAGAATCTTTGACCTCTGCCCATTAAATGCTAGTATGCCTCCCCCTACCCAATTGTAACAACCAAAAAGGTCTCCAGATAATGCCAAATGTCCCCTAGTAGACAAAAATCACCCAGTAGAGAACCACTGCTTTGGAATTAATCAAGCCGGTATTGTAACTGGTTTCATACATTGTATGGGGAGAATAGCAAGACCAACTTAGCTAGTGAAAGGTAATGGAACAAGTAGGCACACTCCAAGAACCTATCATGATTTGTAAAATGCAGTTATTAACTAAGCCTGAAAGCTAATAGCAGCCACTAAAGTAAAGAAGGAAGCTAAACTTGTCAACAGAAATTTTAGAGCAGGTTTTGGAGCAAATAGGAAGGTAGCTCAGGAGAGTTCCCCAAACTGCAGACATACATCTGCCTAATAAAGGGAAATGCCTCCCCATTCCAGGGACCATGGGAAAAGAAAGAAAAGTACTCAGGACAGAGCTGGTCAAGGGGACAATGAGGACATGGAGAAGAAAGGCCTTCCCTGTTGAGGAGAGGGTGGCTGAAGAGGAAAGAGGACAGTGCAAAATAACGTAAAAAAAGAAAAAGCAAGAAGAGTGGAGAAAAAGATGACAGAAAGAAGAGCAAGAAAGAAACAAAATTGAAAGTGAACATAGAGGGAAGAAATGGGAGGAAAGCCAAAAGATGTAAAGACATGCCTGGCTTTTGAGCTCATCTGAACCCACCTAAATCTCTACTCTGGACTCCTGCTCTGTAACTGTCTTCTTCCCACTGTTGGTGTGGTCCTTAATCAACTGTGTCTGCTCTGTGCATTGGGTCCTGCAGTTAGGGGATGATTGGTAGAAGGGGAGAAGACCTACTGCTCTACTGAAGCCTCAGTCCAGACTCTGTCCTTTCCCCACTCAAATCTAGTTAACTCAATGGCTCCTGGTTCCCAGTGCTAACCACCTTCCTACACAATATCAGGCTCATCTTAAGCACAGAATGGATGGGCTGATGGTGGTTTTTCAAAACTTGGTCTGTAAATCAATCTCTATTTTGATTGCTCAATCAGGAATCATCTCTCCTTCATAAAGCTGTAACGCAATTTGTGACTCTAGTAACATTTTAATACATACTGTACCTCATTATGGAATTTTTACATTTTGCCCTCCCTAGTAACAGGTAAGTTCCTGCAGGGAACATCTGGAATATAGTAATTGCTAACTAAATACTGGGTGAAGAAAAGAAGGGAGGGAAGGAGTTGAGTCTAATGAGTCTAAGTGCTAATAAAGGGGCAATGGAAAGAGAAGGGATAAGGAAAAAGGGACAGGAAGAAGAGGAAATTTAAACAACATATTTTACTAAGATAAATGTAATTAAGCTATATGCCCTAACAAGCTACATTTCAAAGTTTTTTTTAACTATATCAGTGTCGCTCACCTTTATTGTTAAAAACACCTTAAAAAATGAAGAGGAAAATAAAGTTGTTGATAGTGTTAAATAATATCTACTTTTAAAGAACAAGATGTCCTTAAAATAAAAGCATAAAGACTTGATGTATATTCTTAGAATGCTGGTAAAAATAACTTCGATAGAAGTTCCAGAGACATACTGTAATTCATTTACCTGGAAGTCACTTATTTGGTGACCTCAACTATACCCCCACCTAGATAATCAAGGACCAAGCTAAAGAGAAAGACTATCAAAAACAAAAACAAACAAACAAACAAAAAAACTATCAGGTCATCAGACTGAAGCTTATGTATTTTACAAATAAATCCAGAGTTAGAATCTATTTATCCTCTCTTCCCATATATCTCTATCAAGAATGGTAGTAAATAATTTCCAGCTCACAGGCAAATCCGGCAGCTTTAGCACATGTCAAGAAGAGTTTCTGAAGTATGCACAGAGCATCAGGGAGTAACGGCTGACACTGGATGCCTGCGATCATTGCCTCAGCCCCCTCCCCAACCCACCCCCACTTCAGAGGTTTATCTCCAAAAAATTTGCTCCCTGCAAAAGATGAGATCATGAAAAGGAAGCTCCCTGAATTCTAGAGGAGCTAGCCACAGCTAAACAAATTCACTGAGCTTCCCCAACTTAGGAATCACACTTTTCTGCTGGTCCCATGTGTCCTCATGCTCTTCAAAGCCTGATCTATATACACTTCAGCCTCAGTTTCCCCTGCTGCTGGGTGGTCTTCCTGAGACCCTCAGAGGAAAATCTGTGCCTCTACAACCATATTCAGCTTCCTGAATTCTTTTGATAATATCACTAGGTGCACAACCAGGTTTCTGGAGGAGGTTTAAGGCCATTGTTCTCAGCTGGCACACCTTGGTGGTTGATATAACAGAAGAGGAGAAGTTAGAAAAACTCAGAGAAGTATACCTGAAAACCTAAAATGGCAAAATAGCTAGAAACATTCAGGGCCATCCAGGTACATGCAGTTCAAAGATCCCTAAACACATTCAACCCAAATATTTTCACTGAGATACACTATAATCAAACTCTCAAAATTCAAAAAGAAAGACTATTGAAAGCAACAAGAGAAACAAGATTCATCAGATGCAAAGGGATCCCAATAAGGCTATCAGCAGATTTCTCAGCAGAAATATTGCAACAAGAAGGGAGTGGAATAATATATATAAAGTGTTCAAAGGAAAAAAACTGTAAACCAAGAATATATTACATGGCCAGGTTGTCCTTCAGAAATGAAGGAGCAGTAAAAAATTTCCAAAACAAACAAAAGCTGAGGGAATTTATCACCACTTGGCCTACTTTACAAGAAATGCTAAAGAGATTTCTTCATGCTAAAATAAAAGGAAACTATAATTGCTAACATGAAAACGTATGAAAGTATAAAATTCACTGGTAAAAGTAAATATTTAGTCAAATTCAGAATACTCTAATACTGTAATGGTAGTATATAAATCACTTTGAACTCTGGCATATAGGTTAAAAGATAAAAGTGGTAAAATAACTATAGCTACAATATTTTGTTAATGGAGATAAAATATAAAAAGATAGAAATTCACAACATAAAATGAAGAAGGGTGAATATGTAGATATGTAGAACTTTTTATGCAATTGAAGTTGTTATCAGCTTAAATAGACTGCTATAACTAAAAGACGTGTTATGAAAGCCTCATGCCAATCAGAAAGTAAATAAATATAATCAAAACACAAGTGATAAAGGGAAAAGAAGCAAGGGATACCACTAAGAAAAACATCAATTCACATAGCAAAACAGCAAGAAAGGAAGAAAAGTAACTACAAAACAATAAAGAGCAATTATCGAAATGGTGGTAGTAAATCCTTGCCTAACAATTGTTATTCTAAACATAAATGGTTAAATTCTTCAATAAAAGACACAGAGTGACTAAAAGATTTTTAAAAAGAAGAAGAAGCCCAACTACATGCCGCTTACAAGAGACGCACTTAAGCTTTAGTCACACTCGTAGGCTATAAGACAATGGATGGAAAAATATATTCCATGCAAATGAAACCAAAAGAGACCCAGGGTAGCTTTACTTGTATGAGACAAAACAGATTCTAAGTCAAAAACTGTAATAAGAAACAAAGAAAATCATTATGTAGTAATGAAAAGTGAATTTATTAAGAGAATATAACAATTTAAAATATAAATACACCCAATAGTGGAGCACCTAAATATATTAAATAATAATTATTAAGAGATCTGAAGGCAAGAATAAACAGGAATGCAATAATAATAGGGGACTTCAGAACCTTACTCTCAGCAATGGACAGCTAGATCACCCAGACAGAAAATCAATAAAGAAATATTACATTTGAACTACACTTTAGATCAAATGGACCAAACAGACACCTATACAATGTTCCATCCAATAGTAGAAAAATACACATTATTCTCAAGCACATATGAAACATTCTCTAGGATAGACCATATGTTTGATCATAAAACAAGTTTTTATAAATTTAAGAAGATTAAAATCATACCAAGTATCTTTGCTGATGACAATGGTATGGAACTAGAAATCAATAAAAGAAGGAAATTTTTAAAAATTCACAAATATGTGGAAATTGAACAACACACTTCTGAACAAATAGGTAAAATAAAAAATTGAAAGGAAATAAAAAATAATCTTCAGACAAATGAAAATGGAAACACAACATATGAAAACTTATGGGATACTGCAAAGCAGTTCTAAGAGGGAAGTTTATCTCTCTCTCTCTCTCTCACACACACACACACATTTATCTTAAAAAAAAAGATCTCAAATAAATGACCTAACCTTCCACCTCAAGGAACTAGAAAAAAAAAAAAAAACTGAGCCCAAAGTTAGCAGAAGAAAGAAAATAAAGATTAGAGCAAAGTATAAAAATAGAAAGATAATAGAAAAGATTAATGAAACTAAGACTTGGTTTTCTGAAGAGATAAAATTGACAAACCTATAGCTAGACTAAAAGAGTTGACTCAAATGAATAAAATTATAAACAAAAGAGGAGATATTACACCTGATACCACAGAAACACAAAGGATCATAAGAAACTACTATTAAAAAGTATCTACCAGCAAATTAGACAACTTAGAAAAAACTGAATGAATTCCTAGAAACATACAACTTATCAAGACTGAATCATGAAGTAATAAAAAATCTGAATAGACAAATGATAAGCAAGGAGGTTGAATAAATAAACTTTTTCCAACAAATAAAAGTTCAGGACCAAATGGCTTCTCTGGTGAACTCTACCAAACATTGATAGGAGAATCACTAACAAGCCTTCTCAAACTCTTCCAAAAAATTAAAAAGGAAGAAACACTTCCAAACTCATCTTTTGAGACTAACATTACCCTGATACTGAAGCCAGATAAGAATGCCACAAAAGAAGAAAATTACAGGCTGCATATACAAACTCAGATATACATATACTTACTATTAAATTGGGAAAATATGGTCTACAATTATTAGATGACACAATTATTGTGTGGGTGGACAATTGTATAGCAAGTCTCTCTCTTGGCCCAGTGTCAGTGAGATAGGTATAAAAACTAAAACATTATGAGATCTGAGATATGGTATATCAATTTTGGGGGGAAAGGCACAAATAGTACTAAATTTTTACCATTCCTGGAAACCAAATCATAAAGAAGATCATGTTTCCCACTAGAAAAATTAGATAATTGGTGGTTGCATTCCTGACCAAATATTCAGAAGCAAGGAAACCATAAATATGAATGATAACATGTCTTAACCATCAACTATAAACTCTCAAATTCTTTAAAACACTAGGCTACTGCCTCAATACCCAGGGGAAAAAATAAGTTGAAATGTATGGTTTGTCCTAAACAAGAAAACTTGGTATTCAGAAACAACACTACAGAATAGATCAATAGATCAATAAATATTTGTATAAGACATTATGATTGGTACTGAAAGGAATTCCAAGATGATTCCTACCCTCCAGGAGATCACCATCTCGTCAGGGACATTTACATAAGTATACTGCAACGCAGTATAGAAAGGGTTTAGTACCAGAAGAAAGATGACAGTAACAGCCAACATTTATTGAGCACTTACTATATGCCTGGCACTAGTCAGAATGCTTTATCTGAGTAAATTCATTTAATATTCAAATAAGTTTGCAAGGTAGGTGCTGATATTAGCTACTCTTTACAGATGAGAAAATGGAAAGAGAGTGGTCAGATCACACAACTCAGATGTGGTTGAGGCAAAGTTAACCCCACCCAGTATGGCTGCAGAACCTACATTCTTAAAATGATCCTCTACAACTTCTCAGAAGAAAAGAACTGTATGAATCAACCACTGAACAGATCTGTTTGTAATCTAGCAATATAAATTTACTTTTGGCTGGTAGAGAATCTGAGAAGGCTTTCTAAAAACATTGGAATTTGTGTTAGACTTAGAAGAAGACAGAACTTTGAACTTGCAGAATCATGGCCGGAGGGGGCAGGGGACAGGGGACATCCCCAGTGAAGAAAACAGCACCAAGTCTGGGAGATGGCAAATTGTGAAGCACAGGGCAAGCATTTTACCCAAAATTCTCTTTTTAATCTTTATTCAGAGAAGAGCACATTCCAAAGAAGGCCTCCCCCTCCTACCTGCCTTGTATCCTCTAAACTGGTGGTTGGCATTCCCATCTACCTAATGCCTAAGAGAATTCAGAACATAACCTGAGATACCCTTTCCCGCCCCCATCACCACCATCACCCACCATCACCACCATCACCCACCATCACCAGCTACATGCATCCCAAACCCTCTCCCTCCCCCTCCTCTCCATTCCCACCACCACTGCCTCAGTTCAAGGTCTGTGACTCCCCACCTACACCATGAAGTAGTCTCCTAACTTGAGTCCCTGTCTTTAGTGTCAACACCCTTCAAGCTAGTCTCCACACCAGTACTAGGTGTGTTTCTGAAACACCATCTGGTCAAAGAGCTTCCCCACCTACAGGATAAATCCAAACTGGTTTTGAGGCAGTCCACTTGTGATCTAGCCGCTATCTAGCCACATCTCCTTCCATTTCGCCATAAGTAGCCTATCCTCCAGCCACACTGAACTACTCGGTCTCTGAAGGTAAGGTGCTCTCTACACATAGCTTTGTACCCTAAAAAACCCTTCCCTATTCACCCCTCCAACCCTCAACCTCTAAATCTACCCTGAAAATTCCTGTTCAGTGATTCAGCCTGAATTCTTCCTCTGGAAGTCTTCAGTGACCACACAATGCCAGCTAAGCATTTCTTCTGGGTTCCCATAGCCTGCTATTTGAGCCTCTATTTCCTACATCATATTGTAATCATTTTTATATGTTTCATTACTCATCAGACTGTAAACTCTCTATAGGCAGGGGTTTTGAGACTCCTTCTTAGCTGTGTTTCCCAGTGCTCACCCCTGTTTGATAAGTGAGTGAATGACTTATTGGAATTCTGGGATCCCAGGCACACACCCAGCTCCAGCCTGTCTTAACCACCCTCTGTGTTGAGGGAAGACTCATTACTTTCTCCACTGGCTCTTTTCTTCAATCGAATTAAGATAGCAACGTAATTACATATTATTGTCATTCCTAATATCTTTGTGCTATTTTTAAAACTGCATGGCAGAGAAGCTAGTTTAAAAACTGGTTAATCCAGGTTGAAGAAAGAGATTTATACATTTAATTTAAACCCAAGGTGTGCTGACCCCTCAAGAACTGGCAATGACATCTTCATCTGAAAGGGAGGGTCACAGTTGTAAAATGGTTTAAAATGGTTTGACACACAGATCCTATTTGTAAACTGGCAATATAAATTTATACATTGATTTTTTAAATATTTTATCATTCTAGTTACTTTCATCTTTCCACTGATTTTCCTACAGAATCAACTTTTTTTCTTTTCTTCTTCCCTGAATAACTTAAGCCCAATTTACCCACACTCTCAGCTGAGCCATGGCCAAGCTTCCTTTCCCTCTCTGTTTGAAACTTGGGGTTGCATTTTCTCCTCGGCTGCAAACCCCATAGCTTCCTGGGACTCCTCTAACGCCCAGCACTTGGGTCCTACTCCTCATCTTGCTCCCGAGACAAGTGATAGGTCTTGCTTTGGGATTGGTAGTGGTGGTTTAGTACTACTGAAACTACTTACTAGTAACAGCAGAAATAGTAGTAATACAAGGAGGGACCCCCAAAAATGTAATTCATGTATTTAAAAAAATGTGTATCTATTCTTAGATGTTTAAACTTCAGTCACCTTCAAAGTATTCTCCATTTGATTCAATACATATATCAAGCTATTTTTTTCACTGCTCAAAACAGTTTCTTAACTTGCCAATTTTAATGCCTTTTAATGTTTCTGCCATATTTTGTATCACCCTTACACATTCCACATCCCAGCAAAACATTTCCCTTTGAGGACTTTTTCATCCAGGAAACAAAAACAAAAAATAGTTTGCTTGGGATGTGATCGGGCAACAAGAGAGGGTGGAGCATGGGGTTCATGCCATTTTTGGTCAAAAACTGCTGAACACTCAGCACGGTGTGGGCAGGTGCACTTGTAAATCAGCCATTATGAAATGGGTAAATATATTGAAGGAGTTCAAAAAAATTCACTGAAGCCAAACGCAGCCTCTCACAACAGCGCCAACTGGTACACTGATACAGATGGGTTCCTAGAACACTCACCTAGTGGAGGAAGCCTGTGCTACAATAGGCCTGCCCTCCACAAGATAATTCTAGGGTTTTTTAATTTTGGTCTCCCCTCATATTTTTTGTTATGTTCCCAAAACCGTTAAGCACTCATCATACGGCTTATCACTTTTAAATTCTCATCATACTCCTATGAAAGCTAGGAAAAGAACTCAGACTTAAACCCATGGCTTTCTGATTGCAGAGTAAAGAAGCAGCTCCCTAGTAGGGCTTGTGAAAGACAAATGTAAGAAGTCGTACCTCCCCTCCCTACATGATAACAGGCTCTCTGACCCCTCTTGTCTTCTCAGCACCCATCTCCCTGCTGGAACATAGAGTCAAAAAACTATTGCTACAGTTGCTACTCTGTATCTCTACCTTTTTACTTTGCCAGGAGCTCCTGATTCCACTTACCTTGTCTGCTGACCCTCTTTTCAGATCTTTGGTTCCCAACCCCTCATATATCTCTTCCAAATGAAGTAATTAAAACAACTACTTTTATCATTATGTGCAAAAAGAAAAAAGAAAAAACCCACACACATTTTGAACACAAAACTAGGCAGAGTCTCAGTTTAAAGGGTGTTTCTTAAAGTGGAATAGGTTTACCTATATGAAAAATATAGGCTAGACTCATGTCCCAATGAATTGTCAATGCTAAAGCAATGTGTCCTTCACAACCTCAATACTTGGATTTAGAACTAAACTTGAAACCAGCTCACATTCTCCAGTGCCACCCGGCCCCACCACCCATCCTACCAGAGAGATGCCTTCATCCCTCACATTTCAGTGAGCTCAAGACTCGAGAGAGATTTAAAATAGTTCTTTTTTTTTTCAAAAAGGTAGACATCCTCACCTCTCCATCCTCTTTACGAGCTGATGGGCATACCCGGTGGCCTCACCTGAAATAAAAATAGCACTTTCAGCCTGTCTGGTCCCTGAATGCAGGTTTCTCAAAGACATCCAGATTGACCAGTGGCTGTCTACACTCAGCTGCCCAGAGTTGGTACCTTCTCAACCTGTAAATTAAGAATCATGAAGGACAATGCAAATTAGAATTGTCTCTCTCTTCCATCTTTTCTTCTCCCTGACTTCTATATTCTCTGTTTATCATAGTAAATTAATATATTCATTCTTCATTCAAGTTCTAAAATGAAATATTATGTTTGAAATACCACTGGATGCATTTTGAAGTTCCAACTATGTGCGAGGCACTAACCTAGGCACTGGATTCACTGTGATGAAAAAAACAAAGGTCATCCCTAATTTCATAGAGTTTATATTCTGGTGGATGAGACAGATAATGAGCAAGAAAACAATTGCATGCACAGAATGTCAGATGAACACTATAAAGACAGCAACGCACAGTAATGGCATTCAGTGTCACCAAAAAGTAAAGTTCAGCCCCCTTAGGGCAGGGGAGGTGTTTTTGAGGAAGCTCCAGTGATTCCTCCCACTTAAGCCAACTTGTTCAAAGATGCTTGTTTATCTGATAATCATTCTTGGTTGTAATCCCCTTTGGGGAAAGGCTTATGTCAAAGCGCAGTGACACACAGATGTTCTGTGACTGTTGCCTAATTAATTTTCCTCTTATGAGCCTGTTAACTAGAAAAGCAATTGGGCTGCTCCAAGAACTCTCAGATAGCTGCGCAAGAAACTTACTCCTCATCAAAGATTTACCCAAAATACCAGAGACCACCTGACAATGTGTTTTACTTTCTTTCACCCTACCACTGGGATGTTATCTGTTGACATCCAACATCTGTTGTTCATTTTTGAACACTAATCCCTGTGGCGTGTCCTTTGGGTGATCAAGCTTACTCTAAAGCTGGCTATAAAATATTCAAGAAGATTGGGACTCTCCTATTTTTCTATTGACATTTTTATCCCTCCTTTGATTTCAACTTGATTTTATTTTTTTCTTTTCTTCCCGTTCCATGATTTCACTTCCTTTTTCAGGCAGGCCTTTTCCTTCCACCTATGCATGCCACCCAGGCTTGGCCATGTGCTTTCAAACTTACAAAACTCACAGAATTAGAGCAGTATTTTAGGAACAAAAGGCCATGTCCTAGTATTATTTTATTAGCAAATAAAAAGAAATTTTAAGGTCAAATCTATTTTCCTGAGCAAGGAATGGTTTTCTATTTATCAAGTGTACTTCAGAGGCCAGTCATGAGATCCTAAGTGTTAGGCACTCCTCCTTCATCAATGCCCTTTGAATTCAGGAATCCAAATGAAGGATAATAAAAATAATTATGCTTATATTTATGCAAGTCCAATACCCTTCATTCCAAGACATAAAAACAACTTTCAGACAAATTAAACTCTACAACCACTTTTTCTCACAGGTAAATATTACGATGAATAAGCAGCAAGGGTATGTCAATCTGCCAAATACACAGTAAATGCTGTGCTTAAACTGAAATAAATTTTAAAAACACGAAAATGAAAATGTCTACTTCCACTATATTTTCCATCCTACTGCTTCTAACAGCCCCCATCTCATCCTCCAGTTTGCTCTGAAGTGACTAATTGTGACGTGAAAGGCTCTTCAGATAACTTCAGTGATGAAGCTGTGAGACTGTTAACCAATGTGCTAAAAGTCTACAACAAAATGGTTTCACTGAGAAATATAGTTTGTTTGCTATTTTCATCTTTCCGAATGTTATGAAAGTTTTCTTTATTCACCAACCCAAAACACTGCCTTTGAAATTGGCAGGTAATTATGAAATACTTTGTAAGAATAAAATCATGGGATAACAGTGAAGGTGTTCCTTTTCTGAATCTTTCCCCATGCTCATGGGTTTGTTCATATTTTCTGAAACTCTGAGAATTCCAGGAGAAACCTTTCACGTATGCAAAGTTCTCAAAAGGTAACTTGTTCTTCACATCTGGAGCATTTCTTTAACCTACAGGGTGCATAATAAAACTATCCCTACATCTTCAAAGTCCCTATTCTTATGACCAATAAATCAAAAGCCATATGCTGCCTCGTGACTCTCCCTAGGACATCTCGGTCAGAATTCCACTTGTGCTACAATCTCCTAAATGTTGGTCGGCTCAGGGATTCCGTGTACGGGAGGTAGGCTGGGCTGAGCCACATAGGTCCATTCACACTCTAGCTCCACTCATTCGGATCCCGGTCACCTTGGTCAAAATCAAATCTCCTCTCATTCCCTATCTATGAAGGAAGAACTTTGACTCCACCTCTCCTTTCCTTTCCTGCTCTAAAATTATACTTGATTCATTTCTTGTAAGTCACCACTGGGAAGCAGCAGGCAGATGACAGGACCAGTGAGCCATCCCATGTGTGATCAAGTCCCTTTTTCACTGCATATGGACTCATCAGTCCTCCTCAAAGAAATCAAGACAATAGGGAAACTTACATCTTGTGGGTGGTAAAAGATAAACTGAGGCATATTAAAAATTTTAAGAGTTTATTTGAACAAAAATCAATTGGAATTGAGCAGTGCCAACCCTGAAGTAGTTAGAGGCATTCTGCCAACAGGAGCCAGGAGAAAGACGTAGAGAAAATGTCCAGAAGCAAATAAAGGAAATTATTTGATGGGCTATAGCTTAAAACCTAGTCGACTATCTGTAATTGGTAGTCTGTAGCATTTTGATTTGATAACCTGGAGGCACTTACCAGCTTACACCCTCTACAAATTCCATAAAAATGGGTTCATGAACCAGGGAGAACAAGTTAAGACTCTCAGGCAGCCAGAGCAAGGGGTTTCCAGTGTGTGCACGGTAAAGCCTGTTCCTGAAACACTTTCCAGCAGCCCAGCCTTTGAGGAAGTGCCACCTCTAGGTCAGTTTGAGCGGTGCTCCATTCTCGTTTCCTCCTTCATGTGGAAAAACTATGTTTCTGATTATTTCCCCAAATCTGGCATGAACGAAGAGTGACTAACACATTGCAAAAGAGCTCTGTGTGGGGCAGCCACACCGCTGCGGCCCATCAGATCCCTCGTGGTAACCCCAGGAAAGGGTCCTGCACTCCGGCTCCCGCCCTCCACGCAGCCTCTCTGCAGAGCAGTGCCCGCAGGCCAGCTCACCAAGGCCTCTGCACCTGCGCCTCCTATCCCCACACCAGTCTTTTAAGCTGCCCTCTCTCTTTGCAATGCCTCCCATCTTCTTTCACACGTTCCATTAGCATATGGAAGCTTCCTCCCAGATTATTCATCAAGATGTGAAATTAGATAAAACCTAATCCGCAGTCCTTCAACTATGAATGCTCAAAGCCAGGCTCATTAAACATATCTGTCAACGATGGATTACACCAGCCTGAGGCCCCAAATTGATTGGAAGGCAGGGGGAGAGGGGTAAAGCATTTGGTTGCACAATATAGTCAGGAGAAGGAACTTGTAAGGTGTGGCCAATTAAATCTGTTTAAAGATAACAATAAGCTACATCATTTTATAGATTCTTTTCTCTAGTTGTTGTTAATGGCAGCCAAAGAGATGGGGAAACAGATGTAAAGCTGGGAAACAATAATTTGTGTACCGTGTGTGGAAAGCTGAAAATCATTATGAGTGGGAGTGGAACAATATGCCATATTGGAAGCAAACCTAGTGAATTCCTGCGTGGATTCAAACACTATTTTCTTGTGTCAAAGGAAAAAAAAATACTGAATTCTGTTAAAGTGCTTAAAGTCACATTTCACTAAGGTTCTTATCTATCATCCTGTCATTAGCATCCTCAGCACCATCTCCATCACGATATACTTTGCATTTACATTGCACTTTTCAAGTTCAAAGCACAAAGCAGACACATCAGGCGATTAATCAACTTGAGGGATCTGTGTTGGGAAGAACGTTTTCCCAGCAAACACATTCCTGACATGTCACTGGAGGATCGAAGCGGCAGGAGTGTTCCTGGCCTACAATCTGATGTCGTATGTTGGCATTTTGTCAGATTTCAAACATACATTTTCACCTACCAAACTGACAGCCCTATTTTCTGAATCAAAGGAAAAGTGATTTTGCTAATCTTTTAGCACTAAAAATCACTCCTCTTCATTTGGGTATTTCTGAGTAGTAGCCACATCTTCTACACATCTAAAAGAGGGCAGCGGGGAAGGATGGAGGAAGTGCAATTAAATAAATATATTAACTGTTTTTCAATGAGAAAGTAAGCAATAGGAAAAAAGTAATTAAATCTGAGGAGATTTATAATGGGAAACAGATGTGGATGGGAAAGTGATTTGAAATTACCAAAGGGCTCCAGACATCTTCCAAGAATACGTTTTAATACGTAAACATTTAACAGCACAATAGCTAGACCAAAATTGCCCAATTTCAAAACTTCACCTGCATTCGTAAGAAAGTTTGCTTTTTATGCCTTGAGATTAAAACGGAAAAGGAGCGTTTCCCATATTTGAGCTGCTTATTAATGATTCTTTATTTATGATGGACAGTGAGACCAGGCATATCTGTTTCGCTTTTCTGTCCTGGTCGGTTTCCCATGCCCCCGTGCTGTTCTATTTGAATTTCCAACGCAGCAGAGGAAATGGCTTCTAAAATATTAAAATCCTGTTTTCATTGACTTTCTTTACGCTTTGTGACCACATTTCTATTCAGATCAGGTTGCACAGCTTTTAACTTTTGCAAGTCTAAGTTTAAAGTTAGAGCCACTTCATGGTACCCCTTAAGTGGATAGCTCTTACAACAAGGGAGAAGCAGGCTGGAAACTGCAGAGAAGCCAAACTGGGTTTTGTCGTTGTTGTTGTTGTTGTTGTTTAAACTTTTTACTTCTTTTTTCATACTTTTGGAAACTGTTTCAAGCTACAAGCACACTTTAAGCAGGGGCTCATTTGGAGCAAGACACCAATCTGGGGAGAGTCTCCAAGACGCAAGCATGCCGGGGTTCCCTTTGCTTGGAAAATAGTCTGAGCCAGGTCCCACGCCCTCACTGCAGGATTTCTGTCCTTGCCCCCAATCCTGCTGTCCCTAAATATCGATTCTAATAGAAACCTTTTTTTTAAATTGTATCTAATACTTGGCCTTTATTGCTCCCTCCCTGAAGGCTGAGCAGTATGGTCTAGAAAAAGGAAGCTGACTGTTCTCTTTGAGGAAATCAGGTTCTAACGCCCCAGCTCAGCTGCTATAAAGAATTCCCTGAGAAATTAAACTTGGAGTTTCTTGAGTCTGCCTCAGGGAACTCGCTTGCCTCTCCTAACTAACAACTCTCACTAAAACGTTATAGTTCTAATAATTAATGCCTATACAGCATATTATAATCCATAAAGCTCATTCATACCTTCATAAGAGCTGCATGACAGAGGGTCGGCAGATTTTGTTTTATCTGCATTTTATGGATAAGGAAACCTTCCTTCGGAGAGATTGTGAGAATCATCTGAGATCACAAAGATAATCGGCAGAGAAGACAATGCTCCAGCCTCAGCCTCCTCACTCCCAATTCTGTTTTCCTTCCCCCACAAGAGTGGGTGTCCCTGTAATTCCTGTTCCCAAAAGCAGGGTCATTCTCAGAAGTCTTTGTTTTCCTGGCACCTCCTCTGCACCCCAGGTATAAGCAGACCAGAAAAGGTTTGGAGAATTCATTCAGACCCCGGTAACAGCTTGTATGCAGAGGTAGCCCATCTGAATTTCATCCCAACTCACTTCACTTTGATCTGTGTTAGTCTCAGTCATGTTAAAGATGGTTTTCAGTTTTGCAAATACTTGTGGAGCACCTAATTATCCAGGCCCTGTACTAAGCTCTGAGGAGACGACGATAATAAGACCGATCTCTAGCCGGCCTTTGAGGAGCTCATAGTCTAAATTAAATGTACCATCATACTCCAATGTAACCAAATGGTAGTGGGAGGCTTTCTGGGGAAACGGAAGTTTAAATTAAGGCTTGAAAAATGAGTTAGCCCTGAGGAGGTGGAAAAAATATTTCAGGTTAAAAAAATTATATATGTGCACACATGTATGATTGTTGTTATTACTATTATTTCATGGAGAATTATTTAAAGGGCATAGAGTTCTGGTTTTGCAAGATGGGATTGGGTTGGTTACCTAACAACATCACTATCCTTAATGCTACCGGTACTCAACCATACACTTAAAAATAATTAGGACAGTAAATTTTATGTTGTGTATATTTTATGAAAATTAAAAATACAATATTTGTATTTTTTTAGCATGCACAAAGTCCACCATTCCTGAACCTCTGGACACTGAAATGTGACCTCTGGCCTCAGCTTTTACTGATTTTACATTATTTCCTGATGGGACATTTCAGTCCCTCTATTGGTCAACTTTTATAAGGGACAACCCTAAGTAACAGGAACATTAACTGTGACTTCCTCCAACTTCAGCCTCCTGGAGGGCTCCTCCCTCTTACAGCCCTGAGCCCTTCCAGACCTGACCAGATCAACCATGCTGAAGTGCAAACAATAAAATTTGCCCTTAGTGGAGGCATGGAGATTTAAAATTGTGCCAGTGGAAACATCTGTGTAAAAAAATGTAATTATTTTAAGATAAAAAATACATGCCTTATAAGGTCACCTATTCCTAAGATTCAGCAGCAGGGCTGCCAGGGGGATTGTGTGTGTGTGTGTGTGTGTGTGTGTGTGTGTGTGTGTGTGTTTATATATTTGTTTTTTTCCTTGGCTTTTTAAAAAATAAAGTCTCTTTGGAGCGTCTCCAGTTTGGATTGACAAGGGGAATACGATGTGGTCCAGCTGCCACTGAAACCCCTCTGGAGCCCTGGGAAACCCTGACGGAGCGGAAACAGTGAGGAAGTGCCCGGGCCTAAAGTGGTTGCTGGCCCTTTCCCACACAGGGTTAAATTAGACTAGTTCAGCCCACCAGGCATGTTCCCATCTTCCCAGAAAACTGGGCAGAATTGCTAGCATTGGGACTTTCGGAAGTTGGAAACACTCGGGAAAATGTTAGCAGCAGAAGAGAAGTGTTACACAAGAGCCATCACAGCTGGTCCCCCCCACCCCCGCCCCCTCCTTGCTTACCTTTTCCAATACACTCACGCCAGAAAATGATATGCTCCTCACAGGCCACCAAACACCCAGAGCAACCAGATGGGTTCAGAGGGAGACCAAACTTAAACCAGCAAGGCAAGCAACCCTAAAAACCTATCCAAGACTCTTCAATTCTTTGCAATTTTTATCTCAGAAAACAAAACATCACAGTCAGCTGTGAGCTCAGGCAAGATCAAGGATTTTCAAAGAGTTCCCACTGGCTTCTGGGTTGCAATCCAACCAGCCTAGCATGCTAAGCAGGACCTTTCGTGATCTGGCCCGTTTCATTTCTGGAGCCACGCATGTCTCACCACTCTCCTCTCACACTGCACCCCAGCCACACTTCCTTGAACTCACCACACTAGTTACAGTTAAGCTACTATAAAACAAATAAACAAAAACATTGTGATTCCTAGTAGACAGATGTTTCTCTCTTATCTAAATACCAGAAGCAGACTGGCAATCCACATCCCTTTTGCTGCTCATATCTCACAAACCAGAACTAGCCCTAACACTAGGCTGGGCCCTGTAGTCTCTAGCTGCCCATGTGCTTAGATAAACATGGAAGGTTTAGCTCTAAAACAAAAGAAGGAGGTACAGCTTTTGGGAGATAATTAACAGTCTGTGTTGTCTCCCACCTCCGTGGCTTTGCACACCTTAGTCAGAATACCCTTGCCTGGGTAATTCCCCCATCCTTAGGACTCAGCGCCCACGTCACCTTCTCTGGGACACAACACCTTGCTGCATTCTTGGAGCATCTGTGCTTCTCTCTCTGCCCCATCCCTTACCCCACTCTTATTAATATAAATGCCCACTTGTCAGCTTTCCTGCCAGACCCTGGGTTCGTATAACGGGCGGTGTCTTTCATTTTCACACTCACAGAACCCAGGCAGTTCATGGTTCATGGTGGGCTCCCAATAAGTGATGGTGGAATGAAGAAATAAAATATGAGGAGAGTAGAAATTATCTGAAAATTCTAATCAGAGTTCTGTCTGTTCCAGTTCATCTGGAAATTGTCATATTATTTCTTTTTCTTTTTTTTTGCGTTTTCTTAAAAGTAATGATTTTTTTACCTGTTTTAATACAACTGTGATTTCTAGGCTTGTCTATATTCTACATTAACTCTGATGCTTTTGAAAAAGTAAAGATTTTTTTTTCAAAAACATGAAGATAATACAGGTAGCTAAGTAGGGGCATTAGATTAACCTGGAAGTAGGCTATTTGGAATTTGGAACATATTTGCTATAAAAATATTGTATACATGATAGTTGGGTATGCAACCAGGCCACAGAAGAACTCTAATTTATAATATGATTAAACTCAGATTCTTATACAATAGGTCCTACCCCTGCAGAATGGTGGCAGTTCTCTGGATAACTCAGCTCCAATTTTGCCCCCCACCCAATTTTATCCTTCAGAGTAAGTTCAGAGGTGTCTTAATTTAGGTTCTCCCAGAAGCAGGCCCTGAGAAAAGGCCTTTAGTGCTAGGGGTGAATTTGGGAGGTGCTGGGAATACAGGGAGAGAAGTGGAAAGGAATGCAGGGAAGAAAGCCAGCCAACATAAGGTGAGCTATTAAACCAGCTACCATGGAGAGCAGCCGGCTGAAATTCAGTCCTTTAGGGAAACTGACAATGGGGTAAAACATATACTTCTAAACTGGGGCGTTTACACGCCAACCCTGGAGAGTCCTTGTTAGGTGGGGTGGGGAACACGTTGACTTCCCTAACTTTGCATCCTTGGTTCTAGAGAAATAAAGTCCTCAGGCACAGAACTACAGTCATCAGAAGTCATCACAGACACTGCGGAGAAGGAGCAGGGAAATTGTGTCCTTATTGTACAGTCAGGACACTGAGGACAAAGAGAAATGACCCCATCCACCCATTCCAAACCAAACATTTCTCAGAATTAAACTGAGAAATCTGAAGGTCTAGCTGCAGGTTGACATTTGCTCTGAGTCCCCATCTCTCCTGGCCTACACTGCTCTCTTGTGAGGTTGAGGTAAGAGAATTGGCCTTTATAGTTAGGAACACAAGCCTATTGTATGAGTAAACTTTGTTTTAAAGTAACAGCTAAATGGACAATGAAAGGCAAGTTCCTCCCTTTTTCTGTGCTTTCCAGGTGGCAGTTGACACCTTTCAGAAAGCTGAGATGCCAACTCATTAAGGGTCCAGGAATCAGGGGATCGCTTACCTCCCGTCCTTTTGCAACAGCAGTAAAATCAATCTCTGCTGTTCAGATCAGGATCTCCTATTACACCAGAGTGCCACGCTCAGAGCCACAGCGGGGGAAACGCCAATGTTTGCAGAGCAGAGGAAATCCTATAGTTGGGCAAATTGTGGCTGGGAAGGCATGGGTGGGGGGTGGAGAGGGCAGAACCCCCCCACCCTTGGGTAACTCAAGCCTCCCACAGTGCCTCAGAGGAAGAGAGGCTGGTCTGGTTTTTCACACCATCTGCCTTGCCTGGGCCCTGGGCTGTTGTTCCTTCTGGCAGTTTCACCGACAGAGGCTGGGACAACTTGTCCTATTGATAAACAAGCAAACACCTCAAAAGGTTTTTTTTCTAAACTACTGACTTCATTATAAATTGAACTAAAGAACTATCAAGCAAAGTGTTTTTCAGGCTTGAAGGAAACCACTTTCTATGCAGACAACACAGACAAATGTAACTGAACAACAATAAAATAATTAAAAATTAAAAAAAAGAAAAAAGAAAACCATTTTTCAAGGGGAACTCTCCACTGGAAGAGTCCCACAGGCTGGGAAGTGCTGGGGAATGCAATCCTAATCGAAGGAAGCTCCTTCCCCAGCATAAACCCAAGGCATGTTTGAACCAGAGCAGAAAACTTACAACAGGGTCATAATTACGGACTGAAATTCACAGCACACCAGTGGCAACACCAGAATTTCACATTAAGTGAAACCTCACATAATCCTATAACAGAAGTTGTATTTTGAACTATCTTAGACTGACTTTTTTCTTAAAGAATTGTTTAATGCATGTAAAGGAAAAAGCAAGTTTTCTCTGTTATAAAACAAGTAAAGAAAACATATGGCTTTGCCATCACACACACAACACCTGCTTTTTGTGTATATTCTTTTTATATATTACTTTTACATTGTCACACTATGTGGATTTTTACTGATCCAATGCCATTATGTTTTTTTAAACTGCACTGAACTATATATCATAAAATTCACCAATTTCAAGTGTAGATTTGAAAGATTTTTTAGTAAGTTTGCCAAGTTCTGTGACCATCACAATAATCCAGCTTAGAACACTGCCATCACCCCAGCGAAATCCCTCACACTCATTGCCGTTGGTTCCCATTCCCATCCACAGGCTCTGGCAACCACCGATCCGCTGGCTGCCCTCAAAGGCTTGTCTTTTCTGGATATTTCATGGAAATGGAATCATATAATGTGTCCTTTGCCTCTGACTTCTCTCACTCAGCATAATGTTTTTGAGGTCCATCTGTGTCATAACCTGTATCAGCACCTTGTTTTTTCTTTTATTTCTGAGTAGTATTCCATTGTACAGATAGGCCACATTTTGTTTAATCCATTCACCAACTGATAACTACTTGGGTTGTTTCCACATTTGGGCTATTATGAATAATACTGCTATGAACATTCCCATGCAGGTTTTTATTAATAATAATACTGCTGTGAATATTAGTACACAACTCTACAAATAACACTATTTTGAACATTTGCGTGCAAGTGCACAGGTAGACAAATGCTTTTAATTTTTTTAGCTCATTTCAAAGCAGAGAAAACAAAGAGCTCAATGTATAGTCAAAAGAAAAAACATCTTTGTTTAGACTTAGAAAAAGTATTCAGTCTTCTCAATAGCTTGAGAAAAATGCTGCACTTTAAAGAAAAAACAAACTTTTTTATTATAAAATAACATGTGCACTAGAGAAAATTTGGGAAATAAATATAGCACCTATCAAACCACTATTCAAATATCATCACTTGACTTTTATGACTTTTTGTCCAGTCTTAATTTTATACAAGTGAATTTTACAAAATTTATGTTATACTGTATAGACAGTGTTTTATCTCATTTTTAATAAGTATTTTATATAGAATTAAAACTCCCCATAAGCATACTTTTAATGGCTACATATATTATGTTGTGTGTGATACACCATCTTTTATTTAGCCCTTTTCCCATTGTGGGCCACCCAGGTTCATTTATTTGGTAAATATTTACTGAATGCCCAGCATGTGCCAGTTGCACTGGACACTAATGATGTGACAATGAGCACAAACAAGCATAACCACTGCTTTCATGGAACTTACTGTTTAACATATCATTGTTGTAAGAAATAGGATTAAAATCCTCAAAAAATCTGTATTCTCATTTTATATCAATTGCTATGACAGAACCATAAAAGCAGAATTAGTGGGTCAAAGAACATTAATATTTTTAAGGCCCTCAGAAATTACTGACAAGGTGCTTCCCAGAAAGGTCACACAGAGGTGCCTTCCTATTGGCAGTATGTGCAAGTGGGCCTCTCCCCATTTCTTTGTTAGTAGTGCATTTTTAATAAAGCTTCCAGCTACTTCAAAATCTTTTTGGAAATGGACAGAAATTTTTCCACATTCAGAAAAATCAACGTTCTTATCTCCTATTTTCAAATTTCTATTTATTCGTTACTACAAAGTCATGCTCATACCCTAAAGCTAATAATGAAGCTAAAGAAATCTTTGAAAGGAACTTCCCGCCAAGATGGAATGGATACACTTTGCCTCCTCACACAACCAAAAGAAGGACAACAACAATTTCAAAACAAAAAACAACCTGAACTGACAGAAAATTGAACTGTATGGAAGTCCAACAACCAAGAAGTTCATACTGGTAGGTGGGACGGAGACGGGTAACTGGGGTGGAAAGGACCGCAGCAAGACAGGAGCTGAAGGACCAGGCAGTCCCACATTTGCGTGTGGATAAACTGAGAGGAACAACTGGAGAGTGAGACAGACTACACATCCCAGTATTCTAGCGCAGGGAAATAAAGCCTCAGAACCTCTGACTTAAAAAATCTGTGGGGGTTGAGGCAACAGGAGAAACTCCTAGCCTCACAGGAGAATTCATTGGAGAGACCCACAGGGTCCTAGAAGGTACACAAACCCACCCCCCAGGAATCAGCACCAGAAGGGCCCAATTTGCTTGTGGATAGAGGAGGAAGTGACTGAAACCCAGCTGAGAACTGAGCAAGTGGCACTGTTCCCTCTCAGACCCCTCCCCCACATACAGTGCCACAATGCAGAAAAGTGGGTTGCCCCACCCTGGTGAACACCTAAGGTTCCACCCCCTTACAACATAACAGGTGTCCTGAGACAAAGAAATATGGCCCAAATGAAAGAACAGATCAAAACTGGAACAAAAGGAAGAAATAAGCATCTCACCAGAACAGAATGAAGAAACAAGAATTCAAAAAAAAAATGAGGAGAGGCTTAGAAACCTACTGGACAACTTAAAACATTACAAAATCTAAATCGTGGGAGTTCCAGAAGGAGAAGAGGAAGAGCAAGATATTGAAAACTTATTTGAACAAACAATGAAGGAAAACTTCCCCAATGTGGCGAAAGAAATAGACTTCCAGGAAGTCCAGGAAGCTCAGAGAGTTTCAAAGAAGTTGGACCCAAGGAGGAACACACCAAGGCACATCATAATTACATTACCCAAGATGACAAACAAGGGGAGAATCTTAAAAGCAGCAAAAGGAAAGGAGACAGTTACCTACAAAGGAGTTCCCATTAGACTAGCAGCTGAGTTCTCAAAACCTTGTAGATAAGAAGGGTCTGGAAAGATGTATTTAAAATCATGATAAGCAAGGGCCTACATCCAAGATTACTTTATCCAGCAAAGCTATCATTTAGAATGGAAGCGCAGATAAAGTGCTTCCCAGACAAGGTCAAGTTAAAGTGGTTCATCTTCACCAAGCCCTCATTATATGAAACATTAAAGGGACTTATCTAAGAAAAAGAAGATGATTAAAAATATGAACAGTAAAATGACAACAAACTCACAACTATCAATGACCAAACCTAAAAACAAAAATGAACTAAGGAAACAACTAGAACATGAACAGATTCACAGAAACGGAGATTATTTGGAGGGTTATCAGCAGGAGGGGGTGGAAGGTAAAATGGGGGAAAAGTTACAGGGAATAAGAAGCATAAATGGTAGGTGCAAAATAGGCAAGGGGAGGTTAAGAATAGCATAGGAAATGGAGAAGCCAAAGAACTTATATGTATGACCCATGGACATGAACTAAGGTGGAAGAATGATGGTGGGGAGTGGGGTGCAGGGTGGAGGAGAATAAAGGGGAGAAAAAATGGGACAACTGTAATAGCATAATCAGTAAAATATATTTTAAAATAAATAAATAAAAATGTGATGTTAAAAAAATTTTGATGACTACCAAATCTTGCATAGTAGATGTTTTCCCAAATGCTTGTCCATGTAGCAATTTATTTTTTTAATACAGATCTTTTCCCTTTGGTGATACCAATTACATTTGATACCTTTGGCACATTAAAAATAATTTAAGATAATTTTCAAAATGTGCTAGTAGTTCAGATTAGAATATTGGGAGATCCCTTTTCTCTAAGGTTGAACTTCACAGGCAAGCACTGGAAAATTACCCAAGCAGCTAGAGGAGTACTCTGAGTGATTTTATAAGGTATCCTAATGGTTAAGATATGATCATTTACAAAGCAGCTGACTGCAATTTCTGTCTTCAGCTATAGTATTTTCTCTAATATCTTGACTGAGCTTCTTTGGATATATCACAACTACCTATAACTTCAATGCGCACCCACAGCAGACCTCCAGAACTTTTTCCAAACAATAACCAACACCTGAGGGGCAAGGAGAGAAATTATTAGGAACCACGCAAATCAAAGTTAAATATAATAAATTTAATTTAGTCAAATAAATTTACAGAGAGAAGAAACAAATGCAAACATAATCATAACTCATCCTATTACTTGTCAACATTTTAAAAAGTAGAATAGTATAGTTCATTGAATGGTTTTAGAATCACAGGTTCAAGTTGATAGAAACCTCATAAATCTCTAGTTCAACCCTCTCTTATTTTACAAATAAAATCCATGAAAATGAGATGACATGACCTGTCTGTGACCCCACAGCAATAGATGGAGGAGACAGAACTTCAACCAAGAACTTCTGATCCAAAACCAGATTTAGTTACCAAACAACAATATTTGCTTCCCAGCAGCCTCTTAAGATGACATTCTGCCTATAAAGGCAATAGTAACAGCTGCTACCATTCACTTTATTATATACTTTCCATGTGCCAGGCTCTTTGCATACATTTTCTCACTTAATCATCACAACCTCCCGATGGTATGTGACAAATGAAGAAAATGAGCTAAAAAGCAGTTAAGTGATTTGCTCAAAGTCACACAGTTGTGAAGTGAGGTACATAAAGACTAGAATGTACTCAACATGTAGTCCACAGACTCACATATTAGAAATGCAGAATTTTAGGTCCTACCCCAGGCGTCCTGATCATATTCTGCACTTTTAAAAGATCCTCCAGTGATCCATATGCACACAGAAGTTTGAGAAGCAATGGTAAAACCCAAAGCCTATTCTCTTAGCCATTCCACCGCACTGCCTCAAACCTCTGAAAAAGTCGAGGAGACTATGATAAATAATTGTGTAAACACCAAATAACCCAGAATTAGCATTCAAATCTAAGGAAAACTGCAAAGGACAGACAAAAACTGCAGAACAGACAATGTTCACTACCATCGAATGGTATATTTCCATCAATTGCAACAAAAATTAAATCTACCAAAGAAAAAGAAAACTTTAGTCTGCAAAAGCATACATCTTCTAAAACTATTACTAATGGGAGTCCCGCAAATATGTAAAAAGCAGGAAAACATGGTGAATTTATGTGGGAAAGCCTCAATTCCAAACTTTCTATCTTGGTTATCGCCCACACTATAGGAAGGAGAAGAGTAACTCCCATTTGAAAAAGAACTGAAAAATCATAAGGTATTACTTCTGAGAAAAATTATCACAAATATATTAAGATGTTGCTCTCATTAGATAGTTAAAAAATAAGACGTTTAAAAACTCACAACAAATTGAATACAAAAGTCCCAATCATTGTCCACAAGAACACACTCTAGTCAGTCTTCTTGCTATAATTTTTCAAAAAAAAAAACCCTTGATTTTTAATCAATAAACAACTCATGAAATCTGTACAGTACAGGATAAGCAATATGCAAAAATTGGAACTAACAGTGAAAAAGCTATGAGGGGAGAAAAAAGGAGTGCTAAACAGTGCAATTAGTGTTACAAAGTTATATTAACACATAAATAATTTCACTGGCAGGTCATAGGATTCACATGCATATTTTATCAAGCTGTAAGAAATAATTTTTCAATCTGACCCCGATCCTTCCATGTACTTTGAAGTCTGCAAATCAGCAGTATAGCCTATAAGTTTAAAGAAATTTAGAAAGAATTGTGAAGTTAAAAGGTACTTTTGATGTTTGTTCTTTTTCTCCCATTACAAGGGCATTTGATACAACTGAAGAAAAGTGGAAAATGTTAATGCCCAAGAAATTGCCATAGCAGGCATATTCACTTAACCCTTCATGACCACTGCCTGTCATAGGCCAAAGGTTAACACGACACCTCGGAGTGCTAATAAGTTCCCAGGCGCTGGAACCCCTAGCCCTTTTCATAATTCTCTCATTACTGTTACTAAGCCTCATTCCTTCCTATCACCACAATCAGTCCCTAACTTCTCTTCCTGCCTGTTGCCCCTCATTTTCCACAGTGGTTGAGGCTGAATGTTCTGAAGCACAGCTCAGATCGTAGTGCTGCCTTCTCACACACCTTAAGTGGCTCCTCTTTATCTGCAAAAGATATTCACACTGACAACAGGACTCTCGGGGCCTTTTATAATATGCTCCCAATTACCTTGCCAGCTCATTTCCCACACTTTCCTCCACACCAACCTTAATCTCAGGTCAAACTGAGCTCCCTGAAATTTTCGACCTCATGAGGTTTCCCTTCCTCGACTTTGTTTATAGCAAGGTTCTGTACAGTAAGCTGGACTGCCTGCGTCTGAGTCCCAGACTGACCTCTTCCTAACTGTGTGGCTTTGGGCAAGGCATCTCTCTGTGCCTCAGTTTCCTCATATGTGAAATGGCAACAGTATCCACATTACAGGGATGTCAGGAGGAACGCTTGAGTTAATAAAGGATATGCCAAGCACTTAGAACACTACCAGGCACAGATTAAACACTGCATAAAGTTAGCTATTGTTATTACTACTGTTAAACTTTTCCTCCTAAAATCTCAAATGTTTGCCAAAACTCCCCCTTTTCTCAAAAGTGATTTTCTGCCCCCATCTCTGTGTGCCAACCCACCCTTCCAAATCCAGCTCAAAGGAGACCTTGTCCATGAATTCATCTCAACCTCCCTTAAATAATGCTCAGCATTTATTAAGCAATGAAAATTATTTGCTGCAAGAATGAGACTTAGCGCTGGCCATTCCCCATCGTGAATGTCTGATTACAGGTCTATGTGCTCCACTGATCTTTAAATTTTCTGAGGGCAGCCACAGCCATAACCCCAATCCTGGCCCAATGCCTAGTCCCCATGTCCTTAGCAAATACCCATTATATAGGAACAACTAGAAAGGACATATAGACAAAACCAAAGGGGTGTGTGGAAACAAGGGAGGGAGGCAGGTTTGCCTGGGGTGGGGTAGGGGGTGGTGAGGGTTAAATGCAGACAACTGTAATTGAACAACAATAAAGTAATTTTTAAAGTTTAAAAAAAGACCCATTATATAAATACATAAATAAGAGCTGGACTCTTCTAGCATCTTATTGTACTTACTCTGTTCTATTTTCCATATTATATTAATTATGGTACATTATCTATATATGTAATAGTAATATACCATGTTACTCAGGGTAAGATCCATAAATGATTTGCCTTTGTATCCCCAGTGACCAGAATAGACTCATATATGCTAGGTGCTCATTTCTTAAAGGAAGAAAGGGAAGAAAGAAAAGGACGGGAGGAGGAAATATGTCAAACACCAGTGCTAATGTATTGCATGAAGAATTTCTCTTTTGCTGATTCCCACTGTCAGAATGATTCTATCTAAACCAATAGAAAATTCACTATGCCAGAAAAATTAACTTTGTTATGCAAGATTTCTCCATATTCCAAAAGCATATGCCAGCCACATTGTCAAGGGTGTTTTTTACAAACTTTTCTATCACTATTTAATGTCTCCTTATAAAAAAGAAAAAAGTGGGTGGGGGGTACATTTCCAGCAAGCCCCAGAACTATCAAAGAGTTTTTTATGTTCTTTTTCCCTGTGGACAATCCTTACAGTTTGTGTCAGTCCCACGGCTCCAGGCTAGAGCAGGGATTTCCTCCTTCCCTGCCCGTCCCACTGTGAAATCCAAGCATCCTGCTCACTCCTCCCTCTGGAACGCTCTGAGTGGCAGCTAACCAAGATCATCCTGGAGTCTCCAGATCTCAGAAAAGGCTGTGCTGACTAGCAAGGAAAAGACCATGGAACAGAAGGCTCCACATGTCTACTCTGCCCAGAATCACTCTCATAGGTGTGGATTACCCTTCTGGTCAATATCACCATCACCAAGTCAGAAGGCAGAGGTTGAGAATATACCTAAGAGCTTTTGCGAAGCCTTCTTCTCATATCACCACCCCCTCAGGGATTCCAAGAACAGTTGGTCCTGACTAGCATAGCCAAAAAGATGTTCAAGGAAGGCAAGAAGGAAATGCATTGCCGTTTTAGCATGCTACCTGTTTAGCATTGCTAGACGGAATATGTGATGGTAGCAAGCACAGAATATGAAGCCAGGCTGACCTGGACACAAATGCAGCTCCTTCTTTTACTCGCTTTATGACCTCTGATGTTTGGCCTAAGCTCTGTGAGCCTCTGCCAGTTAGAACACTTCAATAAAGTAACGTGTATAGTTTACCTAGACTTGGTAAACACTTAACAAATGATAGCTACCAATGAGAAGATCAATGTAAAACAATGATTCTACCAAGAGAGCTGTCCACAAATCCCAAAATTATGTCTTTGCCAGTGAGGACTTGCTGTGACTATTATTGTTATTTATTTTGGCCAATATTTAAACAGGATATTTTGACACTGATCAAGCATTTAATCAAGTGAATTAATATAATATAAAAAATTTCTAAACCACAGAACTTAATACATAAATTCAAATAAAATCTGATACTTATATAGGTATTTCTGAAGACTGTGCATGTGTATCTTACTTTATGGAAAAATTAAACTTTTAATAAAGTGACCTCTAAAATTATTTCGAATTGCCCATTGTTCTCTATCACAAACAATGACAAGTAGGAGAAATACAATAATATGCCAGCCTGAAAATTTTTTTGTCTAAGGCCATTAAAATGCTGATCATTGGCATCGAGCAACTGAACACTCAAGGATGGTTCCAGTTGCCTCTTCACAGTTCATGTCACCCATACAGCAGCAACCCAAGCATCTTTTTTCTGCTATTAGCTACCCATTTTCCTTCCTGAATCATAGAATTTCCCATAATCCCCAACTTTACACCCACTGTTTCTGTCTTTGTGGCTTGGCCCTCCTTCATTGCCTAATAAGGCTGGACAATACTTCCACTCCTCACAGTTTAATGAATGGGACTTTAATTTTGAGGATGGAGAATAAATAAAATAAATCATTTTCCTTCTTTTTATTAGGCTTAGAGTATGGTGTGGTGTGTTTACTTTAAAAGAGGACTACTCATACTACATGTAACATCCAAAACTGTTGTATAAAGGCCCTTAATAAATTCATGAAGCTTTCCTTATACGGCGAGGACCATCATAAAATGTATCTGTGAGGTGTGTATGAAAGAGCATTTACTCTGTGTCTAGTCAGTGGTGTTCCCAACCTCTGCCAGGCTGTTTTTAAAAATAATTTTCTTCATTAAACACAGACACACACAAGAACCAATGTTTCTTATTAGCAAATAATTCTTTGTTCACCAGTGAGTGATGCTACCAAAGTGACAAGTAAAGAGCTGTGGACTTTTCAGGCTTTACAATTTAGAGAATGCATCAAATGGGTAGTTTAGCTTAAAGGGCTATCACACCAATTAGCCTTCGTTCCCCAAAGTGAAGAAAAAAAACAGTGCCGATTCAATCACTTTCATATATTGCTAAAATAGAGGAAGAGCCATCCTCATCATAAAACTAAATTTACCATTTTAAAGGGAGGATGGTGATGATCACCAGGTTATAAAAGGAATTGGAGAATTTTGAATTTATCTAAAAAGGTCCTCCAAGACCATTCAGGAAAGGAACACAATGTAATTTTCACAATTTCTCAGTCGTGCTTTACTTTTAAAGTGACATTATAGGCCCTGTCTGTTGCCTGCACAGGATTCCCTTATATTCCCAATAAAACAAAAGCAACTTAGCTTCTGCTGCTGCTTATAATTGGCATTTCAGTCTTTCCGCTTAGTTAGCAGAACTTCCCATGAAAGATATCGAACCTATTTGAAGTTGTCAAAAATCCCTTAGAAAATAGGGGTTTTTGTGGAAGCAACCTGCCAATAATATTGAGCGAGCTAAATAAGGAAAAGGACTAAGCAAGTCTGGCCCCTATCCAAGCTCTGAATGCACTGTCAGTGTGGCAGGGCATTCATTCAAAAGATCGTCTCCTTGGCAGCAGAAAAGCAAAGTTCAAAGGGAATGTTTCAAGGAAGCTAATTTCATGTTTGCGTTTCATCTCCATATTAAAGAAACATCAGACTAGTGGTATTTAGAGAAATGCTAAGGCTAAATCCAAATTCGGGGACTCAAACTATGTTTGCCATTTGAGAGAATAGCCATTAGAGAGAATAACCATAAATACAGAAATATTTTTACAAAGGACATTAGATTCCTATAAACTTTGTACTCCCAGAAAAAGAAAATGAGAGTATTCTGTTTCCTGATATACTGTATTAACTGTATTTATCAGTCATTGGAGATGATGCTATTCAATATATCTTTCTTTAAGGGCTGTCTAGCTCTCTTTCCCCTCTGGAATTCCAAATGTGCCAGGCTGCCACATTTTCTTACCATCAAATTCTAAAATATTCCTGGACAGGTAAAATAGTCTCTGTCACATGCCTTTTACTTTGGATGTTTATATTTCTTATGCAATTTTAATGTGTCTGTAAATCAAAGCATCTACTGGAAGCAAAATGTGAATCTGGAGTTTGCTGATATTTTGTGCCAGAATTGGGAGATGTTTATTGAATGCCTAGGAATTTTACGTCTTTCAGATGGCTGGCATGCCATCTGAATCTTACTAAACTGCCAATGGCCATCATGGGGCCAGATTTTTATGCAGAAAACTTTAATACTGACAACAAAATGACTTTTATTGAAGCATGTCTTCAAATTGAAATAAAGGGGATTGCACTAGGAAAAGTTATTGAACAAAGCTTTCTTATACATACAATTAATTGAGTCAGTTAAGCCCAGCTAATATCCTGCCTTCTAGTCTCTAGGTTCATCCACTGACCAGACCCAACCGACTTCAAACACCAGAGAGCTATTCTAATGGTCCTGCCCAGGGTGTAAGCCAAGGGCTGGCCCTGCTGGGTATAACCAAGGAGGAAGCCATTACTGTAGTAGCATATAATATATTCACATACAGGCCAGAGAAAGGAAAACAGATTTTATTTAATAGTTTTCTCAATACTTTAGAAGAGGGCAAAAGGAAATATAATTTTTATTCAACTAGAGAAGAAAGGGAAATATTCAACATAAAATCAAAGGAGGAAAAACAGGGGTGGACCTTAGCTCTTGATATCTTATTCTTTTCCACAGAGCTGAGACATCTTAGATTGAGGAAAATTTAAGTGAAGTGTGAAGTTGTGACCAAGAAGAAAGAATAGAAATTGACCCATCATGGCTGAGTTCCACACTTTTTCACAACAAACCAAAATGAGGGTGATTCTCACTGTCAGAGAATGACGCACAAACTTGTACTACCTCTGGGATCCCCTCTGGTGTGGATCTCATAGAACTCTGTGAATCAGAAGGAATCTAGTTATTCCATGGGGGCCACCTGTCCCCATCTGGGCCAGGGTTCGGATGGCAGGGAGTATACGGTAAACCCTAATCCTTGGGTTTTGTGCCCTCCTGTAAGGCCTGGCCTTCCAGAAGGAAGAAACTCAGGTGGAAAATGTCTTGAAATACCTGACCATGAAGTGCCATATGGTAGGGAGAATATTTTTAATTTTAGATTATAATTTGAAATAGATGATAGCTTTGTCCTGGAGTAAAATGAGCTTTAAATCTCTGTCTTTTTCCTCAAATACGAATACAAAAATTAGATGGGTTTTTTTAGGTTCACAAATACATAATGCTACTTATTTCTCTCCCACAAAACAACACTTTGACCTCAGTTCCCCAGACATGTCACACAAAGCCACATTGGGTGGATAACCCTTACATGGCAGATAGTGAGAGGGCGTGCTCTCCCCGTCCCAAAGCTCTGGAGTGTCCGGCCTAATTGGCTATCACGTGTGGGCCTCATTAGAAGAATGTGCAACTGCTATACATGGTAAAGAATGTATTTCTGATAATATTTCAGTGAGGTTTGGACCAAGGCCAAGAGTCTCTCTGGCAGACTAAAGCCACTTTACTTCTAGCGAGAAGATTCCTGATAACGATATATAAACAAGGCACCTAGGATCACAAGGTCACACCACCCCACTTCCTCACCCACTCTTCCACCTCTTTTCAAGGATGAATGTTCCCAGGCAATTAGTCACGCCTCCTTTTCTACCTTAGTCTCCTGTTAGTTTTTACTCTGACAGTTTGCCTCAAGGGCTTTAGAAATTCAGGGCCAACTTCTGAAAGATATTTTTTAAAGATATGAATACTAGCAAAACTTCATCTGATTTAACACAAAAATTCCTCCCCTGATGTAAAATACTATCATTTTTAGAGAAAATTTTACTATTTTAAAAAAATGCTTTATTAATGAAAGCCTTCATATTATAAATAATAACAATGCTTGATTTTAAATAGTTTCTGAGAAAAAGAATAAAGATACAGTTTCCTGTGTATTATCTTGTTTCATTGCTTAATATGTTCAAGATTTGTGATTTGCCAAAGCCAACAACGGACAAAATTTTTGAGCCTGGTTCGAAATTTTGCTTTAGCCAGTACTAAGTGGGGAACCAAGACTATTAGGAATAATAAGACTGATTATTATGAAGAATTAACGCTGGCTATTACATTAGAAGATACCTGAGCAAATATCTTACTTTAGAAACGAAGAAATCCAAGTCCCTGAATGTTAAGCACCCTTAAAAGCAGACCTGCAAGGGGCTTAGCACTGGTGCCAGAGGCTGTTTCTTTGGATGCTCGTTAGCTATATGGCCACATGCTAACAACATAACCCCTGTAAGCTTCAGCTTGATGGGGCTAATGATCATGCAAACCTCATACGGGTCATGGGGAATAAACAAGCTGATAATCGCAAAGCACTCAGTGTGGTGCTGAGGAGGAACTAAATAAATATTAGATACACTATTGTAACAGGCAGCATTGAAGGAAGAATCAGAGGAAGGGCATTAAGTCAGAGGGGGTTTTTCTGATTATCTTTTTCCAAAAATTGACTGTTGGTAGAATAATGGAAACACTATTCAAAACGTACAATCCAGAAAAGCCTCTGGTATGATATTAAAATTTGGTGTAAACTGAAACTTCACTATATTGAATATTAGAGAGAGAAGCCTACTGGTTAAAAGCATAGACTCCTGGGTTAAACAGTCTGGATTAAAATTTCATCTCTCCCACTTTCTGGCTGTAAAAATAAGCAACTTATTTAACTTCTCTGTGCCTCATTTTCTTCTTTTCTCCATAAAAGGACACAATAATAGTACCTGTCTCACAGCGTTCTTGTGAAAATGGAGTGAATTAATATTTGAAAGTACTTAGCATAGTGTCTGTGCAAGTGTTATAAAGTGTTAAGTATTATTGTTACTAGTATGTTATTATACTACAGAACCATCCTGCACACTATCCAAATTATTTTTATACTGGAAGCACCCAAAGAAACTTGTAGTGATCATTTTACTTCTAAAACCATCTAGAATCATGGAATCTGATAATGAGATTAGACTGAGGCCCCAGCATATAATTCTATTCTTAAGAATAATTCACTGGAATTTTAGAAATGCCTGATTCTGTAAAACCCTGGATGACTCACAGATAACACCGTAAATGCAGAATCTGACTCACCCCTACCTTTAAAATTAGTGCTTGTCAGCTTCTTCTGCCCTGAGGCAACCCCTGACAGGCGCTCAGTAACACAGCAGGATGACTTCCTATTCAGTAGAATGTTAATCATCTTTTTTGGTTTTGTTATTGTGAAATCACAGCACTTTCAGGGAGCAATGAACTAGTCCAGCCATTTTACAGATGAGGAAACTGAGATCCAGAAATGCAAACTGGTAGCCAACAGGCAGCCAGTGAAAAATGAGGACCACAGAGGGCAATATTTTAAGCATATTGGACTGCCTTCTCTAGTCATCAGACAGAGTTCTGACTTCACGCTATAAATCTGATTAACTGGACCCATATTTTATAAATAAGGAGCTTAAATAGTAGCTGTATTTCACTTGGTTGAACTTCAAATTATTTTAGATGAAAGTAATGTATCTTTTTGGATATCAGACTCTTGCTTAAAAATTTATGTACTTTAAAATTCCTGTTACAGAGAACATAAACAGTACATTGGGTTTGATCAGTCAGTGAAAAATTAATCTCAAGGGATAAATGTTTCATCTGCCAGGGCCTCAGAGAGCTAAATAACAAGCAATTTTCTAAATTTCGTCCTAAAAATCGCCTGTTTATGTGATATGGATTAGTAGCTTACTCACAGAGGCTGCCCACCCTCTGCAAGACCACCTCTCCTGAATAGAATCATCACGATATACCACCACCAAGGGTGTGCACCGTGACTCGGAAATACAAGCTGCAGCTGCTTCTTCTTATCCTAAGGTTCAGAGTTGAGTTAATCATATATCTTACTCATGTCACGCTACTATCCACCTCACAAGGCCTAGACCATGTTTTATTAATTTTATTTTTTCCCCTTAATGT
This sequence comes from Anoura caudifer, assembly GCA_004027475.1. NCBI lineage: Eukaryota > Metazoa > Chordata > Mammalia > Chiroptera > Phyllostomidae > Anoura > Anoura caudifer. Next base: position 88,749 of record PVKU01000352.1, on the reverse strand, counting down.
CTCATCCTAACCCCCGTTGTCCTCTTTGCTAGAGGCATCCACACTAATGTTTATAAAACATAAATGTATTTAGGTGTGTTTGTATCTTTGAGAAATACATAAAGTTGTTCGTGTGACCATATGTGTTTCATTCATATACATGTAACTTCTCTATAAAACATTTTCTTTTTTCATTCAACATATGTTTTTAAGATCTCTCCATGTTGCTTTGTGTGCATCTAGATAACTAATTCTAAGTGGTGCATAGAATTCTACTACATATGTCTCTCCCACAAATGACTAATCCATTATCCTAGCAATAGACCCCTCAGTCCTCTCCAGCTTGCTGCCTTCTCACATAGAGCATCAGTAAACACGCTCAAACCTGCTCCCTCCTAGTCCTGTGTGAGAGTACTCAGGAGTGGGCTCTTAGCACATATGACCAGATTTCTCTAAGCACTGCCAGGTAACTCTCCAGAGTAGTTGTTCTGGTTTAGACTTCCACTAGCAGGGCAAGAGGATTTCCCAATTCCCTTACCAATAGTTTGTATTATCTGACGTTCTGATATTTATCTGTGTAATGGATGATAGAGTGTTTTAGACCTGTTCTAGTCTATCAGTTCTCTCAAATGTTTGAACCTTCTCCCTTTGGTTCATGAGGACTCTGAATCCTGCACATACCTTTCACAGGCCCTGGACCACTAGAAATACCAGCTCAGGACCATCTAGGTAGACTCTTCGCTCACAATCCTGCTCCACTCTTTATACATCATGGAAGGTCATGCTGGCCTCAGAACTTCTCTAAGAAGTTTCCATTCTCTCAAAAGAGGGGAATTCTAGGTTCTCCTAGAAACTTTCTGGATGTTTCTACTCACCCTGTGGGAGTTTCCTTGCACGGAGCCAGTACACGGTGCTGAGTTCTTGTCCTTCATCCCTTCCTCTCTCTCTCTCTCTCTCCCTCCCTTCCTTTCTTCCTCTCCTCTCCCTCTGCCTCCTAGGTGTGAAGCATCTTCAACTTTTCCCTTTTGACTGATAGGAAGTGTCTCCCTTTCTTCTTCTCTCTTTCCCCAGGTGACATTCTCACTGTTCTTCCCTTGGGCAATAATGGGGGGAAGGTGATAGGGAGAGAAATTGTATTACTACAGGGGAAAATATATTGGAAATTTTTGAAAGAGTATTGTCTACATGTACTTACTCTTCCATACAAATAACACTTTAACCATTCCAAAGTACTTTCGCATATCATTTGACCTTCTCAAAAACCTAGATAGAGAAGTTGTTACCATTTGCAGACAAAAATAGAAACCAAGGCTGAGAAAAGTGAAAGAATTTTGTGCAGTAATAAGATAGATAACCCACAGATAACCTATTTGAGAAGAATTCATATGTCTTTTACAAGTTTACCCCTAAGCATATCAGGAAACCTTTTTAGAATAGCAAATCTCCCCATTTTCTCTTTTGTGGACCTGGCCCTCTGAGCCAAAAGGAAATTCTGGCACAAAAATGAGGACTGCTTTGTCTCTGCTTTGCAGCAGGAACTTATGGCTGCTCTTAAGCATTTGCAGGAACCTCTGAGTTCTTGTCCTTCTGTTGGCAATTTTTCTATAATTAAAAAAACATTCTAAAATATGATCATCACTGTTATACTTAGAACCAAACAGGCAGCTGTTTATTTTTTCAGTCTGTATTGTACTTATTAAATTATACCTTAGTGTAACAAAGATTATAGATTTGATCCATTTTGTGGAATAACCATTTTAAATGTCTAATTCTCTGATTATACATACCTATACACACAGTTTATTTTAATAATCTAATTGTACTTTAATCATGTAATTGCAATTTTTTTCTGGGAAAGAAACATATTTTCCACCTATTTCCAAAACAACTTCAAATGAAATACATTTGGAGGACACTTTCCTGTGTCCCAAGTGAGCATTTTCTGCCAGCTGGTTAACAAAGACCATCTCCGCTTGAAGGGAGGCAGCTTGGGTTAGTGACCAGAGACAGACCTAGTTGTGAATCCTAGCTTCCTACAGCCGACCAGCTGGGGGTGGCTTTAGGCAAGTGACTCAATCTCCAAACCTCAGTTTTTCTCAGTACTGATAAGAAATAATAATAGTATTTGTGCTGAAGGGTTAATGCAAAAATTCAATGAAGTTATACATTTTTTTGTAAAGAGCCTAGCATGTAGTAAGCACTAAAAATGTTACTTTTCTTCTTTTTGGTAAAGAGCCAGCTAGGAAATATTTTAGTTTTGTGCCTTTATAGTGTGAAGGCAGCCATAGACAATAAGCAGATGAATGAGCATGCCTGTGTCCCAACAAGACTTCCTGTGTTGTGTATTATATTTGATATAATTTTAGCATGTCTTAATACCTTATTCTTACTTTGATTTTTTAACCACTGAAAAATGAAAACAAAACATTTTTAACTCTGGGTTGTATAAAAAACAGGCAACAAGCCCACTTTGGCCTGAAGGCTGTAGTTTGCTGCTTCCTGCTTTAGAAGAGAAGACCCTGTTATTATTTACACTAAGATGTCTGAGCATTATTTGAAAGAGCAATGCATTTTTTCAACTCCTAGTTATTTTATAATTTTGTTCCAATGATCACTGTTTTTTTGATGAGGGTTATTTTAAAGCCCATTGTTTGGGCTGAGTGAGGACCGCAGCCTGAGGGCTGGCTGAGTGGCACAGGGCTCGACACATTCCGTCCCCACTGTGTGATGCCTAGCATGTAGCAAGCACTAAAAATGCTACTTTTTCTTTTTCTTTTTCTTTTCCTTACAAAAAATGAACAGAATCATCATGAACACCACTGTTGTACTCCAGAAAATCTACACTAGAAATGTCTCAGAGAATATTTTATCTTTGAAATGATTGACAGAAACAGGTGTTTGTGTGTCTTGTTGTCCAAACATGCGGCCTGGTTCAGCCCTTTGCACACAGTAGGAACCTGGTATGCTAGAGAAAGAAGCATCAATAAATGAATGTAAACTCTATGTGAGCCTACAGCATAAGCGATTAACATAATAGCAAATGTCATTCAGATGAATGGTCTCAATCAAATAAAACTGTATTTGGGGCAGAGTCTCATTCTCTGCTTCTCTCTGTGTATTTCTTGAATACACAAAGTACCCTTTGAAGACAAGGAGAGTGTCTCATATGGATGAGATACCTAGGGAGAAAAGAAATATGGGGGAGTGGGAGGGAAACTAGGCCTGTGTTGCATTTTTTAAGGAATAAAGAAGTATTTAATGCTGACTTTTTTTCTTATAGAACTAAGAAATGCTTTTTGAGTCATCCAAAAGAGCAAAATCCATGTAACCCTAATCAACGTGGCCTTTTCTATGCAAGTGTATTGAAATGTTTCAGAATTGCTTTTGTCCATAACCTATTCAATGTATCCTCTCTAGAAAAAAATCCTCTTTTCTGTATATCGAGTAGTCCAAAAACATAGCATGTCACTTTTATTCCAAGCAAATAGAAATAGACAAATCCAGGATAGTAATTAACCAAAATAAGAGCTTCTCTCAACAACTGTCCATACATGCCCTGCTCCAGAGCATGGGCAAAACAGGCCCGAGAGGAAAGATAGCAAAGCTTAAGCCAGATTTAAAATAGTGCACTGTAACAGTTAAGGCTACTTCTCACTCCAACACACAAAGCAATTGGCAGGAAAGGGAATCCAAACCCTGTATATAGTCAAGCACAAAGTATGTATTGAAGTCCCTTAGAACACATAACATTCTGCTAGGTCTCTGGGGACCCTATGAAAGAATGATGAGACACAGAGCCCAGAACACTACCAGTTTCCCCTCATTGGGCTCTGCCCCTTCAACTTCTCAACTCTGCACACAGAGTGAGCAGCTTACTAAAAACCTGCCCTAAAAACCTGTAGATTTCCAACCAAACCCAGACAGGGCTGTGCCACAACTACATGGCAATATATTAGGTTACACCTGATGAACTACGCTTCCCTTTTACATATAAGCCAAGTGTTTCTCAGGTCAGGCCCAGGAGACCACTGAGTTTATAACCAAGTGCAGTGAGTGGGAAAAAAATAAAGGCCAAAATCCAATATCAGCATTAGGACAGAGTAACTGAGGAGGCTGAAAGGTATAGTCAGCAGAACGAAGGAGTGATATGAAGGAGAAAGAAAAATAACAGGCTAAAGGATATTGTCAGAGTGATTATACCTGAGGGAAGGAACCCCCTTAAAAAAATAGTTTGCATTGTTTTCAAAGCTAACAAGGAAAGAAAATTACCGTAATAGCTATCTTTATTATTCACTACCATGTGCCAGGTGCTATTTAAAAATGCATTACATATATATTAATTTACTTAATTATAATCCCCACAACCCTGTGAGATAAACATTATTATCATGCCCCTTTTTCAGGGAAGGAAACTGGGGTTCAGAGAGGTGAATATTACACAGCTATTAAGCGCCTGAGCCTTACTAGGCTCAGTAAAGACTCAGATAGTCAAGCCATAGCCCACTTGCTTCTCCATTCCACATACTGCTTTTCAATAGGGAAAACTAGGGGCCAATAATTCTTGGCTCAGCCTGTATATTAATAGCACATACTTGTGTCTGGGTCTCTTGGTTACCACTCAGAAGCAAGCCCCCCAGGGTAACACGGTGGTCCTCGCTAACCTCCCAGCTTCTGAACATCACCCCTTCACCACACACAGGAGGAAACAAGCTCTCTTTCAGGCCAGAGTGGATGTAAGGTACGGTTTATGAAAGGATCCTATTTGGCCCTTTCTGTTTGACCCACTATTAAGCCCCCATAAAGCTTCCTGGTCAAAGAAAAGCTTCCTTAATGAGAAATTCCCCATGAGGGCAAACTTGTCATTCTCTCAAGCCAGATTGTCATGGAAACTTTTTATAAAGAAGAGCTCAACACTCAAGTCTTTGGGCAGCAAAAGAAGCCACGCAGTTAGTCTTTTGTAAAATTATACAGATTTATTCACTGCCACAAGTGAAGCAATGGCGCAAGTTCCTTTCACTGATGAACGGAAGTGGAACACAAGGAGAGGAGCACAGTGGGGACGGAATGTGTTGAGCCCTGTGCCCCTCAGCCAGCCCTCAGGCTGCGGTCCTCGCTCAGCCCAAACAATGGGCTTTAAAATAACCCTCATCAAAAAAACAGTGATCATTGGAACAAAATTATAAAATAACTAGGAGTTGAAAAAATGCATTGCTCTTTCAAATAATGCTCAGACATCTTAGTGTAAATAATAACAGGGTCTTCTCTTCTAAAGCAGGAAGCAGCAAACTATAGCCCTCAGGCCAAAGTGGGCTTGTTGCCTGTTTTTTATACAACCCAGAGTTAAAAATGTTTTGTTTTCATTTTTCAGTGGTTAAAAAATCAAAGTAAGAATAAGGTATTAAGACATGCTAAAATTATATCAAATATAATACACAACACAGGAAGTCTTGTTGGGACACAGGCATGCTCATTCATCTGCTTATTGTCTACGGCTGCCTTCACACTATAAAGGCACAAAACTAAAATATTTCCTAGCTGGCTCTTTACAAAAAGAGTTTGCTGACCCCTTTCTAATAATGATAAATGATAAGTGTATTGCCCTGACAAATTTTTCACTAATTTGTCGAATTGTAGTTTTTAATTGTTAGAAAACAGTGAAGCATTTTGTGACCTATCCCAGTAATTAATTTCTAAAACCCTATGCTAAATAGACATTGCAACCTATTCTTCACTCTAATGATAAGTTGAGATCCCTTAATTGCTTCAAGGGGCATGTTTTCTCTTACACTAAAATGATGTCTGACTGATACAAACCAGGGCCTTTCTTCAAACGCCTGAGTGAAGCAAAGCAGAAAACATCCCATGCGCGCGGACATTCACTTGGCAGGAACATGTTGCCGCTAAGCTTGAAACCAAAACAATTAAAGCCAGTAAAGACAGAGCACGTGGGCTTCTGTTCCTGCCTGTTGCTTATTCCAAAATCCTCAAATCCACAGAAATGTTTTGGTGCAGCTTTTCATTAAGCATTTCAAATGGAAAACAGGGCACCAGCCTTCTTAGAATCTGAGGAGTGTGTTGTTGTTATTGTTGTTTGTGACTAGCCTTTGATGGTGGCTGACCCATGAGGGCAGACCTGCCATTTGTATTTCTCTTAAAAAGAAGTGAACTGTCACAGGATTCAACTGCTTTGTTGTCATGTTACATACATATATGTAATGTCCTACCGTCTGCAGAGCTGATGATTCTCTTCCATGCTGCGCCCCAAACAGATGCTTCTAGAATTGTTCCAAATCTGGCATTGTCGTTGACTTCAAAAGTTGCTCCCTAAGCAGAGGCTTTGGAGAAAGACACAAAACAGACTCACCAATTATTATAATTCAGGCATCTCCTAGGACTTCATAAACGTGCTGTAATAAATTATGTTATCTCCCTGAGTTACATGAAAGTTTTATTTGTATTCAAATAATAAACTAAGCAGCAACTTCTTCATGGGAGGTACTGGCAAGAAAGAAGTTCCCAATTAAGGGCCTAGGAGTCTGTGATCCAGTCCCAGGGCCTCTGTACCTGCTCTAAACTGGGACAATGGAGAAAATGTTCTAGGCTTGGGTCAACTTCCCATTATTCAAACACATTTTAAAGTTGTGCAGAACTCTGTGAAGACATCTATCTCGTGGCCTTAATCGGAAAATTAGTCATGACTCAGATACCAAAGACTCCTCTAAACCAGTTTGGGAAACTGCTGAGGGACATTCAACATTTTTTAAAATTTGTTGTTGTTGACACCATTACGGATGTCCCCCATTTTCCTCACCTTTGCCCACCTCCACCCAGCCCCCAGCCCCCCTCCCCTGACCTTTGCTGCACTGTTGTGTGTGTTCGTGGGCTATGCATATATGTCCTTTAGCTAATCCCTTCACCTTCTTTTACCCAGTACGCCCACTCCTCCCTCCTTCAACGTCTTCAAAAGCTGTTCTAAAACATGGTTATAATCAAATGCAATATTTTTCCCCAACAAAATGAAAACTTTGTCTCTGGCTTGCATTCAACCACTTCAAGAGATATAATTTACCTTAGTCCAGAAATTTATTCATTTTTATAAGTAGTTTTGAAAAGAAATAGGCCAGCAGGAAAATCTATTTAGCCAACCAAAATTTTCATTGGTTCTACTGAGTAAGTAATGCCACTGTTTGCCTTTGCTAGCCATTACTAACCCTATCTGAGTCAAAGAAGACAAATATCGCTCTACCACAAAACCAGATTTTTTGTTTAAAAAAAAATGAGCCAAAGGGAATTTTTTAAATGTAGGGGCAGGCAGCACACACTTAATTAGGCCTAGGCTTGCTGCCTGATTTCCATTAGGCCCCTGCCTGATTCTGATTTGGCCCACACTAAGCACTTGTAGGCCACTGGGCACGAAGGCCAGTGCTTATTTTCATGGCTGTTTCAATTCATCAAGGAAATCCTTTGAAAGATGAAAGAAACTCCACATTTTTTCACCTGTTGTTCTTTCTTGTGTGCCTGTCACTTCACTAGCCAAACTCGCTTCAAGCCAAAGCAAATGCTTTCCAAACCTCTACAGCATTCCTTTGAAGATCTTAAGTTAAGTATTTTCTTATGCTGACCAGTATAGCTTCCAAATAAGGAATAAAAAAATAACGTTGTTCTTAAGTTATTTTTTTAAATACCAGAAATGTAAAAACACATTCCAATATGTGCAAAAAAGAAGAAGAAAAATTCCTCTTCTCCAAGTTTAGAAGTCTTGAGTCAAATACACCTGATGTTCATTACCACACCCACAGCACATTGCTCATGTATGACAAAGTTCCTGCGAAGACCATATGCTGTTTTTATTATTACCACTTCACAAGTTTTCCCAGGCTTGCTAGGAAAAGTATTTTATAAGGCCAGCCCACTGAGTGGGCTCATCTTACTACACTGATGAAATTTGGTTTGCTCTTTACTTGATTAGCAATAAACATCTCTCCTTATTTCTAACAGCACGGCAATTAGGACCCTGACCTGTCACCACTAACTTCAAGTTTTGGCTTTCATCAAAAGAAAAGGAGTTTGCCAAGAAGGAAAAACACAGCTCTACCTTCAAGCTAAAAATAGTTCTGTCTTCTAGAAAATATGCACTTTCACACGGCTCCAGTAAATGTTCTTCAGGCAGCTTACAAGAGATACTGAAAGAAGTACACAGTGGACTCTACCTAGTTTGAGGTACTCATTTAGCTGAAAGCGATGCAAAGTAGCAAAAGCTGATATGAAAAAAAGCAGAAAAGACAACCCAGTTGATAGAAGGGGAAATGAGGCCTCACTCATCTGTTGATACTCTTTGAGAAAGTCGAAAATAGATAAGACAAAACCACTGGACATAGAGAAGATATTTCAACTTCCTTTTTACAAGAGTCTATACCAAAGGCTTTTTAAAAAAAAAAAAAGTTTTAAATGTTACAGTAAAGATATATTCTTAGAAAATCAACTAAAAACAAAAAAACAAAGTAGAGGCAATTCCCTAGATGTATCTTATTTAGCATAATCATGGATTATCTATGTTATTACTGTTATTCTTATAATATTTTAGATAGCCTCTTATTATTAAATGCTTGCCACATCCCAGGTACTGTACTAAGCACTTCGTGTAAGTTATCTTCTTCAATACTCTCAAGAGCATCAGTAGGTAGCTAACACTATCTCAATGTTATGGAATAACCAAGGCTCAGAGATGTTAAATAGTTTGCCCAAGAAACTCTGCTAGTAAATGATGCAAAATTAAGAGTAAGTTGTTAAAGTACTTTTCAGCAGTAATTTGATTTCTCTGAAGTTTTCACAGTGAAAAATCATTTAGATATCTATAATGTTTTCTTATCACATGCATTTATTTATGTACAATATATCAAATAAATAACCAATGCCTTCCTCACCCTCAGGGGATTTGGAATTCACCACAGATCACTTCTCCAATCCTTGCTCATTCTTGATGTTTCTCAAATGTGAGTAAAGTTATTTCATTCCATGGAAATTATGAGCACCAACTGTGGACCAGGCAACATATAACTATCCTAAACTTGATTATGGAAAGCAATGAATTTACCATTATCGAGCAGGATGTTTCTCCTACAGCTAGAGTTTGCTCCATCCTCACAGGCCTATGGCAACAAATGAGGTTGCATTTATCAGCTAACCCAGATTGCATGGCTTCCCCCTCACCTCTCAGACATCCATCAATCAAGGACTGCCCGGGCAACTCTAGTAAATCCTGGGGGTCATGTCACCTGTGGTAAGGAACAAGCCTTGTCAGACACCATGTGGCTTCTAATTCCTCCTGCCTTTTTCCAATCCCTCCATGGAGTCTTTTGGAGCTGCAAGAGAAGTGTGCTTGCTCTCTCTCTCTCTCTCATCTCTCAATTGCATTGCCTTCTGTTAGAGAGGTGCCTAAGTAATCTTGCTTGTACCTCCAGCAACCAACAGAGTTTTAGCAAAACAACTCTTTTCATTTCCATTTATAGCTTTCACCCCTCGTCTCTGTAAGACTGAGACATGATCTAAATGGTGGCCTGGAGTAGGGACAAATTTGAGTCATAGATACCACACCATTCTCAGAATGTCCCCTCTCCTCTGATGATTGAGGCTTGTTACTAGAGCAAGTCATTACCCTTTGCTTCCTCAACCCTTATAATAATCTCCCAGGATGACCTTCAGTCCTTTTACAAAAAGACTTCAGACATGCCCTGCCCACCATAATTATAACATGCCCAGAACATGGCTGAACCTCTAGGAAAACCACTGTATAGCCTCATGGCCATGTTCAAACACCCACCCTCACCCCCACTACAGATACATATCCCTTACCAGAAAATAAGTACCTCAGGGTAGGGGTGAGAATGCTAAAGATAGAGCTAAATTATCCCTGTGTTGTGATATGGCTTATTGGGGGTTTGGGGGTTAAGAAAGATAGAGCATACTTTCAGGTATATGAATAGACCACCAGGAGACAATGATAAGGACCATCCAAGAACAGCTGCTATAGAATTGTAAAAATAAATAAAGTTCTGGTAGGATGGATCTACGATGGTAATTTAGAGGATAAGCAGGAATTAGCCACAAAAAGCCCAAAGCACTAAAGATCTGTTTTCATGGCACCTAACAGAGTGAGTTACAACTTCAGAGAACTTAAGTTCAGCTTCCTCAAAACTGAAAACTATGTCTTGTGCCCCACTGACATCCTCTCAACCCATTTCTCTACCCTTGGCTGCCTGTATCATTAGTGGACAGTTTCCTTCACGAACCAATGGGTTCCTACCTCAAGCATCTGTGTCTCTTTGCCTGGGGACTTCCTCTGCCTGAGGAGCATGCTCTGCCCACTCCCAGGATAAGCCAGAAATAGTGGGGAGTGCATTCTTCCAGGACTAAGCCTGCACCTGTGAATTGCACAGGACAGTGGATAAATGCCCCAGCTTCCTTGCCCCTTGCTGGAATCACAGTCTTAGGGTGTGCCTGGCAGGACTGAGTCCCAAGTGTCCCCAGGTACCGACTCCTGAAATAACTCCACTGCCTTTCCTCCCATCTCTGTCTCATAGCCCTGCTCCCTCAATGCGCTTCCTGGAACCACTTCAAAAGTCACCTACCTACCCCAAATCCTTGTCTTAGGATTGGATTTAGGAAAAAAACACGAACTAACATGACTTCTTTCAGGTAAGAATTCTCTAAAATGCAAATTAACTCACTATACTTATGCACAGAGTTTTGCACAGAACTCTGAAAGCAAAAGAAAGCAAAGAGTTTTGAAGGAAAACAATACTAATTCCAGATTTCCTTTACTCCATTTCACCACTTGGGAAGTGACTTGAGTCCAAAGGTCAGAGAGAGAGAAAAGCTTCCCGGAAAGATCGCCTTGCACAGAACCAAGCTTAAGGTTGTCAGGGAAGATAAAGGGGAAGCAGAAGGAATCTCTCTTCATTTCTCAATTTCATCCTCTGTTTCATGGACACATGATCCCTGGCTTCAAGGAACTCAGTCGGTGGAGGAAAAATAATTAAAAATTATAATTAAAATAATCAAAATGTACTAACTGTCATCACTGAGTGCTATTGCCATGGAGGGGGAAACATTTCAGTAAATATTCATTGAGAAAATGAATGAATAAACTGTGTCAGTGGAAAGTATATTTCTAGCAAATTTTTAAAAATGAGCAGGCCTTGACTTGACTGGTTTGGCTCAGTGGGTTGGGCGTCATCACAGAAACTGAAAGGTCACCAGTTCAATGCCCAATCAGGGCACATGCCTGGGTTGGGGGCCAGGTCCCCAGTTGGAGTGCGCAAGAGGCAACCAATCAATGTATCTCCCGTATATCATTGTTTCTCTTCCTTTCTTTCTCCCTCCCTTCCTCTCTCTAAGAGTAAATAAATAAAATGTTTTTTTAATAAAAATTTTAAAATGAGCAGGTTTTTACCAAAAGAAGGGATGAAGGGCCATTCCAGGCAGAGGAAATAACATAAAACTGGAAAAGATCTAGAATGTACAATCAGTCTAAAAATCACTAGCTCTCGAATTGGGTTGCACATTGGAATTATCTGGGAATTTATTTTTAAAGTAAGGCTTGAGTCAGGTCCCCAGAGACTCTGACTGAACTGCTATGGGACAAGGCCTGGCACTTGAATTTTTTTAACTTGCCCAAGTGATCTTAATAGACAGCAAAGTTTAAGAACCCCTACTGGACCATCCTGCAAGCTTCCTTATTTCTGCCTTGTCTTTTCTCCCCAAAAATGCTCACTAAATCCTCTAGCAAGTCACAGACTATGACAAGTTTCAACAAATTCACTGGAGCTCCTTTTGTCCTGTGTTGTCGTCTATCCTCTCCTCAGCAAAAATTAGATGACCCTAAATTAGCCCCATAATGATTTCAGGCAGCCATAGGAACTGAACAAAAGAGACGATTGGGTCTTTTTAGTCCAGTCCCATAACCTGCCATGTGCCAGCGGACCTTGCAGTGGATTAAAAGCACAGATCTCACCTTCTTTCTCTCACTTCCAGTCCATTCCCTCAGCTCCTGTATCTCTGAGGCTTTTATTGTAACAAGGAATTATAAATTGTGCGGAGGGAGATCCTCCCCATTTGCCATGGAGCTTACAAAATGATTCCCCTGGAGACCATAGCAAAGTTAATGTCACATACAACTTCAGAATAGGAAGAACGAAGTGGCTTTGGGTTAGTACAGAAATTGTTAGCTGCAGCATCCACATGAAGATCAGAATACTGCTCTCAACACCTCTTCTCCTTTGTGCCTTTACGGACAGGTTAAAGAGGGAGGATGCTTTATGCCTGGTGGAAACTATTACGGCAGGAAACACCCACAAGAAAGAATTCTTCCTAATGGAGACTTAAGCAACTTTATTTCTGTTTCTAACACTTAGCATTCATCCATTCCTTTTTTAGAAAATAGAGTTTTGTGTGTGGGTATGTCACTATGACATCCCAATAAAAGACGGTGGGGGGAGCATTATTTCATGTGACATTTGAAAACCTAACCTCTATCAGCTGAAGGTCATTCTTCCCGTGACTGGGAGCCCCAGCACAGCAAGCATGCAGCAAAATCAGGGGCTGAGACCCCCTTTCTGGCACGCTCACTAGGTTTCTTTTTTTCACTCATTCATTCCATTACTGAGCACCTTCTCTATAACCTGCATTTTGGAGGACACTGTAGAGCAATGTTTCCAAGTCTGATGGTAAATCTCCCAGCACTCTTTGGAAAAATACAGGTTCCCAGCCCTGGCTGGTGTGGCTCAGTGGACTGAACGTTGGCCTGTGAACCAAAGGGTCGCAGGTCAATTCCCAGTCAGGGCACTTGTCTGGGTTGCAGGCCAGGTCCCCAGTAGAAGGCACATGAGAGGCAACCATACATTGATGTTTTTCTCCCTCTCTTTTTTCCTCCCTTCCCTTCTGTCTAAAAATAAATAAATAAATAAAATCTTTAAAAAGAAAAATACAGGCTCCCAGATCCCTCTGCAGTCCCCCTGAATCAGAATCTTCTGGGGAACCTAATGGGAATCTACACTTTTAACAAGCACCTTAGCATATGAGCACTTTGTTTGGAATGGTTGGTACCTCTGCCTTGTCCAACTCTTAGGCCTCATTGTTCTGTGAATCTAGTTCATGCAGGTCCCTTTCAGTTGGATTCCTAGATGAAACAATGTTATCACCATCACCAATTTCCAGATCTCCATGTTGCGTGAAATGCCAAGCCCACCCACAATTCCTTAAAAGTTGGTTTGTAACAATGCATATTGAGCATTTAAGTCATCATCTTTCTTTCTTACACTATTTTCTTTACTCCATAACCAAATATCTCAGTGATGACAGTCCAACCATCTCATTAAATATGAGTATCATTACAGTTTTTTTCAATGTAACCTTGTTTTTTTTTTTTTAATAAGATACAACTTTGAACAGCAATCACATGGGTGAGGTCAGCTGGAGTCCCTTGGAGTGAGATGGAATTCGGAAAGGGTTCTGAAGTTCTTGAACAACTGGAAACCTTCATTCTATGCATTAACTGGCCATAGCGTCCGGGAGGCCCGAATGGAACTCCTGTTTGCAGACCCACAGGACACCTAGTCACGCTTGATGTGTCTACTACTCCCAACCATAACAAATTCAGGAGGCAAACCATTTGTGTCAATTGTCTTGAGTGGCAACAAATTATGACTTTCCTCAGCAAGTTGCTCTCTCTCAAAGGCTTCCTACTGCCAGTGATAATCAAGTGCTAACACCACGCAGGAGGGAAGGTGACCAAGGGAATGTGCTAGGAAAGCTCAGAATGCACCTCCTGCGTCTATTTGCCTCTCATACACTGTGGTCTTGGCAGCTGCAAGTGTTGCCATTTGTTGTCTTTTTTCCCCCAAAGACCATTTTGTCTTATCTGATGTTGAAACTCCGCCACAGAGCTTTGAACACCAGAGCATCAGAATGAGAAATCAGTTGGAAATTTGTCTGTGTCTCCTCCTCCGCTTGACATTTCCACACTGATAAGGTACGGCTAAATATTGACTTTTTGGTTAAGTTCAGATTAGGTGTCTGGTCCATGAGCATTGATTGTGAACTATTTTTTTTCTCCTTTAGGGCAGCGACTTCTCTCAAAAAAAATAGAAAAGACAAAACGCAAACATCGTTGCCTGAAGAGCTGTCATTAATTACCTGAAGGTCTTGTCTGAGCTGCACTGAAAATTGTCATTGAAATTTGAGATACGGAGGCATTTTTGTTGAAGACGGTGTTGGCAAACATTAGAACATATTAAAAATCTGACTTGTGCACTTACAAGTTCTTCACATTAGTCCGTTGAGGAAAATGCCACCCTATTATCAATATAAGTGTAAAAACCAGATAACTGAATGACTTCAATTATTTATAAACTAAATGCATATCACTGCCATACTAAAATCAATAGGTGAAGATCTCTGTGCTCAATTTAGCCAGCACAGACCCAGTCTGGTGCATTGAGCATCCTTTTACCATTCCGCTTAGAATAGAGCATTTAAGAGAATCTAAAACACATGATTTTGCCTCACTAAATCTTCATGAGTGTCTGTATTGTCTCCCAAAGGAGACTGTAAATTCCTTGAAAGCAGGTCGATCCTTGATTGATTTCCCAAGATGCAACATTCCTAGTCCTCTGAAAGTATTTCCTTGTTATTCCACCATCTTAAATTATTAAAACCTATTCAGAATGCTCTTCAAGTGAAATGCTCAGACAGATCAACAAATACTGTGTGGCCAGAGAGTCAAGGCATGGTGTCTGTTCCCAAGGAGTTTACAATTTATTTAGAAAGAAGGCAATACATAATTACTCACTGATACAATGTAGCAAAGGAAAAATCACTGTACTCAGAGGGAAGTACCCTCATTATGGGCTAGAACAGAGACTGCTACCTTAATGGGTAAATTAGCCCTGGGCCCTGAAAGAATTTAATTACATGAAGGACAAAGGCATTCCAGGTGTTCTGTAAGATAGGACACTCTGCTGTGTTTTGCCCACCTCTCAGCCCCCAAGATTAAAATATTTTATGTAAAGAAAATTTTGTTTTTTAAGCAAAGAAAACTAGACATTACAAACTTTGTTACTGCTTTGGTGAGGCTGCTGAAATCTAAAATACATACAAATATATGCATGAACCATATGATGTTGCTTATATTGGTCTGTTTTTGACCTATAGAATCTGCAAGTACACCTGATTCAGACACACACACACACGTGCATGAGCACACACACATTCAATGGAAAATTTCTCATTATTTAAGCAAAATTCCCTAACTGTGCTAATTTTTGGTTGTAGTAACTTTAACAGGCAAATAATAAATTCTCAATAAAACCACTTCTACCAACACTATTAATATGTATTACAATAAAGTCTGCTCTCAGTATCTATATAATGAACCTGACTTGGCAAAAAGAATATTTGATGATTCAAGTTGCGAATAATAAAACAAAATTGTCTTCATATCCAGACAGGCAGTTGCATTAGTCCTTCACCCCCAGGAATGCACGCACAAATCTACCAGCAACCAAGAACAAGAGAAATTGGAGGTCTCAAGTCATCTCGCCACTGACTATGTCAACCACATGGCAAAAGCACAAACAGGTATGAGAGTTTCAGCTAACGAACATAAATAAAATTAAAAAATAAAATAAAACAGGCCAATTTTACACATCTGTAGCCTGGAGGGAAGAGAAACACAAGAAAGCCTGTTAATGCCAAGAGCATCATAGAATGAAGGACAGCCCAGCAAATTTTGTCTGGTCATCCCTATAACAAAGGGGAGCTCATTTTGAGCTTCACCAAGGGTGCAATTCCAAACCAGGCAAACCAAGGGAAAAGACTCCAAAGATTCCTAATGCAGGGATGGGCAAAAGCAGGTTTATAACTGTGAGTATTCAAAAGGCAAAACCAAGCTGTGAATATAGGCTGGCAGCTGCTAGTTCCTGACCTGGGGACACTTAGCAAGAGGTAGGTGGTAAAAGTAGGTTTATTCTGGTATTATTATTTATTAATATTGTATTATTTACTTGCATTATAACTGTAAACCTACTTTTGCCCACTCCTGTACATATGGCTCATCAGGGTAATTATACGCCCTAAAAAAAAAAAAAAAAAAAAAAAAAACAGGACTTCCAGTCAAGATGGCAGCACAGGTAAACACAGCTCACCTCCTTGCCCAACCACATCAAAATTACAACTAAATTATAAAACAAACATTTACTCAGAATAGTCAGAAATTGAGTTGAAAGGAAGTCTGATGACTACAGAATTAAAGAAACCACATCCATCCAGACTGTTGGAGGAGCAGAGACACAGAATGGACTGATTCCACATCATTGTATGGTGTATAAAAATTCAGGAGGCATATCAGGAGCAATGAGTTCCAGCCCCACAGAAGGCCCTCAACTTCAGGCTTCCAAAGTCAGGAAGATAAGTCCCCATAACTTCAGACTGCAAAAACCAGCAGGTCCTGAATCAGTGGAAGAAATTTCTGGAGTCCCAAGCAGTTCCTTTTAAAGAACCCACACATAGACTTACTCAGACTCACTCGTTCTGAGATCCAGCACCAAGGTAGAAGCTTGAAGGCACCAGTGGCATACAGGAAGAAACTGAAGTGTCTGGTATCAAGGTGAGAGCTGGGGCACAGCTTTCACCCAGACATAGAGGTGGGCAGAAGCCACTGTCCCTTTTCTGAACACTCCCCCCACAGAGCCACAGAGCCAGCAAGCAGGTGCTACATATGAGATTCCATCAACCTGACTAACACTGTTCAATCCACCCTGGAGATCCCCTGAGACTCTGTCCCACCAACTTACAGGCCCACCCAAGCTGTTAACACAGACTTTTGTACATGAATGGCTGGTCTTGGCTCATGTTTCACAACTTCCTAAATCATCTCAAACAAGCAACAGTTGGCCTCAGTGAGTCCCCAGTCCCCATACCGCTTGTTAAGTGTCCCCACATCAGGAACTAGCAACTGCCAGCCTAGATTCACAGATGGTTTTGCCTCACCATCTCCAAGCCCAGCACAAGTAGCAACCACCTATGATTGATTTATAAACCAAGCAGGGTGGCTGAAGGCCGAACACAGGTTGGGGGTGACCTTGGCTTCAACCACCTGGGAAACCCCAGTGGACAGCTACAGACCACATCAGAGCACCACCACCCTGTCCCTGCACAGCTGATCCTCCACAGAGAGTGGAGGTTGATAGTAAGTGGTCACAGCAAATTCTTGCAGCTGACTGGCTTGGGGAAATCACTCTCCACCTGCCAATAGAAATCAAGGCTCAACTACAAGAGATGAGTATACCTAGTGCACATAAAGGGCTCACCTCAATTATCCAGCTTGAGTGATAGGGGAGGATGGGCTACTGGATCCTACAGTACACCTACTGCATTAGGCCATGATACCAAAACAGAGAGTCATAATGATAGGGACTCAAGACTTGGAAAATCTTAGTTTAAGGTAAAAAGTTATAAGTCCAGCAAGTAATGTATATGTTAAAGTTTTTGTTTCAGAAACGACAGATAAAACCCATCCTGGCTCCTGGAAAAACAGCTGACCTCCTGGGGCATTGCTAAAGATTACTACCTGGGTACAACTGGAGGCATCTGGGCCTTTGTGTTCCAGGGAGAGACAGACAACTGCCACCCCTGGGAACAGCTAACTGCCCAGGACAGGTGTTGCAGCTTCTAACACCTAATTCTCCCTGAATCTCAAAGTCCTCACTGCACCTTGTTTATTCCCTGGTATAAAAAGTCTGGCCTGGAAAGATAAGGCAAGATGGTCTGTTAGGGTATGAACCCACCATCTTCTCAGATCACCAGCCATCTGAATAAAGGGCCCATAAAGATTCAATTGCTGTCATTGCTTATTGGGTTTGGTAGTGACAGGCAGCCCGAACACTGGTGTCTTTTCAGTTTCGTAACAGCTCTACCTAATACGTAGAAATAAACACAGGGAGGCTGCCAAAATAAGGAAACAAAGAAACATGGCCCAAATGAGAGAACAGGTCAAAACTCAAGAAAAAGAACTAAACAAAAGGGAAATAATCAATCTATCAGATGCAGAGTTCAAAACACTGTATATAAGGATGCTCAAGGAACTTAGTGAGGACCTCAACAGCATAAAAAAGATCCAGTCAGAAATGAAGGATTCACTAATTGAAATAAAGAACAATTTACAGGGAAACAACAGTAGAGTGGGTAAAGCCAAAAATCAGATCAATGGTATGGAACATAAGAAAGAAAAAACAAGCAATCAGAACAACAGAAAGAGGCAAAGAGCCCCCAAAAATGAGGATAATGTAAGCAGTCTCTGGGACAACTTTAAATATTCCAAAATTTGCACCATAGGAGTTACAGAAGGAGAAGAGAAAGAGCAAGATATTGGAAATCTATTTGAAAAAATGATAGAAAACTTCCCGAATTTGGTGAAGGAAATAGACATGCAAGTCCAAGAAGCACAGAGAGTCCTAAACAAAATGGATGCAGAGGCCCACTCCAAAACACATCATAATTAAAATGCCAAAGTTTAAAGATAAAGAGAGAATCTTAAAAGCAGCAAGAGAAAAGAAGTTAGTTACCTACAGGGAAGTTCCCACAAGACTGTCAGCTGATTTCTCAAAAGAAACTTTGCAGTCTAGAAGGTATTAGCAAGAAATATTCAAAGTCATGAAAAGCAGGGACCTATAGACAAGATTGTTCTACCCAACAAAGCTATCATTTAGTATCCAAGGGCAGATAAAGAGTTTCTCAGAGAAGAAAATACTAAGAGAGTTCATCACCAACATAACATTATTATATGAAATGTTAAAGGGACTTATTTAAGAAAAAGAAGATCAAAACCATGAACAATAAAATGGCAAAAATACGTATTTATCAACAGTTGAAACTAAAAAACAAACTAAGTGAACAAGAACAACAGAGACAGAATCATGGATATGAGGAGCATTTTGATGATTGCCAGATGGGAAGGGAGTGTGGGAAAATGGGTGAAGAGGTGAGGGGATTAAGAAGTACAAATAGATAGTTACAGAATAGCCACAAGGATGTAAAGTATAGTATAGGAAATGGAGTAGCCAAAGAATTTATACGCATGACCCATGGACATGAACAAGGGTATGGGGATTGCCTGAGGGAGTGGGGGTTGCTGGGTGAAGGGGAGCAAAAGGGGACTATGGGGACAACAGTAATAGCATAATCAATAAAATATATATTTTTTTAAAAATCAGTGTATTTCATATTAGTGTTCAATGTTAGAATAGAGTTTCTCAAACTGGGGTTGGATGACCCTTTTGGGGTGATCTACATATTCTCAGTGGGAATATATTATTGAGAATTTGTTAATTTGGGGTATTCATTTCACTGATAATGTAAAGTAAGCATATTCTAAATTATCCGGGTGACCACCTGAAAACCAAATGCCAGCCCCACAGACCCTGTTTGTCTTTGTGTTTGCAGTTACATTGGTGCCAGGTAGGCCCACTTTAATCGTCTCCAGCTAATTAGCAATGAACAGAGAGAGACTTCAGAGGTAGATGAAGCTTTTGCACCAAGTGTGGGCCAGATGACCTCACGGTATGCCGGAGGAACAAAGGTGTTTCAGTGCTTGGAAAGAAAAGTGGTGAGAGTATTGCATCACCTCATGGCACCCAGTGGGAGAGGCAAACCAAACCCAAGAGAACCTAAGCCGCAGTCACTAATGCTGTGTACCACATTAAATTACTTATGTTAACTTAAAGTTGTTTGGCTTTGCAGAGGAGAGGATTGTAGGTAATTTGTACACTTGTTTTGATAAGAACTACAAGCTGTAAGAGCTAAACATAAGTTTATACCTAGTGTTAGTTTGTACACATTTAAGGAGCATTTGAATGTAAAGGATTTAAATCAACAATGGGTAATACAGGAATTTTTAAGGGGTGCATAAAATATGAACAGTTTTAAACATATAAAATGAGGCTCCCCATCACTTATAAAATGAGATATGAACATTAAAACCATAATGAGATCATCTTTGCCATCTTTTGGAAGGTTGCAAATCTCTTCACATATATACTTCCTGTCACCTGCTCTGCTTGTACTTCTCCAGAGCACTTGTCACTGTCTAACATACTTGTGTTTTGTTTATTTATTGTGTTTATTGTCTATCTTTTCTACAACTTCACCCTCAGAATATAAGTTTCATGAAAACAAGAATTTTGACTGTCCTATTCAAAGCAGCATCTTCCAGTGCATAGAATAATATGGGGCACATTATAAGCACTGGATTAGTTGGTGAATAAATCAATTAACTAATGAAGACCTATGACCCAGCAATTCATCTCCTAAGCACACACCCTAGAGAAACTCTCTCCTTTGAGTACCAGAAGAAGAATGAGCAAGGCAGTATTGTTTGCTATAGAAGGAAACTTGAAAAAACCTTAAATGTCCTCAGTAAAGGAAAGAAATACATTGTGATGTGATCATACAAGGGAATTTAGCAATTGGCAAAAATTAAATCGATTTAAATGGATAAAATAAAAAACTTTGCTGGAAGAAAAAAATGAATTGCAGATTGATGCCTGCAGTAATATATAAATGCCCAGGTAGAAAAGGAAATGGAAGGGATAGGAAGGCTAAAAAGGGAGATTTGGTTATATCTATAACTTATATTACTTAAAAATGTTTTACCTGAAGAAAATATGGCAAATATTAATATTTATGAAATTTTGGTAGTTAGCACATGGGTGCATGTTATATTTTTCTCCTATTTCTTTGATGATTAAAATATTCTTTAATCTTTACCCTAGAATATATTTATTGATTTTAGAGAAAGAGGAAGGAAGAGAGAGAGAGAGACATAGATTTTAAAGAGAAACAATTGGGTTGCCTCCTGTAAACACCCCAACCAGTGATCGAACCCACAACCCATGTGCCGTGAACGGAAATCAAACCTGCAACTTTTGAGGACATTCCAACCAACTGAGACACCTGGCCAGGACTAAAATGTTTCATAATTTTTAAAAAGCATTTTAATACAAGTAAAAATAACTATTAGTTTATTTTCTTGCATGCATAAGTAATTATAGCCTCCTTCTATGATAATGGTGATAAGAATAATAGTTTTTTCCTTTTCCTCTTTTCTTCTGTAAATCCTATCATTATTAATAGCTACTCCTGTATTTCTCTTTCTACAATGCTTCTTTATAAAAATCACTTGATATAGCTTATGACAAAAGATATGAGTAACAATTGAGCAGGGTTAAAAACATGTAAATAAGCTAACTATTAAAGTAAATATTAATGCCATCATTGAGCTTCAGATTTGGCTCCAAGCTTCTCAGAAGCTGCAATGACAAGCAAGCACAACAAGCGATTACACAGGTTGAAAAGGGTGCCTTGGGGAAGACAAAGCTTTTCTTGGGATTGAAAGGCTCATGTGTGACCTTATACAGTATTGGGGATACTAACCTGAACAATGTCCTCAAGAGCATTTTAACTAAAATAAAAAGTTGATTTAGCATGCTTTTCTTACAACAACTTAAAAAAGTAGCTGAGGACATAATGTATTAGTACTGTTCATGGAAGGGCATTCCTTCTTTAGAAGCTAAAGTAACATATGCCTTTAGTCATCTAACTAAATCTAAAGATAAAATACCCAAGTGGCTAGGCAGGGAGCAAGTCTCTTAGATAATTGTTCCTAAATATAATATCCCTTAGACAAGCTACTGATAGATGGAAGCCAAGCATCCATCAATTAAAGATTATAGTCACAGACTGGACCTGTAGCTTAGTTACTGAACAAAAGTGGGAAGCTTTACTGAGTACCACTTGCCTCTTGTTAGAAATAACTTGAAAAAGAAAATAATAAAGTAAAAATCATTCATCGGCTCTAACTGAAAGGATTCTATTTTTTTTTCTCTTAGATTCATCTATTCTTTAAGTCTAAAAGAAATGCTATTCAGAGTCCTAAGTCCAGATTTGGCAGACCAAGAGTGATGCATGCCAGGGATGCTGTGGTTTACTGATAGCATTTTTTTCTATCTTTTCTAATGCCTGGAGTGTAGAGATATATTGCAGGGATTTAGGTTTGGGTTAGTCCCAAGAAAAGACTGTAATCGAAGGCCTGCTTATCCATTCACTATTTCTGCTACCACCAGAAAAATAAGGGAAGACAACTAATATCCAGCAACACTGAACTTAAAGTAAAAAAAATCAATGAAAGTTATAAAGAGCTTGTAGTAATAATAATAATCACTTCCATTTGCATCTCCCTTTTATGCATGGTCTCGTCTAATCCTCACAACTATGAGATGGTTAATAGCAAAAAAAAATATTAACAGCCCTGGGTGGTATGGCTCAATGGATTGAGTACTGGCCTGTGAACCAAAGGGTCACTGGTTCTATTCCCAGTCTAGGGCACATGCCTGGGTTGTGGGCCAGGACCCCGAATAGGGGGTGTGTAAGAGGCAACCACACATTGATGTTTCCCTCCCTCTCTTCCTCCCTCCCTTCCCCTCTGTCTAAAAATAAATAAATAAAATCTTTAAAAAATTATTAACAGTAATAACACCGACACTTAGGGCAATTTGGTGATTTGACCCAAGTCAGAGAGCTGGTCAACCACACAGTCGGGACTTGAATGAGTCCTGACTGCCAACTCATCTGAGTTGCTATAGTTCCACTACAGCCATGCACTCTTTGGTAAGAGAACCACAGTGCAAGACCACTTCCCCTTATTTTCCAAGGACAAAGCCTTCTGGTCTTCTTGCCATCTGTCACATGATTGCAAGGGTCTTGCATGGACATTTCTCTGTAGATCTTCCCTACACAACCTCTCACTAACAGAATTATAAAGCTTTCCTCAGAATTACATTATCTTAAAGAAGGAAAGCAATTACAAAGAGGGAGTTTCTATTGGGAAGATTTTTTAAGGTTAGTTGATGAATTGTAACTGCAATGAATAAAATCAGAAAAATGAGCAAGTGCACATATAAAAGCTAACAGGCAATCACACACTGAATGATATACAGAAGGGATGGTCTCCTCTCAGGAATGAGATTCACAGTTTCAATGGGCTCACAAGCTGATTCATAAGGATTGCCTTCAAACAAAAGTTATGCTTTACTCTCAAGTTTTTTTCCTCCTATATTTGGAGCTCAGTGTATGGAATAAAAGTAATTTCTTCAAATATGGGATTTAGCTTTATGCTTATTCAATAATTAAGAGTAATCTTAAAATCATAGAGCTTTTCCATATCTGAGTCCATCATATTTTCAACCTTTCTAGTCTGAAGCTACTCTCAGCAGAAGTAAGGAACCAGAGGGAGGGTTGCCCTTGCTCAGCAAGGTGGGAAGGCCCTGGGACACACTGCGCAGTATAAGCAAGGCATTCTTTTCCACAAATGTCTGGATCACTTACCTTCAAATACTAGGTCAACACTGTGAGGGGTCTGGGGAGCCTGGAGCCCAAAAACACATTAAGTAGCTTGCCTAATTATAAACCAGTGTTGACTTCCATCTATCCAAATGCATAGGGCATACCATTTTTGTGCCCCTAAAAAAATTTGCTTCATTTTCTTTCATTCACTCAAACTGATGAATGAGTATCACACCCAATACTGACCAGATTTTAATAGTATCTAAATCTGTCCTGGGTGAATATGTGCCTGTTTTAAATTAGTCATCATAAATATGACTGCTGAAGGTAATACTGTTCTAAAAAAAAAAAAAGAAAAAAGAATGGCCTTGGCTGGTGTGGTTCTCTGGATTTGGTTCCTTTGGGAACCAAAGGGATGATGGTTCAATTCCCAGTCAGGGCACATGCCTGGGTTGCAGTCCAGATCCCCAGAAAGGGTACTTGAGAGGCAACCACACAGTGATGTTTCTCTTCCTCTCTTTCTCCCTCCCTTCCCCTCTCTAAAAATAAATAAAATATTTAAAACAAAAAAGAATGCCCTGTAATTAGCAAAATACATTTTTCCATGGAAATTAAAATAACTTCCCAGCTGCAAGCAGTTATATGGAGCCTTCAGTTATAAAAAAGCAAGGAGATTGAAGTACCAAAATAAAAGTCAGGTACCACATTATATATATATGTGGGTGCTCATCCATCTGTGCTTGATAAGAATGACATGGCTGTGAGGTGTGAAAAACCAAGGCACAATAGGATAAAGACATCTCTGCTGGAAGAGCATGTCTCCATCCGCAGCTCATAGCCTGAGGCTGATATTAGGAGAACTCATAAAAGAAACACCGTCTTTCTCAGTGATGATTTATATTCTCCGTAGCAGAAGAACCAGTGCTAAAATCAATGGAACAACTTGTCTGAACCACCGTAACAGACAGCTAATTTAGTGCTAACAATGATGATTAGTGACAACCAGAAAACTGTTATTTATCAAATTTAAAATTTAAGAGAGAAAGCATCACTTTAATTAAGGTGTTGTTTTTATCTTTGGCCTGCTAAAAGTCCTTTATTGTAGCATTGGGTAGAGTCAAATCAAGGAGTTGGGGAGAGGAGTTGATACCTACATAGCAAATGGGAGATGATCACATGTTATTATCACACAGCTCCAGTGACAAGGGGACCCTATGGCATGACAAATTCACCCATGTGGAAGAACTTGCCTAATTCTTCCTGGAGTTTTCTGCCTAAGACAAGCAAGTTAGGACAAGTAAAGTCATGCATACATCCAAAGTCTTAGAATAGAAATGAGACAGCAGATGTCACTTAATACAACCTCCTGCTCAAGCCAGGAACCCTAACAGATCCAGGCATTTATTCAACAAGGATTTTGAATACTTACTATGCACCAGTCACTATATCAGACTCTACTGTTGCATTCTGAACAAGATAGGCAAGAGCCCCAACCTCATGAAGATAACAGTCTAATGGGTGAGACAAAGTACAAGTAAACACAGGAATAATTGCATATTTTCAGACAGTTTATGAAGAAAATCAACAGATGCTGAGGCAAAGAACTAAACAGGGCAGAGGGAATCCAACTACAAGTGGTCAAGCAAGTGCTTTCTGGGATGGTGGTACTTAACTGACTCTTAAAGAAAAAAAAGAAAGAAATTTTCCACTTAAGGAGCTGAGGAAACACCATTTCAGTTAAAGGAAATGGCCAATGCAAAGACTCTATAAGGATAAGTAACAAATATGGGTACTTGTTACCCATAGTGAGGAAAGGGACGTATGTAAGGTTAAACATGTGGGCAGAGGTCAGGTAATACAATCCTGTTGCCCATGATAAGGAGGGTGCATTTTACCTTAAATGCAATTAGGAAGACTTTCAGTAGAGGAGTAATAGGGTTTAGTTTATATTGAAAAGGATACTTCACCATACACAATATCCCATGGTATAGGAATGTCTCTGTGTCAGCTGGCAAACTAGTAATCAGTTGGTTTAGAACCTCTGGACTCCTCATGGCCCATGTAAAGTAAGAATATGTGCCTAACAGTTTGTCTTGTAATAACAGTAGTTATAGTAGTAGCAGCAGCAAGGAATATTTGTTAGGTGCTCCCTATATGACAAGCACCATTTTAAAGATTTTACATGTGTTAGTTCATCTAATCATCAGAATAACCCAGTGATGTAGTTTCAGTTACTATCCCTGTTTTACAGATGAGGAAATTTAATTTGTGCAACAAGTAAATGCTTTCTATTCCAATAATTTCTACTCTTATCTTTATTATTTCCTTCTTTCTACATTTTGTGGATTTAACTTGCTTTTCTTTTTCCTAGATCCCTGAGCTGAATGCTTACAAAATGGACTGTCAACCTTTCTACTTTCCTAACATAAGCGTTAAAATTACATTTTTTCCTCTAAGCACTGTTTTAGTTTGGGGAATTTTTGTTATAATGTAGCTCAAAATGTTTGCTAGTACCCATTGCAATTTCTTTGTTGATCCAAGATTTATTTTAAAATGACACTTACTGTCTAAATATTTGAAAGTTTTCTATTTTTCCATCACAATTCTATTTTAATTCCACTGCAATGAGCCCTGACCAGCATGGCTCAGTTGGTGGAGCATCATCCTGCAAAGCAAAAGCTCACTGGCTCAATTCTGGTCCCGGCACATGACTGGGTTGCAGGCGCAGTCCCTGGTTGGGGCACATGCGAGAGACAACCAGTCAATGTTTCACACATTGATGTTTCCCTCCCTCTGTTTCTCCCTCCCTTTCCCTCTCTCTAAAAATAAGTTCATAAAATCTTTTCAAAAACTTCCACTGTAGTGAAAGAATATTCTGTCAGATTCCAGTCCTTTGAAATTGGTTGAGACTTGGTTTTCGTCCCAGCATACGGTCTACTTTCGGAAATGCCGGCCCTCCGCGGGCATTTGAAAGAAGCAGCGTTCTACAGCTGCAGGCAGTGTTCTCTGAATGTCGGTCAGGTCGGGCTTGTTAATGACGTCGTTCAGATCTAACGTTCTTACTAGTTTCTTTTCCCTTTTTTTTTTTTTTTTTTTGGTGCAGGGGTGGGGATGTGAATGTATTAATTGGTTACTGGGAAAAGGAATTAAAATCCATTTGCCTATTTAATCTTGTCAACAATACATAAGGCTTTATGTATTTTGAAATTAAATTATGTGTGGTTGTTTGCTTCCTGTTAAATTGGCTTTTTCAGCATTAGGAAATATCTCTTTTTATTTCCAGTAATACTTTTTGCCTTACTGTCTACTTTGATAGTATAGCCACACTAGCTAGCATTTGGTTAGTGTTTGCATGGTCTGTCTTTTCCATTATTTTAATCTCAACCTTTCTGCGACCTTTTATTTAGTATGTGGTTTCTATAAATAGGACATATTTTGCTTTAGTCTGACAATATTTGCCTTTTAGTTGGCATATTTAGTCCAATTACATTTAATATAATTATTGACATACTATAGGCTATCTTTTTATTTTTTTTCTTCTTCTTCTTAAAGAAGATCCTTTCACATTTCTTGTAATACCTGTTTGGTAGTGATGAACTTCTTTAGCTTTTCTTACTATCAATGATCTTCTGACATTTTTTTCCCTGTATTTGTCTCATCTGGGTTGGGGGATTGGGGGTTTGTTTGGGGTTTTTTTGGGGGGAGGGGATGGCTCTTTATTCTGCCTTTTCTGCTTTCTCTTGGATTAATCAGGTGTTTTTTTATTATTATTCCATATTTAGCTCCATGACTGGCTTTATGTATTATTCTTTTGGCAGTTGCCATAGGGGTTGCAACAGCTCCTCCCCGTCCTCTGTCAGAGCTCACAGCTGAGACAGGGCAAAGCACGGCATTGTTTCACCCTCTGGTGTGTCAGGACTAGAGCTTGTGTCCTTCCAGAACATCCTGTGGTGCTTTCATCAACATACAACAACTAAATGTATGTCTCCCTTTTTTTTTTTTTGTCTCTGAATCTCATTTGTCCAGGAAACTCTATTAACTATAGATTTTGATAAGTTTATTTTTTAAAAATCTTTTCCATCTTCTTCAGGCAAAACAGACATTTTATTGACCAGGTCCTCTTGCTTATGTTGTGGGTATGGTGCGACATTTTCTGACACAAATACAATGTTCCCATCATGATTCACTACAAGCAGAAAATCACCCAATGCCTGAAGCGAAAGTGTGGTAAGGAGTCTTTATCAAAAAAACTCCCTGTACTGTAGAGGATATGTTAGCTTTCTGAACATCATTTTCATAATTCATATTTTGTCATTTATAAATTATTGAGTTACCATACTTTATGATTTCCTTAAAAATTCACCAACCATAAAATATTGTAATTCAACTCCTTTTCTCCCTCCTGCCTTTTGTGCTACTCTGTCCATGTTATAAAACCCAAGAGACACCTTATTATTGTTAAATAGTATTTTTATATTTATTCATTCTAGTAATCTTCACTTCTTCCTATAACTGTGTGCTTCATCATGTATCATTGTCCTGCTGTGTTTTTTATTATATAGCTACAAATTACAAATTTCTGAGTTGATTTTCTCTTTAGAAAGTCTGTCTCACTCCTCCTCTCCAGTTTAAAAAAAATGGGCAAATTTCATTGTGATTGTGGGTTTGGGTCAGACCAGCAAGGCTAGGCTGTAAGTAAGTACTTTATTGAATGGGTAATGAAAAGCCACTAAATTAAGTCAGACAATGAGCTTTGTGGTAATGTAGAGGGAAGAGAAAGTAGAAGTAGAGAGACCAATTAGAAGCCTATTGAAAAATATAGTAAGAACTCAAACCTGGGGGGATCACAACAGGGACAGAAGGAAAGAAACAATTTTTGTTAAATGCCGATAAGGAGGAATCGATCTACTTGAAGAATTATTTGGATGTGGATAAACAAGAGAAAAGGGCCAGTGAAAATGGCTTCCAGACTTCAAGCCAAATTTAACTGTGCCACTATTCACATAAGTGGGAAGTTGAAAGGAAAATCTATGGCTGGTGAGGGAAGTGAAATATTGTACATATATCATGTTTCAGGAGCTTGGATATTTAAGTGGAAATGCCCAGAGGACAACAGGAAGTTTCAGAAAGATTACAGATAAAAATGTCACTCGCTAGAGGTACTAACAGGAGCAGGCTTGGGAAGGGAAAATGTAATAATTAAGTCTGTGACTCTAAGTAGAAAGTAAAGGAAGAAGATAACAGAAAGATGGGCAATCTAAGTATTAAGAGAGGAAAAAGGATGTTCTATGTCCTCATGGCCACTCAGTTGAGGTGGTCATATCCAGGTTAAAATATATATATAATGCAACATTCATAATTTGAGCTGAGAGATTAACCGTATATTTCAAATAATTTTGTCTACACACAAGTTTTAGAGTGAGAATTTTTTATTGTTGTTCAATTACAGTTATTCCCATTTCCCCCCATCACTCTCCCCTTCCCTACCCACCTCCACCTCCCACATTCAACCCTCCCCACCCTCCATAGTCTTTGTCCATGGGTCCTTTGTACATGTTCCTTGATGACACTTTCTCTTCTTTTCCCCTTTATCCCTCTCTCCTATCCCCTCTGGTTACTATCAGTTTGTCCTTTATTTCCATGTCTCTGGTTCTACTTTGCTCACTTGTTTGTTTTAATGATTAGGTTCCACTTATAGGCAAGATCACATGGCATTTGTCTTTCACTGCCTGACTCATTTCACTTAGCATAATACTCTCCAGTTCCATCCCTACTGTCAAGAAGGGTAGGAATTCCTTCTTTCTTTCTGCTGCATAGTATTCCATTGTGTAATTGTGTCATAATTTTTTGATCCACTATCATTTACTAATGGACACTTAGGTTGCTTCCAGCATTGGCTATTGTAAATTGTGTTGCTAAGAACATTGGGGTGCATAGGTTCTTTTGCATTGGTGCTTCAGGATTTTTAGGGTAAAATCCAAGCAGTAGAATTGCCAAGTCAAAAGGCAGATCCATTTTTTAGTTTTTTGAGGAAATTCCATACTGTTTTCCATAGGGGCTGCACCAGTCTGCATTCCTACCAACAGTGTACTAGGGTTCCCTTTTCTCCACAACCTCACCAACACTTGTTGTTTGTTGATTTGGTTATGATAACTATTCTGACCAGTGTGAAGTGCTATCTCATTGTGGTTTTGGTTTGCATCTCTCTGATGGCTAGTGAGCATACTTTTTTATATTTTGAAGTCTACATAATAAAAATGCATTACATTTTCAGTAAGAAAAATCTACATTTTTTATTGCTTCCCTTCCCACTCTGAACCATCCTTCCCAAAAGTAAAAAAAAAAAATATTAGAACACTCTGGTGTATGTCATTGTCTGAAACCAGGGTACCAGCAGGGAATTCAGCAATGAGAATAATAGTTCTGCTTAACACAATCCAGAAACAGAGTAATCAGGAAAGTGGATAAAACATTATAGGGCTAGGGAGAACCTGAGTATTATTGAGCAATAAAATCATATTTTGGTTAATTATGTTAACTTTTCTTATCTCTGAAGAACAGCTTCATGTATAATGTTTAACATCATAGTACATGAAAGAATCTCTAGAGATCATCTGTTTTTAAGCAATTGAACATCTAAGTCATCTAGGACCAGAAGTTGTCCAAGCTCTTGAACTTCTCCACAACCTCCCTTGACAACCCATTCCAGGGTTCTGAGGTTATGACAGTGATGAATTATACATCATATATATGTTTTTTATTCTCACCCAAGGATATGTTTATTAATTTTAAAGACAGAGGAAAGAGAGAGAGAGAGAGAAACATTGATGTGAGGAACATCAATTGGTTGCCTCCCATATGCACCCTTACCAGGGATCAAACCTGCAACCTAGGTATATGCCCTGACTGGGTATCAAACCCACAACGTTTTGATGTACGGGACAATGCTCTAACCAACTGAGCCACCTAGCAAGGGTGATTTTATATCATATATTTGATTGCAAAATAGATTGTCTATGAGTAGGGAGAGGAGAAACACTTTAAGTCCAAAGTCCCACTATGTCCCAGTAGTTGTCTTGCTGAGAAGGTAAAACCATTTCCAAATAGTATTGTGTATACCTAACTCCTGAGAAAGCTTGATTTAGAAGCACAGTAGAAATTTCTTATTACAAGATTCCACCTGAAGGTGTCCAAATTCTCATAAAGAAGCAAAATGTAAAAATGAACAGTCCTTTGGGGTATCCAGTTATTGCTAACTTTCCAGTTATTTGAGAGAAGGCCATTTGCTTTTTTACAACCAAACTGAAGTTACTTCTCCTATGAATAGACCTAACTTCAAAGGGAAATTACATATCAAGTGAAATGCACAAGCTGCCTATCCATCGCTTTCTCCTGTAGAATAAAATTATAAACCATAAGTATCTACTTGATAATCAAATTCCATTTCCATGAAGTAAAGCCAAACTACTAATCGTTACTATGTGAGTAGACATATCAGCCATTGCTTGAAAACTTAAGAATAAAATTTATAAAAATAAAACAAAACACCCTCCATCCAAGGTGGCACTGCCTAATGGGTATGTTTTTTCTTCCTTGGGAACTCAGAGTGTATCTCTGCTGCTGACAAAGTGCAACAGTGACCCAGCAGTAAATAATGAAGCCAAATTTCAATGTCATTCATAATTTTTTAAAGACTTTATTTATTTATTTATTTTTAGAGAGAGAGGAAGGGAGGGAGAAAGAGAGAGAGAGAAACAACAATGTGTGGTTGCCTCTCACGTGGCCCCCACTGGGGACCTGGCCCACAACCCAGACATGTACCCTGACTGGGAACCAAACCAGCAACCCTTTGGTTTGCAGCCTGTGCCCAATTCACTGAGCCACACCAGCCAGGGCTCATTCATAATTTGAGGCTAGAAATTCTACCTCTGTAAGTTGCAGTTACCTAGCTATATCATAATAGTTGAATAAAAGCAAAACGATTTGACTGTTACCATTTGATTATTAATTAAGTTTTAAGATTACTTATGATACATAATTTTATGTTCTTCAATAGTCCTGATGAAATCACCATTGCTTTTATGCAAGATATTAAATACATGACTGGTCCTTGGAAAACTTTCTAAGTTTAGTTTATAACTGACAGGTGGTTCTCTGGAGATTTGCCCTCTAAAATCTGATAATGAATCCTGTCCATGTAAGCATTTGCTTTTTTATGGGCATTAAGTAAATGTTCATCAATGCTAACAATTCATCTTTTTTTATCCTTTCTTAATATTGCTATTGGTTGCAGACTGGGAATGTTACAGATTCCATAATGGCTTGCAGAGTAAAACATCGACTTAAGAAGTTATGATTTCAATTACTTAGGTAACTATCTGGGAAACAGAAGAAAGATCTTCAGCTATTAGAAATGGTGGTTTAGTTCCCAACTGCATTTCCATAGCAAACATCTAGGTCCTCCATATTTTTTACATTAGCAAGTCAGAGGATACAGAGGTCCTCTTCAAAGTGTCTCCATATCATTTTCATTTCTCATGGTGTTCAAGGGGCCAGTTCTAAGGCTTTCTTTCCAAACTGTTGAGAGACTGGCTTATTTTCAATCCAAGTATGCACAATGATAGGAGTTACATGGAACTCCTTATCTAACATTCCTAATAATATACCACAAACAATTTAGCTAAGATTTGTTGACTTGTTCCCCTGACAAGTCAACACAGCTGAAAGCCCAAGTCACCAAAACAGTACCAGGCATTCGATTCAGAGCAGGACTCAACACTCCCAGGTGTAATGTATGACCAGACTACTCCGTGTTTATTACAGTCTGACTAACCTCGTTTGTGGCTGCCAATCTGGAAGAGGCAGGCAGGAGCCTGTGAAGGATCTTAAGTGAACTCTCAGCCACACTCCCCATAAGTCTGCTCTTAGATAGCCTGCAGATGAACATATCACAAAATGTGTTCACGATATGAAAATGTGCCAAGAGGAACAAGCAAGTCCTAACTTCGGCTTAGCGTCAAAGGTAGGAATGTGGATATGATCCAGAGCAATGCAGCGGTGAGCAGACTGTGTGGAGAGACATTTAATGATTCATCTGACTAGTGGGCTTTCAGAAGGGTTCTAAAGGCACCAGCCCATTGGCACACTTGAACAGGTTTATTTTTTTTCTCCCAGCTCTGCAGGCACTGAGAAAAAAGCATGGAGCACAGAGTGCGCTAGTACTGTAAGCCAAGGGGATACTTGTGATGTTATTTGAGCACTACCTTATTCTGCTCCCCGGAGATCAGAGAAATTGTTACCTTGGACTACACGAATTCATCCCTTTAAATCACATCAAGGATAAGATATTGCATTCTTTCAGAGTCAAGTAAATTTCCTTTTCAGAAATTTTCATGTTGGGACGTTCTAAAGTTCTATCCCAGGCTTCATTTCTAAAACTGAGAAAAGGTATTTTGTACGAAAGTGCATTTTAATAAATTATCTTCCAATAAAAATAAGCTCAATTTTTTTCTGAGCACTTTACCGCCAGTGGAAACACCAGGGAATGACTTGATGTCCAATAGCCCCTTCCAAGCCATCCCAAATAAACATACACTCCTAGGTAAAAACCACTGGGTTGGTTACTCTAATAGTACAGGAAATTCCCCTGTTCCCCTTTCTTTTTCTTCTTTCTCTCCTCTTTCATGTCCATCTTTCTTCAAACTTTTTCATTCCAAATAGAAAACTGTAACTAGTTCCCTTCAAAGTCTGTACTGTAAAGAGGCAGGCATCAATAGAGAAAGAAAACTTTTAGTTTAATTTGTTTAGTGGCCATATTTCTAAACTTCAGTTAACATCTACTATCTTTTCTCTTTTTTTCTTAGAAAGTGATGTAATGCAATACAATAAATACAATATAATACAATACAATGGTGGAATATAATATTTCTTTTTCTTTTTAAAAAATTTTTATTGCATTTTTATTACCATTTACCCCCCTTAGGTTTTCTCCCCCATAGTCAATATTTCCATTACTATTATAATATCATGTCACTCTAATATAATTATGACACTAATATTGCAATTAGTAGACAGAGAACAAAAACATACTCATAGGATAGGTCATCATGACTGGGCTAACCCTCAGTCTTTCAAAGCTGAGGCTCTAATTACCACAGTAGCATCCCATAGTCTGCATATGCTTCATTTGTTGTCTCCAATGGACCCAGCCCCATTATCCCAGCAGAACAGAGTTCCTCTGTGTCCCTACAGCACTTTATTTGTGCTAATAATATATCATTTTATGTATCATGTTAGAGTTCATTATTCATTTGCCACACCCCTCCTTAAATCATGAGCTGAGGGCAAAACCCATAATGTATTTATCATTATCCCATTACTTCTTCACACAAAGTTTAGCATATAGAAGCAACCAAAAATATGTGTTGGATGAATGAATGTCACAAATGAAGACAACTTCTTGTAGAAGGAACATCTACACCAAATTTGATGATCATGGCAGCTGGTTGTCTTTTGAAAGAAGGTCAGGAATAATGGATATCTGATTTAGCTGAAAAGGAAGTTGGATACTATAAAATCCAAAAAGACAAAAATGGAAAAACAAACTCCAATTTTTTCTGAAATATCAGCTCTACAACCTAATGAAACTCATATGTGTACACACGTGCAGTATGTTTAAAAGCACCCATGATGAATGTGCTAACTCTGAGAGTCCTGGCCTTCCAAGGTTTGATCTTAGAGAAGTAGACAGAGATATTAACTTGAGCCAATAGTAGTAATGAACTAGAAGAATCCATAATAGTCTATCTGTCCTCTTGGTCATGTCAATGGGCCCATTGAGAATAGGGAGGATCCACTGGTAGATTTCTCCAGATAAATCAGTCTCCTGGGTGAGAATTACCTGCTCCTACTTTGGCCTCTTTCTCCATCCTCCAGCCTATGCATCCAAATGACCATTCACAAGACCAATTGTGATTTCATGGCAGGGAAGAAACAAGGTGTCACATGCTGTGGGATCCACAAGGCATCAGAATAACCTCATTCAGGTGAGTGTAAAAAGAGGGCCTGGACAAAGGGGTATTCTGAGAAGTCAGCTTATACTAAGAAATAGCATTGATTACAACAACCAAGTCTGGGTTTTAAAATATATATATTATCCAAACAACTTATTACCTTTATATCTGTAAATTATGACTGATTAGTGCTTTTGTTGTTTGAGGATTGAATTCAACTCAAATTTGTGTGCCTTAGAACAGGTTGCTGTAACAAAATACCATAAATTAAGTGGCTTAAAAATAAGTACTTATTTCTTATAATTCTAGAGGTTGGGAAGTTCAGGATCAAGGTGCCAGTAGCTTCATTGTCTGTTGAGACTCCTTTTCCTGGTTTGCAGATGGCTGTCTTCTTGCTGAATCCTCACATGGTGGAGAGCATCTCTCTGCTATCTCTTCTCTTTATTTTTTTTTTCCTTATAAAGGCACTAATCCCATCATCAGGCTTTACCCTCATGACCTAATTACCTACCAAAGCTCTACCTCCAAATAACATCATATTGAATATTAGGGCTTCAAATTTGAATTCTGGGAAGACACAAACATTCAGTCCATTATAATGTGTAAAAAAATTAAAGGCTATTCCATACTTAGTTGTTAAGAGAGAAGGGCTTCAGAAAGACCTCTATTGGTCAGAATTGGTCCTTTGTGATCTGAAAACCAGTATCCTAGAAGAGAAAACCAAAGTCCCACTTTTGAAGCCAAAGGTATAGAACATAACCTGCCCCCTGGTCCCTACCCAAGAGACACCATCACAGTTATTCCAATGAGCTAATTCTCTCACTTTGGCCTCCAAAATTTGAATCCCAAAAACCATTCACAAAACCAACAGGCAATTTATCCACTCTGAACACAATGTCTTATCAAATGCAAGTCTCATCTCTCCAGGACAAGGCAGGAAACATGTAGATTTCAATGTTTTCAATCTTTTGCTCCATCATGTTCAACGAATTCTGAAAGGAAACTAATCCAATGAGTAGTTTCAAACCAAGAGCCTGACATAATGCTGTCAAGAATAATACCCATATCCCTGGCAGAGTCAAAACTTTAAACTACTAAGACAGTGGTTAAGAAATAATTCTCTAAGAAACTGTAAAAGAGGAGATACAAGGTATGTGGAAGCTTGAGCACATTTTCCTTTAACCGTTTCTCAGGAATAAGTTTATTGAAACAAATAACTTTTGAGGGCTTACCTAGAGTGAGAGATAACTAAACTCTACTCCTGAGAATTACCCTTAGTGGCAAAATTGCTGTAGGGATTTGAGAAGCCAGACAAGTTTATTTTGCATCTTTTAATGCCAGCAAACTGAACATGAACGCTAAAGTGTGAAAGAAAATTCTTAAGCTGATTTCAAATCACAGGCATATGTTTGGCTTGAAAAAACATATTGAGGAACAAACACTTCAAAGGAAAATCCTTTAGAAATGGAATCACTGGCACCAGACCCACTGCCTATTAAACTGTTTGACCAAAAAGACTGCTTCAAGAATCCTCAGCTCTTTACCCTATAACCAAAGCAAGACTATTTGGAAGCAGTCCTGAAACCATAACTTCACTTGTGACACAATCCCTTTTCCATAACTCTGGCCAAACAGTCTAATTCTCTAAGGAACTAAGAGTCAAGCAACTGCTTGCTCTTGATGGATCCCCCAAGTAAAGAGGACTTTCCAAAGGTGATTAACTGTGATACAAATGTAGTGCAAAGCTACCCCACAGATGCAACACCATTTCTGATAGTCACCATGTTATTACTTCTGAGTGGCTAGTTTTTTGTAGGCCCAGTTCCATCTCATTTTTCAAATTAGTGTGTATTAGTATGTTGTGTGTGTGCGCATACATCCACATAGAGTATACCAAAAGACCTTCGACTCAGGACTTAAATCAATGACAATTTTTAAACTATTTGATGGAAAATTTGAGAGAACTTCTGTCTTTGATTTATTTTGTTCCAAAATCAAGTACATATTAAATTCCCTGTGTTTATTGAATACAATTAGATGGAAGAAGACAAATAGTAGAGGATGAAAATAAATCGTCTGAAAAATATTTTTAAGAATTTTCACACATATCAAATCACAAATAAGCCATCCAGACAAACACTCTTTGATGGAATATAAATTACACATGTGAACATAAATTATACATAGAAAGACCATTATATACTTATATGCATATTTCTGGGTGTTTATGTTCCTCATTATATGAGGGGGCAATTACCTTGTCTCTAGGTGCCAGCAGCATTCAAATCATTTAGTAATAGATAAAGAATGTTTCAGGAGTTTTCCAGAACCAATCCTTTTGCTAGTATTCATGGATTAATTTTCACTTACCACTCAGTTATAAATTAGGAAACTTAGACTCATGTCAAGAAAAATTCTCAGTGGCACTATATGCACAAAAGCATGTAACATTTTCTGTTTTAATCTCCACCGGATTGTGAGAGGCAGCTTTCCCCTTCTGAAGCTCACATGAGTATTCATTCATCCAGGCTGCTCTGTGCCCTGCTCTCTGGCAGGCCTCAGGCCTGAAGAATTTCAAGGCATCAAAAACTTTAACAGAGAATCTCTAGGAGCCAAATAGCTTCATTCCTAGTGCTCAGAAGCTACAAATGCTGTGGGTACCAAAAGCAGCAGAGAAAGGGGGATGGTAGCAGCCATTGCATTGCAAGCTGAAAGAGAAAAATCACTTCAAAAAAGGGCAACTATTTATATGAAGCTCAGCGAGAGTCCCCCACTATGACCACCATCACCTTCCAAACACTGTCTCTTGATATTTGCTTATTGCTCAAAAATGCAGTCACTGTCCTGGAATTCATCATCCTTTTTCCTGCTTAGATAACTCCTGAGGGGACATCGTGACAGTTCTTTCTGAACCCAGTTAGATAACATGAGGAGTTAGATCTACATTTGCCAAGAAGAATGAGAAGCAAAGCCAACAGGGGATTATATAAGACGTTCCCAAGCCAGGCTTGCTCTGAATTGCCATTCTCATGATTGGACTACACTGCCTTGCGAAGTGATACACACTTAACCCATTCGCATTACACTCTTGGGTGATTACCTCCAATCACCTTCCGTTCTACATCTCAGCAATTAGTTGTAAAAATATAAACCTCTCTGACCTTTGGTTTTCAGGACTTTTGAAACAAAAAAAAACTTAGTCTTGAAAGAGTGAAGATATAGACCGACTGGCAGAAGAAATGGATCGTCTGGAAGACGTCGTCAGATTAACACCCACATCTTTGTTCTTGCTGGTTTGGTGAACCTCACACGTGCCTCCCCCCCGCCCTACCCCTCTCCCTCACTCTGCCCCTCCCCAATGTCGGAATAAAACTCATCCTTCTTTATGTTTCCATTACATTGTGTTCAAAAACTTATCATATCCCACTATTGCTATATCATAATTCCATATATGTCTGGTCTCCCTTACTGGGTAGCAAGTTAGCTGACTTCGGAAAATAGGTTTTGTTCTACCTTTTTCTCTCAAATATCCTGAAAACAGTTGAATCCTTACCGCCTGTATAGGATATGCATCACATAGTCTTTGAAGTTGGAAAATGTCTATAAGTAAAGCATATGTAGGAAAAACGTGCAAGGGAGTGGCAAATGAACTTGAGGTATGACAGATTAGGAATTTTTTTTAAATAAAGTCATAGTATCCAAGTTGGACACCAAGATAAGCCTCCTATTACCCATGTGAATGAGAACCTAGTAAAAGAGGACTGCATGGTAACTTTCTGAAGTAAAAGTATGCAGCTATAGAGGAGTTTGAAGCAATGGTTATGAATGCAGTCTCTGAACTTAAAAGCTCTCCCAATGGCCAGTTTGGGGCACATTTGAACAACAAAAATAAATAATTATAGTAAGAGATCATAAGCTGTAGAATAAATTAAGAATTCATGTAGTTTTTTCTGGTATAAATAATGACAGCTCTTCCTGGCAGTGGAACTCCTGTAACAATTATAGAAGAAATTATGAAAACAGAAAATCACTATACAGCAAATATCACCATTATAACTACTTTCAGGTAAGAATTATTAATAGATGCTAAGATTCAGGCAAAAAGTATGAAAAAAACAGGAAATTGATATTGTCTCCAAACGTCATTGGACAGCCAATGAATGAGGCTTTTTTAACAAATAAAACTCTACATCCAGTGAGTGGTCCTGCAACACTGTCCTGAACAACTGTATATAATTACTCTTGTTCAGTACACTTTTTGAACTACATTTTCAAATGTCAAAGGCAAAAATACTATATTTGCAGTACAGAAACCTGGCAGACACCACCTTAACCAAATAATAAAAGTTAACATCACCAGTAATGAACAAATAAAAATTACATGCCTCTGATATGATGCCAAAGGAGAATGCATCATGTCTGTGGTATTTTGGCAAAGAAAAAAAAAATGAAGAACCTGAATTGAATTATGCAGAAACATCAGACAAACCGAAATTGAAGGAAATGAACTAATTGGTCAACGTTGACCAATTATATTGATCAAATATTGACCAAATATTGACCAGTGTCATGATCGTGAAAGACCAAAACTAAAAAAAAAAAAGAAAGGAAGAAAGTATGAGGAGCTTCCTAGCTTGGAAGAGACTAAGGAGACACCACAGTTAAATGTTGCTATGAGTTTGACTGTTAAATTCCTCAGATCAGTGGCATCATGTAGTATTTTTCCATGTCTGGCTTTTTTCACTTAGCATAATGTCATCCAGATGTAACCATGAATGGCAAATGGCAGGATTTCCTTTTCTCATGTAACTGAATAATACTAGTGTGTGTGTGCATGTGTGTGCACATGCGTATTCACATCTCCACATGTCACTGGACATTTAAGTTGCTTCCATGTCTTGGCTACTGTGAATAATGCTGCAATGAACATGAGAGTGTAGATGTCACTTCAAGATTCTGATTGCAGTTCATGAAGATAAATATCCAGAAGTGGAATTGTTGGGTCATATGGTAATTCTATTTTTAATTTTTTTTGAGGAGCCTCCATATGATTTTCCATAGTGGTGACACCAATTGACATCCCCACCAACAGCGTACAAGTATTCTCTTCACATGCTCACCAGCTCTTATCCTTTGTCTTTCTGAGGATAGCCATTCTAACACGTGTGGGTGACATTTCATTGTGGTTTTGACTTACATCTCCCTAATGATTAAATGATGTGTGCTTTTTCATGTACCTGTTGGCCATTTGTATATCTTCTTTGGAAAAAGATGTCTATTCAGTTCCTATGCCCAATTTTTAAATAATTATTTGGAGTTATATGAGTTCCTCTAATTTTTTAGATATTAACCTCTGTCAGATAGTTTGCAAATATTTTCTCCCATTCAAAAGGTTACCTTTTCACAGTGTTCGTTGTTTCCTTTGCTGTGTGGAACCTTTTTAGTTTGAGGGGGTCCCACTTTATTTTTACTTTTGTTGCTTGTGCTTTCAGTGTCAGAGCCAAACAATCAGTGCCAAGACCAATGTCAAGAAACTTTCCCCCCATGCTTTCTTCTAGGAGTTTGACCATTTTCAGTGTTACATTTAAGTCTTTAATACGTTTTGAGTTAATTTTTGTGTATTATGTAAAATGAGGATCCAATTTTATTATTTTGCATGTGGATATACAGTTTTCCTAAAATCATTTATTGAAGAACTATCTTTTCCCCATTGTGTATTCTTAGCCCTCTTGTCTAAATCTATTAGCCATATCTGCATGGTTTATATCCAGGCTCTCTATTCTTAACAATTTCATACTTTTCCAAAAATTCACTCTCCCCCCTCAAAAGATATTTAAAGAGATACACTTACAGACTAAAAAAAAAAGTTGCACGGGGTTTCCAAAATACTTTAATATATGAAATGTTGAAATAAGTAGCTTCCCAAAAAGTACTTTGAAAAAGCAACTATATTTTCAATAAGTAGATTCTAAATTAAGTTTTTTTTAAAAAATCATATAGCCAGCAAAGTTTATGAACCAGATGAACAGCCGTTTCAGCTTCACTGGACTTTCAACATAAAGTTGCTGCTCTTTATGTGATTGGAAGATACATACATAGAACCTACTCCTAGACATCTTCAAAGCAAATATTTCTTTTTAGGTTTAAATGCATTTAAACTGGTGCTTTGTTTTAGTTTTATTTCATTTTTTGTTTGTTTGTTTGTTTGTTTGTTTGTTTGGAGGGCTTGTTTTTGTTTTTGTTTTGTTTTACCTCTAAAAGGGGGCAGCACCTTTTGGGCTCGCTGGCAGCACTCTGGGTCTTCACGAAACCTGAGCTGGAAACTACAGCCCTGAACCAAGACTCCAGCA
The DNA here is from genome assembly GCA_004027475.1 of Anoura caudifer. Lineage (NCBI taxonomy): Eukaryota > Metazoa > Chordata > Mammalia > Chiroptera > Phyllostomidae > Anoura > Anoura caudifer. The sequence continues at coordinate 48,014 of PVKU01000352.1, read as the reverse complement.
ACACAGGATTATGCAAAGTCTGGTATTATTTCAAGTCAGAATTTTCTCCCATATCCAATTTCACCCAAAGCCGAGCATTAGTCAGCCTGTGCTTCTCATAGAGCAGAAAAGAGATTTGATTAATATGATTTCTTTGTGGAAAAGTCTAAGAAGATTAAGACGCAGTGATACAGGGAAAGCTTGCCCTTTCTCACAGGACAGTCCTCAGCACTTGCATAGAGGCCTGAAGATTTTTCTAGTCATTAGATTGTTCACACGAGCTGCAACGGGAAAGGGGAAAAATCTATCATCAAGGAAAACTTTCATTTTTTTCACATTTTAGTTTCCACCTCACAAATAGGTCAACAAATCCAGAGGTTGGTATTGATTTCACTCTATAACTAGGCAGGAAAGGGCATTTTTCAAGCAAACATTTGCGGATTGTTTCCCCATCCACCCCACCCCTCTTTGGAGACTGCACTTGTAATGGTCTGTAGGGAGGGGCAGCGGGGAACCTTCTAGATGACTTTTGTACTCAGTGAAGCACAATGCAAAATAAATCTAGTTGGGGTGATTTCTGTTAACTATTTTCCATCTATACCTTCTGAAAATCTAATACTAACCAGGAGGCATGCTTTTCGATATGAGGAAATGAGTTCCATGCTAGTAAAATACATAATATGTATATATATCAAATACCATCTGCCTCTTCCACTTTTACTTTATATATGTGCGTATGAAAGAATATATATGTTGAGAAAAAAGGATAAAATTAAAATACCTTTCCCTAGGCCCTCTAAACTTTCAGCATATGGGTATTATACTCCCACTGCTTTGCTCAAATGTACACCATTTGAGAATGTGATAAATGAGAGAGTAAATTACTTTCAATAAACCATTTCCAAGGTTGTTTTCTCCTTAGACTATCACATGTCCATTTGATGAATATGAATCAGAAGATTCAGTTACAGTAGAAAGGCTACAGGGTCAGAATTCACTGTGCAGCCTTCTCCATACAGCCTGGCCGCCCAGCTAAGACGCCTCAGCGCTCACAACTTAAAGAACCCCTAGTGTACTAGCCAGGGGCCTCTCCATCCCAGGCTTATCTCCAGAAATCTGACAACAGACACAAAGCTTCCTAAACAGATACAAAAACTACCCTAGCTCTGGAGGGAGTGGGGGATTAAGCTAATAAACCTAATATTTAACACCCATATGCTCAAATACAACTGTATTTTTGGGGGGGCTATAAGATGTACTCCCCTGCCCCCAAATTTGGGAGAAAACTGCAGCAGTGACCCTGCCTATTGTGACTTCTTGTCCTGCCTCTTGTGACCCCACTCCATCACCCCCACCACCCTCACCCCCACAGCGAGCCAGGTAAGCTACATTTGGACTATAAGATGCACCCCCCTTTACCTCCCAAATTTGGGCAGAAGTGCATCTTACAGTCTGAAAAATACATATACTTTCAGGGGTATCCAACGTTTTGGTGTCTCTGGGCCACACTGGAAGAAGAAGAGTTGTCTTGGCCCACATGTAAAATACATTTGCAACACATAATCACCAAAAAATCTCATAAATGTTTTAAGTAAATTTATAATTTGGTGTTAGGCTGCATTCACAGGCATCCTGGGCCACATGACACCCCTGAACACGACAGCACAAACACTTGACTCCTGACTTTGAAAACAAACAGGTTTTTACTTGTTTTCATGATCTTTACAATAAAGTAGGACATAAAACTAGTACGGTAGTTAAATAGTCAGTTACATTAAAAACTCCTAGTTTTAACTTCTGGTCAAGATGGAGGCGTAGGTGGACACTGCCTCCTTTCACAACCAAAATTAAGGACAACAAAGATTTAGAAACAAGAAAACAACCAGAACTCATAGAAAATTGAACTGTACAGAAGTCCAAAAACCATTCATCCAGACCGGTAAGAGGGACGGAGTCGCGGCAGGAAAAAGTGGAGGTTGGCGGACCAGGCATGCAGGCAGCAGCAGCTGGAAGATCCCAGGTGCACAGGTGGCAGCTAGCAGACCCCAGGCACAGGGTAGCAACTGTGCAGACCCAGTGAGGCCACGCATGGTGGCTGGCTAACCAGGTGGTCCCACATTCGTGTGCAGATAATCCAGGTGACGAGGAAGCAGAGGAACGAAGTGGAATCCGAGAGAGAGCAGAGCAAGTGCCATTGTTCCCTCTTGGACCCTGCCCCCACACACAGTGTCTCAACCCAGTGACTGGGCTGCCCCACCCTGGGGAACACCTAAGGCTCCACCCCTCACTTCATAACAGCCGAAACTAGACAAAAAAAAAAAAAAAAAAAAAAAAAAAAAAAAAAAAAAAAAAAAAAAAAAAAAAAAAAAAAAAAAAAAAAAAAAAAAACAGAAACAAAAATGGCTCAAACCGGAGAACAAATCCAAGCCCCAGAGCCAATTCATCTAAGTGACCAAGAGATAAGCCAACCTATCAGATGCACAGTTCAAAGCACTGGTGATCAGGATGCTCACAGAACTGGTTGATTTTGCTCACAAATTAGATGAAAAAATGAAGGCTACAATAAGTGAAATGAAGAAAAATGCACAGGGAACCAATAGAGATGGGAGGAAAACTGGGACTCAAATCAAGGGAGTGGACCAGAAGGAAGAAAGAAACAGCCAAACAGAAAAGAAGGAAGAAACAAGAATTCAAAAAAATGAGGAGAGGCTTAGGAACCTCCAGGACATCTTTAAACGTCCCAACATCCAAATTATAGGGGTACCAGAAGAGGAAGAAGAAGAGCAACAAGTGGAAAACTTATCTGAACAAATAATAAAGGAGAACTTCCCCAATCTGGCAAAGGAAATAGACTTCCAGGAAGTCCAGGAAGCTCGGAGAGTTTCAAAGAAGTTGGACCCAAGGAGGAACACACCAAGGCACATCATCATTACATTAGTCAAGATTAAAATGAAGGAGAGAATTCTAGAAGCAGCAAGAGATAAGGGGACAGTCACCTACAAAGGAGTTCCCATCAGACTGTCAGCTGATTTCTCAAAAGATACCTTCCAGGCAAGAAGGGGCTGGAAAGAAGTATTCCAAGTCATGAAAGTCAAGGACCTACATCCAAGATTGCTCTATATAGCAAAGCTGTCATTTAGAACGGAAAGGCAGATAAAGTGCTTCTCAGATAAGGTCAAGTTAAAGGAGTTCATCATCACCAAGCCCTTATTATATGAAATGTTAAAGGGACTTATCTAAGAAAAAGAAGATAAAAAATATGAACAGTAAAAAGACAGCAAACTCACAGGTATCAACAACCACACCTAAAATGCAAACAAAAGCAAACTAAGCAAACAGCTAGACCAGGAGCAGAAACACAGAAATGGAGATCACATGGAGGGTTAGCAACAGGGGAGTGGGAGGAGGAGAGAGGGGGAAAGGGTACAGAGAACAAGTATCACAGACGGTGGGTAGAAAATAGACAGGGGGAGGGCAAGAATAGTGTGGGAAATGTAGAAGCTAAAGAACTTATGACACATGGACATGAACTAAAGGGGGGGAATGTGGGTGGGAGGGGGTGTGCAGGGTGGAGGGGAATGATGAGGAAAAATGGGACAACTGTAATAGCATAATCAATAAAATATATTTTTTAAAAAATAAAAAAATAAAAACTCCTAGTTTTGATACATGAATCCTAGCACACATAAAACAGAAGAAAACAACTATAACATAACCCATCACAGAGAAAATAATAAGTTGCTCAAATAGAAGGAAATCACGAAAACTCGGGACTTGTTTTTAAGTACAACCCTAAGTTTTTATTCATAACATCATAAAGAAAAGATACGTAAAACCAAACGTTAGTATTCTTAATAGGCAAATAATAATGAGTCAAGAATGCTCTTACAACCCATTCCTAGCAGGCTGAGTCACATGAAATTGTTACTTTTGAAGGCCAAAAGTGGTCAAATATCAACAATTCTGTATGTTCCCATATAATACTTAAAATTGTACAAGGCACAAATCAGATCGAGAACCTACCCACTTCTCCGCATTTCCACCACTAGCCCAGTTGAAGCCACCATCTTTCATCTGGAAAATTTCAACAGCCTCCTAACTGGTCCCCCTTGCTTCCACTCCCTTCTATAATTTATCCTCCCTTCTGCAGCCAGAGTGATCTTTTTTAAAAACTTTTCATTTAAGTTTAACATATTTACATTCAAGTGCATGAATCTTGAATGTACAACTTGATAAATTTTCACAAACTGAACACACCCATGTAACCAGTTCCCCGGGTCAAGAAATAGAATGAATATTCACATTAAGGAACTCATATAATGTGTTCATCTTTGCATTTGGCTTTTTTCACTCAACATTACATTTAAGTTGGCATGTTGTTTCATGCTGTTGTGTATAACAACAAATTGTTCATTCTCTTTATTACAGAACATTTTGTTGCATGAATGTCACAACTAATTTATCTATTCCACTGTTGATGAACCAGAGTGATTTTTTTAAAATGTAAATAAGATCAGGTCATTTTCCTAATTAAAACTCTTTGTTTGCTTCCCCTTGCATTTAAAAGATCCAAAGCCTTGACCACAGTGCTAGCCCACCTCTCCAGTCCACCTCACCACACTCCCAGCACCGTCTCTGGTCCCATGCTCCAACCCACTGGCCTTCCTTCTCTTTCTTCTCTTCATTATATGCTAAGCCCTTCCACAAAACAGACAGGCTAGTCACTTTCTGGAATGTCCTCCCCAGCCACCAGCCTATCTTCTACCCACCCAAATCACAGCCAGACTTACAAAGCTGGCTCTGACTCATCCTTCAGCTTAAACTGAGATCATCTCATACATGCCTTCTGTACCCTTCTTTCTTGGAATACCTCTTTATTTCATACCACCCTGGTTGTTTCACTTTGACTTTTTACTGCATTTCAGCTTGACTTTTGACTTTAGCTCTGAGAGGAGAATATTAAGGATAAAATGCCTACATTATCAATAGCAGAGAGAAATACAATTTGGTCATTTTTAAAGCAGCGTTCCCCCCAAAGTGGGGTCAGAGGGAGGAGATTTAATATATAGGTTATATCAAACCTCAGTGCATGAAATTAATTTAATCAGTTTAATAGAAACCTCCTTCTAGCTGGTTATGCAAAATAGAGTGTTTTTTTAATGGTTAACAATTTTTCACTCTTCAATCTGTTGCTTTGGCATCACACGCAATCAGTATGAGAATTAAGGGCTCCAAGGGGTCCACAGCAGAGGAATGTTGAGACCAAAGTCCTGTTGCTGCAGCCTCCAAATGCCTAACTAGACTCCTAAGGCGCTCTGCAACACACCTCGAGAGGCCATTCCCTGCAGGCAAGCGGCACCAGCTTCCCACAAAACTGCATACAGCGTTCCAGCAACAAAACCGCTTCATCTGGAGAAATGGAGGTTTTATATGGAAAGCATTTACAATGTTTTCTACGAAGGTACAAAATGTTTCTACAGAGAAAAATGAAGCAAAATTTTTATTCATCTCTTCAAAACTAAACCATAATTTTCAATCAATACAGAAAGTAAGCCAGCACATTTATGTAATTTGCAAGTCCTGGACATTTCTAATTAGACAAAAAAAAAAAAGTGGTATGTTACCCACAAAAAGGTATTTTTAAAGGGTAGTAGGGAAATTAAATGTGTTCAGTTGGGTTTAACTTCTTCAGGAAAATAAGCTTCTTATTCTGGTAAGAAATGGGTCATAGCAATAAAAGTGTGCTGTAAATTCAACTTGACAAATGAGAAAATGAATTCCTGAGGGTAAGGCCTATTAAAGGAATATTTTAATTTAATCATGCAATGAATATTTTTTAGAAGCTTCTATGTATGCAAGAAACTGTCTTACACATTTTAATGAGGTAAAACATAGTATTAGTTAATATAGTAGTAGTTTATTCTATCACTAATTTCTCAGCCATATTATAAAAAAAATCAAATATAAGGGAAAAAGTTAACCCCCTGTATGAAGATACCAGCTTCTGATATTGGCTGATAAACTTCAAAATTCAATAATGTGTTACACCCACAACTTAAAGACATATGCAGAGGACTAGTCATTTCAGTGAACGGAAAAGCAGCCTGCTTTCTTGGCATAAAATGTGATACGATGCCACCTTATGGTTAAAAAGTAACATGATGATAATCACTTCCCAATATACCTGCTTAGATCCCCTGTGCGGTGAGCACTAATAAATCTGTAAAACTCACAAATCCAACTACATGGAACTAAGTTAATCCTGGGAAGAAAATGCACAACGCACATGTGCAACACCGAGTACACAGGAAGAGCAACTTTTGTCAAAGGGCCTGCCCATCTGTCTGCCCACTCCAGGTACTTACGTAGCACATGTGAGCTGGTGTTCCCAATCCAAGTAGCTGTTCTTTACTTCCAAGTTAAAACAACAGCAACAACGACGTGAACATTTTTAGAATTAAGCACATTTAGTTTACCAGGTGTTAGGTTGAATGATGTGAAAGCACTATTTTCATGGAACAACAATGGTCAAATATTGAAAATTTCATGTGGTCCCTTCTACAGTAACTTTAAATGTAAATGCAAATTTAACAAACTCAAATAATAAATAAGTATAACTTAGCATTAGGCCAGTCTTAAGTGTCGTTTCCTCACTGATTGATCGAAGAAGCCTGGATGGGTCCTTCCCAGCTGCTCACCCTCAGCAGCTCTTCTCTGTGGCCCACGATCCCTCAGGCCCCATGTGTACCTACACCGTCCTCCACCGATCTACAGTTCACTCGGTCTGCACCTGCTCCAAGTTCCAACTTTAAAGTCCAGTGCCATTGCCCACCCAACTTTTGTTGTCCTCATTCATTCTGCTTCTATTTACTAGTGAGCAAACTCAAGAAATTTGGAAAATGCAGATCTCTTACAATGTTTAGTCTATAAAATACTGTTTCTAAAGTTCTCCATCATCTCAGTATTGCTATAAAGACTCAATGGCTCCTGGGGGGAAAAAACTACCTTCCAGCCTGAGAGCTACCTAAGAAGGCCCTCCCCTATTCAAAAGTTGTTTGTCTTGTCCAAAATTAAATAATCTTCTTCCTTCCCCTTTCCCTAGCAACAAGACCTGTGGTTAAAACTCTCCAGTGACTTCATAATAGAAGTTTTCAGTGCTCAACTGTTGAATCCTAATCAGATATGTAAGTTATTCCATCTTAGCACTACATTTTGGGGAAAATGTTAAAGTGATAGAAACAAACCCACTAACAGACAAGGTTCTTTTTAAGGGGCACTCATGCATATAAAATTACTGCAAAATTTAAGAAATAAAGTGTAAAATGTTAATATTAGGGGAAATTGGATAAAGATTATGTGGGAACTACCTATATTATCTTTGCAACTTTTCTATACATTTTAAATTATTTCAAAGCAGAAGTTTATTTTTTTTTAAAATCAGTTCAGGAAATCAGAACCAAAGTCACCACCGGTCATGTGTCTTTGTCCTAAGAACTTTGCCAGCCTGAGGTTCCTTCTCCTCCTTTGCACATGTGTTTACGTACTCCACACACAGAAACCCCCTTACGTGGGCTAAGAGAGCTGGAGCTCGCCTCACTCCTGGGGAGAAAGGGCAGTTTGCAGTCCTGCTTTGAAGTTCCCGGTTCACATGCCGGTGTAGATAGAGAGACAGGATTGCTCTGTGAGCGTAGCCGTCTCACTTCCCTCTCTGTGCTGTGCTTTTGTCTCATGCCTAAAGAGACAGATAATTCTTACCCCCCATCACCACCAGAAAAGGATAGAAAGTTAAAACATTAATCTGAACATATTTTGTAAAGAGGAAGAACGAGTTTCTAAGTGCCAGTTTCATATACAATACAGGAATTAGTATCTACTGTTAGTCAGCCTCAGATAGTAAACTCCTCAGGGCAGATCCTGCCCTTTGAATCATGACAGAGCTCTTGAGTGAGTCCTTTTAACAAATAATGATGTCAGTCCTTAACTCCAAGGTTTTAGTACTGAAATTCAAGATTCATTCACAGTTTTTGAAGCTACCCGTGAGTACATTAACATTAACAATGCACGCATTTTTGTTTCCCACATATTTGTTTTACTTCTAATAGTAAAAACCTGCCTTTATAACACTGTTTACATCCCAAGAAAGAACTTGTGCGGGAATCACATAACAGCACATAGTCATCTACTCAAGGACCCACTTGGATGCTCCCATTTGGCTGCCATTTGACTCCTGCCTCTCTGCCTGTTTAACCTTTTGCCTCCTCCAGAGCTGTTAGCAGAAGCCACAGTATGAGGAATGGGGGTTCTTAGAAGCCACTGAGATCAAAGGGTCCACCCCGCATGAACAGCATTTCTCTCTTCCTGGGCAGCCTCTGCTACTGCTATCTGGGGAGGAACGGGGTTGAGGGGGTGGGTAAAGGAGGAGAGAGAGAATATTTTTTATTAATTCCAAGCTGATGATTTCAGAGTAAGAATTTAGAAGTTTTACAGTTTGAAGAAATGCATAACTTCATGGTTAGGGGTAATATATGCAGCAGCCTTCTTTGTTACAGAAAAAGACAGAATCTAAAGATTCTCCCCTCAAGTGCAACACCACCCAGACAGTGTATGAGCAAATCTGTTTAACAAATGTTAACTGCCTGCCCTCCTCTTTCTTTTGCTGCAGATTTGCTTTTATTAGGAAACTGGTAAGACTTTTCTTTCCTATGGCCCAGACTTAATATCCCTGAGCCGAGAGAAGTGAGAAGTCCCCACTGTGTCCCCTTGTGGAGCCCCTCCGAATCCTTCTCAACTAATTACAAGGGCCAAGTCACTCGTGCTTTCCAGAAAAACACTCAAGGACATATACCAGCTCCTCCTCAGGGACTTGAGGAGCAGGAGGGCCTTCTACCTTATGTGCAAGATAAAGTCTTCACCCAGCTCTTCATCATCTTGCCCAAGGCTGGCTGTGCAACCTCATCAAAAACGTAGTGAGAAACATCAGCGTAGGGAAGGAACTAAATGCAACTCAATTTCAAGGATCTGGTAAGGCACAAATATACGTGAATTTAGAGCTGTGCTATCTAACATGGTAACCATCAGCCACATACAGCTATCTACATTTAAATCACTTTAAATTAAAAATACCTGAAAATTCCATTCCCCAGTCACACTGGTCACTAGGGGTTATTGTGCTGCCCATCCCAAATACGCAGTATTTCCATCATTGCAGGAAGTTATATTGGACAGCACTGATATAGATGGTATACAGAAGTACATTTGGACTCTTCAAACTCTGCTATGTCATCTTTAATGCCATGGCATTTACGTTCAATAAACATTCATTGAGCATTTATTTCATGCAAGACATTGGACATGGTGTAGTGGGCATGGTATACAAACATGAATATAATGGTAGGTGGGTAGTGGGAGTTTATATTTGAAATCTAGAGACATACATGCAAATATGTACCTGTATTATAGAAAGAAATATGTACTATAACAGAGGAACTCAGAAACTGCTATACTTAGACAAGTAAAGAAGAATAAAGTCACTTTACATTTTATTTTTCTTTTTTTTTTTAATTCTTACCTGAGGACACATTCATTGATTTTATTTTTTCACATTCCCTTTTTTTAATTAAATGTTATTGATTATGCTATTACAGTTGTCCCAATTTTTTCCCTTTAGCCCCTCTCCACCCAGCACCCCCTACTCCTTCAGGCATTCCCTACACCATTGTTCGTGTCAACAGATCAAGCATATCATTCTTTGGCTGCTCCATTTTGATCTTAGACAGATAGAAAGTGTGCAGGGGGAAGAGACAGAGACAGAGAGAGAGAGAAACAACAATGTGAGAGAGAAACAAACCATTTGCCTCCCTTACACGTCCTGATCAAAGGTTGAGCCTGCAACCTAGGTATGCGCCGTGACTAGGAATCAAACTGGTGACACTTAGGCATACAGGACACCTGTCCAACCAACTGAGCCACCTGACCAGGGCCCATTTCACACTTTTCTTTGTCAGTCCCAGGATTCCAAGCTAACAAAGACTGTCCCTGTTGAGAAGCTGCACATTTCCACACTGTCAGCTCTGCATGAACAGCATTTGAATGTGTGCCATCAAGACTCATTTGAAAACTTGTCCAAAATAAAATTTTCTTTGGTGAGAAGAAGACATAAGAAACATAAGAAGTACCAGATGCTAATGGAAAGAACACAGGACTTGACATCAGAAAACCATTTTGAGAGCTAGCCCTATTCTGTATGACCTTGAGTAAACCATTAACATCTCTGAGCTTCAGGATCCTCATTTTCAACATGAAGAAAATAATCCCCACCCATGCATCCCATAAGCTAATACTGTAAGAATAAACATGATAATAACAGCACCTCTGAAATGAAAGAATGCTGCATAATTATTATCCCTGAAAGTAACATGCAACTTTGGAAGACATATAAATTCATTTCTGACAGTAAATGTTGGCTTGCAGGTGGAAAGTCCAAATTCTGCACAAGGAGTAACATCAAATTCTCAATCTATAAATCTGTGTTTAGATTTAAAAGTGAAAATACGTACTTCCTGTCATCACCCCTCTTTCTTCTTCTGGTGCCATGGCCAGCCCAGACTCACTGCATCTTGATCCCAGAGGACCATTTGCCTCATGCCAGCATGAAGGAGGCCATAGCACCAAGGGTGAACTTAACTTGAATGACAAATAATCAAAATTTTCCTAGCTAGGACAAGTCAACCAATGAATGGGAAAATAGGATAGGTTGGTTTGATACAGAGAATAGAATGGATCAGCAGGACCGTTGCTATAATGTACAAATGGAATGAAAGAAGGCCTTGGAACAATCACTAGATATGTATTCTGTTGATTTCATGAGAAGTTTTAATAAGAATTTCACACTTTGTAACCACAAGCTTTTGAATCTGTCCATGAAAATGCTAAATCCTTCTGTAAACATAAAATGACACCACTTCCCTGCAACTCCAGACAATAGCATGGGATGTTTCCTTTTTCAGCAAAGAGTGCGACTAGATTGGGTTTTTTTCCAGATGTGTAGGGAATGGTTTCAACTACCTGGTGCCATGCCCTAATTTTTGAGGCCCCCCCCAATCTACTAGCTTGGCAGTTCCGGCAAAAGAGTGAAACCATGGAGGAGGCCTTCCAGCCATCTAAGCTATGTTTTCACCATACTCACCATGCAGCTGGCACAGACTCGCATATGATGGAACAGAAATGCTTGTCCTGGGATGCAAGGCACTGAATAGCACACATTTTCAACAAGGAGGTCTAAGGTTAAAACAATAAACTTCAAATGATGTATGCCACATGTGACATTTTGGTTCCAGACTTAACAACCCAAACCATGGTCTTTTGCTTGACAATTCCAAAATAATATTACTCTCCTAGGATTCTGATTTTGATTTTGCCTCAATTGCTCACAGATTACGCTTTGGCAAACCTAGAGACAACACAGTACTGTTAAAAACGCACATGCCGGGAAGCCTACGTGATGATCTGCACTAAATCATCCCTAAATTCTTCATTCCTGCGGTCACTTAACCATCGCCACAAATGTGGCATGGGCTTTTTCTTCTGGAGGAAAATTTGAAATAATCACTATAAGTAAGTAGTAGGGTGAATTCTCCCCCTCCCGGAATAAAACAATAGACATTTGTTCTAATATAATTGCCCTTTTATCCCAGAGCTCAGCAATTTATAGCTCAACTGTCTGAAACTAAAATCACAACATTTTAATAGCAAATTATAGACTTATCAGTCATGGAAAAGGCCAGAAGTGGGCTCCCAAAAGTCCAAACTCTGGTATGCATTTCATAAACAGTTGAAAGGTCCAATATTCTTTGCATTTTTCCACTATTTTGAAATTCTATATTAAAATTATTTTTAAAACTTTGAAACACATATTTTATCTTGTAAACCTTCAACTTTAATGTCCTTACATTCAGAAGTGTAAAACAATCATGAGAATAACTATTATTTAGTTTTCTGTTCTATCACCATATCTTTGTGAAGACCTAAGTTATTGATAACCCTCCCTCATTACGTTATAATAAGGCTAGTTTGAGACTCAAGATCATACATGTGATGTGACTAGTAATAAAGCAACACAATGGTGAGTATTTGGGAACTTGAAGGCTAGCTTATTTGAAAATACATTAATGGCTTTTTCTATACTTCAGTGTATACTTCAGTCTATACTCTAAGTGTAGGTAAATTTAAATAAAAGTACCATATAACAATAATAAAATATTAAAAGAACAAAGAGAAAATTAAGCACACTGTTTCTAAATTACAGAGTTAATGTATTCTAGGTGACTCCATTCTTTTTTTTTTTTTTTTTAAATCTCTTTAGAGAAAGTACTTAAAGGCAAAATACTATGTCATTAGGGCACAAGCAGAAGTGGAGGAATTCAAATCAAATATAATCTAGGTATACCCGGGGGGGGGGGAAGCTAAAGGAAGCACTGTGCTCTGAGAGAAACACCAAAAGGAATCAAATAACCATAAAATTTCTGATCTGGAAGGGCCTGAGAGCTGACCTCTCCTGCCCCAACATTTTACAAAGAAGGAAAATGACGTCCAGATAAGGAGTTAGCCTACACTGAGGACAAGTTTGGAATCACATTTGAGTCCCCTCCCCGCATTCAACCACTGCTCATTCTACAGGACACTAGTCTTTAGTCCCAGATCTCTCTCTTTTTTTAACATTTTACTTTGAGATAATTGCAGATCCACGCACAGCTGTAAAAAAAATTCAGAGTCACCCCAGTACCCCTCAACCAGTTTCCCCTAACTGGGAACAAAACTATAGTCCTACATCACAAGGAGGAAATTAACACTGATGCACTCTACTCTGTGATGACAATTTCACCAGTTTTACGTGTGTGTGTGCATGGCTGAGTGTGTACTTAGTTCTATGGAATTTTATGATCCGTGTAGGCTTGTGTATCTACCATCAGCATCAAGATACAAAACAGTACCAGCACTGTGACATTTAGTTCTCCATGAGGGACACTGGGAAAATCACAAAATTCTCCCTACCTCTGACTTCTCCTCTGTAAAAGCAGGATAATATAAACAATTCCACTGTCTTTATAAGATGACTGACTGTACTAAATTATTATATAGACAATTAGCACATACATTTACACTCTCAAAAAATGAAAAGGAAATATCAGAGAAGTTTGGTATTTAAAGGTAATTTGAAGTTATAAATGGATAAAAAATTCTCAAAGTTCAAGGCCCTAAAGAAGGCTAGAGTCAGTAATCCACAGACTAGTCATAAAACAAAGATGTTTTATGTTCCTTCAAATGCTCTTCTAAAGCCGTGCAAGTGAAAATGATCATGGGGAAGAAAAAATTAGGGCATCTGAGTTAGTAGGCATTAGACACTTAAAACATGAAGCTTCAATAAGTGTAAAAATTTAAATTTGAGGATTTTCCTTTTGTGTCCCCCTCATAGTTACTCATGATACAGGCAATATCATTTCCAAGCAAAGATAAGCATTTTTCATTGATGCCAGCAAACATCCTTTGTAGCAAAAACTTACTAATGAACATATTCTCACCAGTGGACCCCTGCTACCTACCAAGAAAAAACAAACAAACTAGCCCTGGCTGGTGTGGCTCAGTGGATTGAGCACCAGCCTGTGAACCAAAGGGTCGCTGGTTAGATTCCTAGTCAGGGTACATGCCTGGGTTGCAGGCCAGATACCCAGTAGGGGGCACACGAGAGGCAACCACACATTGATGTTTCTCTCCCTCTCTTTCTCCCTCCCTTCCCCTCTCTCTAAAAATAAATAAATAAAATCTTAAAAAAACAAATTTTTTCTTGAACTTTTTTCAATTTTTATTTTATTTTATATGTATATTAAGCAAAAAGATGACTGAAAGCCTCTGAATCCCTTAAATCATATTTTATTTCATTTTTCTTCACCTAGTCATATTATGGGAAGAAAGAGCCCACTCTTTCTGGTATTTTTTTATAAAAGATACCAATATGTGATTATTTCTCACCTTGTTATATTGAAGGAATTGGCATAGAAATAGATTATTAGTTTATTTCATCATAATTAATGTGCTCATGATGACTAAAGAAAATATGGTTTCTGCATGACCTGTGCCTGGAAGGATTCTTTGCTCGTAGGAAAGCCACATTCTTTTCTGATATATTCAGGTCTTTCTAGCTTAAACACACAGCAAGGAGTATAGATTCCAATTATTTCAATTATAAACAATATAATCAACAAATATGTTGTTTAAAATCATTGTGTAAAGGTAGATTAGAAATGAATTCAGAAATGAACCCATCATGCTATCATTCGTGTGGTCCAGAATCTTTTTTTAACTTCTATTTTTTATATGACAGTTGATAATCCATGTTATATTGTTTCAGGTGTATGTTAGATATGTATGCAATTTATGAAGTGATCTCCCTAATAAGTCTCATACCCACCTGGCACCTGTATGGTCTTGAATCTTAAATATATCAAGCACAGAGCTACAAGTACTGTTGCAGTTACTGATGAGTTAATTTTGTTCTGTTCTCTGATGAGAGACTGATCTGATGATTCTCTGATCTATACCCACCATCTGTCCTACTCAGACCCTCAGTCATAAGAGAAACTTGGCAAGAGCATGTGGTGTGAGAATAAATCCCTCACCACACCAGTATTGAGAAGGGGGTTCTTCAAGGTAGGGGCCCTATGGGAAAGTAATGAGGACTAAAAGTGGGAAAGGACTTCCACTTCTGGCCACAACAGAGAAACTTTCCTCTTAAACAACTATAAAAATTGACAAGACATATGAAATAACTGTTTCCAGATGTTGGACAACAGGCAAAATTTGATCCCTAAGAGAAGGGGGGAAAGTAAGCCTGGAAGTACTTTACAGATCTCAGCATAGGGTGCTAAGGAAACATCAGAATTCAGAGCCACTGAGGCAGCTAGGGGTGTAGTGCTGGAGAAAGGCTAAGGAATTTGTTTGTATGAAACATAATTTCATGTTGAGAAAGTGCTATCAAGGAGTAAATAGGAGTCTAGGAATCTGTACAGGAGACTCCTTGGGTCTTTGGCTAGATCCTAGGCAATAGACTCAGAACAAGACTCCAGAAAGCCAGGGAAAGAACTACAGAAGAACTATGCGCTGAACGACTATCAGAATTCCCATGGGGTTTGGAAATGTCCAGGTTTCAACCTGCCCCAGTAGAGAGTCCTCACTGAACAGCCTGAGCATTCGGCAGACCCTGGAAAGGCCGTGCCTCAGGAGGAAGACTAACCCTGGTAAAACCTGGGCCTAACAAAGCTGAAAAACAAGCCTTGAAAGAGCAAACTAATAGCTATGTCGCCAAGCCTACCATGTAAACCTTTTAGTACAGGGGTATCAAACTCATTTTCACTGGGGGCCACATCATTCTGCAGTTGCCTTCAAAGGGCCAAATGTAATTTTAGGACTGTATAAATGTAGTTACTCCTTAATAGTTAAGCCAGAGAGAGGCACTGCCACCAGGTAGAAACAAGGTGCTGGGACAGAAAAAACAAGGTGGAGGGCCAGATTCAGCCTGCGGGCCTTGTGTTTGGCACCTGAGCCTTAGTAATTCACAATGTTAACTATGCTGTTTGTCATTAAAACATGGGCAGTGTGCATTTATGCTGCATCAGGTTAGATAATCTTACTTCAGATCTACAGGCAAAATCCTAACTGATCAAGAAGTGAACTATATGAAAATTATTATATGTGGACTCTCTTTATTTCTTATTTGGTATTTTTTAAAACCCAGGCAGAGGCATGATTTGCAAAGTCAGCAAGGAGATCCTAAGTCATCAGTGGTATCATTGAACAAACTTCAAACTTATCTCAGTATTTCCACCAATCTCTCAAACACTCATCAATGGTGCACCTAAACTCCTTTCTCCTAAAAACTGTGACTAACAACAAGTGTCTTCTGGTGTCAGGCAATGTGCTGAGTTCTTTGCATGCATCATCTCATCTCTGCAACCCTATGACATGGGATTAATATTACAGGCACATCTCCTTTCATTGTGATTCGCTTTACTGCACTCAAGGGTATTAAAGGCAAGACCCTCCACCAGCAGAAACTGTACAAGTTGCCTTATTGAGATACCTGCTTTATTACAGTGGCCTGGAACTGAACCCACAATATATCCGAGGTGTGCCTGTATTCCTATTTGCACATGAGAAAAAAGGAGGCTTGGAGAGATTGGGTATAAAGTGCTAAATGTCACATAGGTGGTAAAGGATGGAGGAAGGTCTCTAACCCACATCTATAAGATTCCAAAGCCAGATACTTAACCATACACTCAACTGATTTCCTATGTTGAGAATAAACATATGGATCCTACTCCCAGACACACTCAATTCCCACACAAAAATTCCACAAAAACATAGCAATCAGGTAAGTAAATAAAACCCAGACTTTCCTTTATGCTTCTTGCCTGATTCCTTTCTATCCCAGGCAGCTGGAACAAACTAAATTATATGAATTCTTGTTTTGATCTGGGCATGGATGAAGGGGGGAGGAGGTGGTAGCATTTTTAAATTACAGGGTCTGAATTACTTTGTCTCTGTTGTGGTATTTTTATCAAAAATGGCAATTTCCAAAGAAGTCCAAATTCCTTGATATAGTCTGCTCTAAACTCTCATCTATAATGTTACTGTAAACATAACTTTCCCATTGGTTTAGCTAATCATTTAAAGATGCCATGGACATTCTTAAATGCATAGACTTTCATAAAAGACCTGATGGTTATAAAAACTCACAGTATAACCCTAGATAAGTCAGTGAATCTTCCTGGGTCACTATCTCCTTGTTTAAAAAATTGAGGACCTTGAACTACACTGGTATTCACCAGATTACATATCTCAGAACATTAGGCCCAAGAGATACTATTCTCAAAAAAGAAGCTCCAGCCCTGGCCAGTGTGGCTCAATTGGTTGGAGTGTCATCCCACAACCGAAGGGTTGTGGGTTCAATTCCCAGTCAGGACATGGATGATCCCCAGTCCAGGCACATACAGAAGGCAATCAATTGATGTTTCTATATATATATATAAAGCAACAAAAAAAAATGTCTTCAGGTGAGGATTTTTTAAAAAAGAAGAAAAAGGAAAAAGAGGAGAAAGAGGAGGAGAAGGAGAAGAAGTAGTTGAAGTTGTTCCAGGTAAAATAAGCAGGAGAAAAGCTACAAGCAACGGTCCCATTTACAGACTCACAGTGCCTTAGATCTGTATAACATGTTACCAAATTAAAGCTCAGAAAAGTCCTGTAGTAAAGAACTCTGTTTAACTTTCATTTCAAGCTTCCAAAACTTATTTCTCCAGAAAATCATTTCCCTGGCAAAATGTTTACGAACATCCCATGGGAGAAGTATGCAGTCATTCACTCAAAAGAACTATTTATGGAACATCTGTGATATGCCAGGCGGTACACTGGGTACTGCAGACAGAAGCAGGATAACATCACACCTGTTCTCGGAGCCTAGAGTTTTAGTTGGGGAGACAGACACTAAATAAGCAACAAATAAACAAACTTATGATTCCAAGTTGATAAAAGTGCTATAAAGAAACTAAGTGTTTTAATATAAAATAATGACAAGAAGAGCATGTTTAGGTAGGATAGTGAGAAAAAGTCTCATATCATAAAATACCAAGATCTCATAGTATCTTAAATGACACTAGTACAATTTACAAGATGTTGATATAATTACTATCGTTTAAGGTGATATTTGAAGAATGAGAAGGGGACTGCCTGTGAAGAGCAGAGGAACTCATTCTGAGCAAAATGCCAGCCAGCATCTGTGAAAACCCCAGGGTGTGAAACTTCCTGAGAAGTTGAGAGAACTGAAAGGCCAATGAGGTGCGAAAGGAGTGACTTCAGAAGAAACTGGAGAGATTGGCAGGGGCCAGATCATGCAGGGCTCTGGGCCTCAGAAAAAGAGCTTGGGTTTCACAGTAAGTATAACGGAAAGGAATTTTAACTGGGAAGTCACCTTGATAGAATTTTTTTAAAAGGCCATTCTGGCTGTCCTGTGAAGAACACTTTGGAGAGCCAAGGGAATACTTACCAAAAAAAGTAAGAAGCTGTATTAGTTTTTAATTGCTGCTGCAGCAAATTACCACAACCTTAGTGGCTGAAATAATGCAAATGTATTATCATACAGCTCTGTAGGTCTGCTGTCTCACAGGGGTCTCACTGAGCTAACATCAGCAGGACTGCAGTCCTTTCTGGCAGCTCTGGGGGAGAATCAATTTCTTGTTTATTCTGGTTGTTGGAAGAACTCATTTACCTATGGTTGTAGAGCTGAGGTTTTTGTTTTCTTGCTGGTTATAAACCTGACCAGTGAGGCTCAGTTGGTTAGGTGTTGTCCCACAAAGCAAAAAGTTGCCTGTTCGATTCTCAGTCAAGGCATATCCCTGGGTTGTGGGCTTGGCTCCTGGTCAGGGTGTGTTCAAGAAGCAGCTAATGGATATTTCTCTCTCACATTAATGTTTCTCTCCCTCTCTACCCCTCTCTCTAAAAATAAATAAATAAAATCATGCTGGCTATACACTCAAGTAGTTCTCAGCTTCCAGAGGCCATTTCATCTCTCTGACTCAATCACAAAATAGTCTTTGCTCTTAAGGACTCATGCAATTAGATTGGGCCCAACCAGATAATCCAGGATAATCTCACCACCTGAAAGTCCGTATCTTAATCACATTGGCAAAGTCCATTTTCACATTCTGGGAACTAAAGTGTGCACATCTTTGGAGGGAATAGGAAGAGAAGCATTACTCTTCCTACTATAAAAAGCTGTAGTAGCAATTCCAAGTGAAAAATAAGGCAAATTAGATCAGTGTGGTATCAATAGGAAAAGGTAAACAGATCTAAGGCACATTTTGAAGACAGAGTTACTGGTCATAGGCTCGATAATGTTTATATGAGTGGAGGGGTGGGTATAAGAGGAGTGAATCAAGGGCGACTCCAAAATTTCTGGTCCTTCAGGCTTACCAGCTGAGTGCCAGGGATGCCTCTCATAAAATAAAAAAAGGCTGGGAATGAAACCAATGTTAGAGGAAAATCCAAGAGTTTACAATCTTTTCTAACATAACCACAGAAATGACATCCCCCCCACATTGCCATATCCTATTGGGTAGAAGCCAGTTGCTTGAAGGGAGAGAATGACACAAGGCCATGAATACCTGAAGTCTAGGATCAGCAGAGGGCCATCATAGAGACTACAGACCACAGCTGGGGACTGAAAAAAATAAAGGAGGAAAACAGTAAAGGTGAAAGCAGAAAGGAAAAGTGAGAAGCTCAACCTTCATCTTCCCAACTTTTTTAGGACAGCAGTCCTAAGCAGTATCCCTCAGCCAGTAGATTGCTCCTAGGAGAGGTCATTAGAAAACTAGTTATGAGGCAGAAAAGGACAAGCGAAGAACGATTGTTTGGCATTAACTTCCTAAAATTATAGCGGGGGGGGAAGACTAAAATAAGTGATTTTTAAATATTTTGAAGTCAAAATTAATTTACTAATTAAGAAGACTTTTAGCAGAACTGGAACAAAAAATACAAGAAGAAAAGAACAATAATATTTCAGAAAACACATTAGTCAGTTCTCAGCAATAACAATGAAAAATATAGTAAGCAATTGTTAATGGAAATCTTAAAAGTAGAATGCTTCCAAATTCTGTCACATGGTACAGGGAGGGGCAAAAGTAGGTCTACAGTTATTTCTATGGAAAATAATTTCATAATTAATAAACAATAATACAAGAATAAATTCTGTTTCACATATAACTGTAAACCTACTTTTCCCTACCCTGTATATAATCCTACATGTTGATTTTTTTAAGCAAAAATAAGGGCAAAGACCTCTTTCCTGGTCTTCTCAAGAAGCACCTGCGACTGTAATCATGCTCTTCCTTTTTTCCTTCTTCTTTTCAGTTTTTTTTGTTGTTGTTGTTTTTACTTTAGCATTATTTGAAAGCTGCTTTATTGAACGAAAAGCTTAATAATTTTAATTTTTAAATATAAATAAAAGTAAACAAACTGAACAATAATTTATCAACATTGGTTCATTAGTTATAACAAATGTACCATACTAATATAAGATGTTAATAATCATGCAAACTGGGTGTGGGATATACAGAAACTTTCTGTGTAATTTTGCAATTACAGAAAAATCCTTGTAATTTTTCTGTAAATCTTAAATTGTTCTAAAGGTAATGTTTGTATTAAAAAGCACAAATCACAAAATAAACATGTTAATGAAAATGAAAAAAATAGACAACCCAAACTCTCTAATTTCCTTTCCTGATATTGGCAAAGATTCCTCATTGCTTTGGAGAAGGTGTCCAGGTTGGGGCTTGATACCAGAGGGACTCCTTCTCTGGGACCTCGCCTGCAGCAGGACCCTTAGTGGAGAGAGTACAGACGGAACTCCAACCATCCGGAACACACTCTGTATTAAAAGATCAGTTTAACTCAGGCCGGAGTCAAGAATAATACCCCAGGGGAAACATGCACAGAGCTGTTGCTCCCTATATTATCTACAACATTGGAAAAATTAGAAACAACTAGGTGTTCCAACAGTAGGAGTGTAATTAATTATCTTATGGACAATCTACTCCCTAAAATATTACATAGCCATTAGGTAATGATTATGAAGATTATGTTACATGAGGGAGAACATTTATTCTATCATACTGATATAAGGTGGATGTTTTTAAATCAAAACATAAAAATGTACATAATACATAAGTGTAACTTTTGTCTGTGACCGCCCAATGGGTCCAGATTATTAATCTTATAAATAACTCTCCCTCCTTTAGCATGTCTCTCATTCAAATATTTATCACATGCCAGGCAGTGTTCTTTACTCCATGCGCCATATCTTGAAAGCAGACTCTTGACACAGAGTTCTGTAAATGCTTTGAATGACAGAGAGCACAACCTGGCCCACATCAGATCTGTGGGTCAGCTGGCAGGCAAACGGGCTTAGTGACACAAGCAGGCCCTCCTCCCCCATAGAAACACGGGCTTCTTTTTCAAGTCATGCTATGGGTTTAAGAGGACAAACTTTATTCAACCATTCATTCAGTAAGTGTTTACTGAACTAGGTGCCAGGCTCTCTGCAAAATGCTGATCAATGGTGAGCCAAATGGACACCCTATCTCTTGCCCTTATGGAATTTACAGTCTAGTGTGAGATATAAATAACCCCATCTATATATGGTAGAAAATTATATTCCAATTATGAAAGGAAATAATATGAAAGAATACTATTAGAGGATTTAGTTTATATGGAGAACCATTTTTGCTCAAGTATATAGCACATATCAAGCACTATCTTTGTGAGCTGCTTTTTAATATGAAAATGTCGGAGACAGTGTGAGCCTTAAGTATCCATACATCTCCTTCACAAAGATTTCAGATTTTGTTGTAGGTCTTCCAAGTAGAGCCACCACTTTCTCAACCTCTCAGGTTCCCCACAACTCCAATAAATGCTCCAAATCCTCAGCAGAAACATTCTCATATCACTTTTTCTAGAGCTGGTAGCTCTAGAAAAATCACAAAGATTAAATGTGAGCATTTAATCTTTGAAAAGATTTCACTGCCCACCACAGACCTTAATCTTTTCTCTTTTGTTGCTATAAACACACATACACACACAAAGAAAAAGGGAGAGGCATAACAGCTACAGAAATGCTAAGTGTGTAGAACATGTATAGCTGGTCTACCTGGCATCTACACCACCTTTCTCTAGCATGGACATTATATTCATTTGTGGGCCTACTCCTTGCCCACTCTGGGCCTGGTGTTCTGGATGAGACACCCTTCTGCAGTTCCATGGGTGAAGTACAAAACTCAGCCCCAAGTCAACCTGGCCATTGTTCAAGGCTGAGTATGTGACATAAGCCAGTCCAATAGAAACATATTTTAGGCCTTGTGCTAAGAACAGTGGGAGAAAGACTCTTGCTCTAATTCACTGGTTTTTGAAACTGGAAGGATTGGCTTTTGGGAACTTCTAACAGCCATCCTGTAATTACAAAGAGAGGGCCTATCTGTTTAGATTGAACATACAAAAAGCTACACTGAGAGATGCAGTAAGCAGAGATAGACCCTGATAATAATTTGAGCCCCAAACTCCAGGCCAGCATTCTCTTATATAATCCACATCTGGTATGTGGCAAATACTCTCATATTCTTTGCCCAACATGCACTGGGAAAAAAGGTCAACCAACACAGTCACCTCTTCTATACTCCTGCGGTCAGAGCACCTAGCAGGCTGGTCTCTGCCTTTTAGATTTACCATGCAATCATCAGATACTGGTCCACTATGTTCCCTTAACCACAGGAGACACATAATCAAGTTCTTCAGTCCAACTTGGCATCTTCATGGCATCTGTAAAATCTTCTTTCTCTTGATCTGAGATGAGGAAGAGCACCTTCCCAAATTACTTCCTTGAAAATGGGACTCAGCACAATTCTCTCCAAAGAAATCCTTAAAAATCCTGAAGCCACCTCTACTTTCTCAATCTTTATATGACCTTTATATGGACGAGAGAGTTAAGAATCATGTAACCAGTTCTCAGTTTGCTTCTTTGGAAACTCTGCATTGGAATTCCCTTAGAATGCAGCATTAATTGTATCTTTGGATCTTGGCAGAAATGTCAACTTTAAAGTTATGCCACCCATGTGAACAAAACTTGCAAAGGAAAAAGGTTGAACGCTACCTCAATGCTTTCATCTTTCCTACAGTGTCCAAAATGAGCAGTCTGACCCTGAGATAATCAAAGAGAAGAACCAAGCTCATATTTGCAGTATTCAGGAAGCTTTGAAGGTTTAAGGAAAGCAATGGAGAATATTAAGGAGTATAAAAATTAAGGAGAAAGAAATTATTCTCTCCTAAAAATAAATACCTAACTGTAACCCTCACATATAAGAATATCTACACCCCAGGGGTGCACATCAGGCTAGTTCATCTAAACTCCTAACAAGTTGGACTCAGCTTTAACAGAACAGATGACACTAAATCCTGGCAGAAAGTTATTAAATAATTTAATGGGTTACCAATGGAGGCCATGATCCTCCTTTGAAGTTATTTTTAAAAATAGAAAAGCCTCTCTTTAACAGTTTAGCAGAAGTCTTGCTCTAAAGTAGGGTGTGACCTCTTTAGTACACTGTGAATCTTTTGCATGCATGGCCATTGTTGGTTTTCCCAGCGTAGTTTCTCTGGGTCTTGTATTGGTGCCCTTTGCTCTAATCTCCTTTCTTTTTTTTATATTAGGTCTCTCCTGTTTCTCAACATCCTGTACAAGGCAGTCTCTGGTTAGCTGCTGACACAGTCCCAGTTTAGAACAAGAAGTGAAGACAAATTCTCCATCCAGTAGGGATGGCTAGGGTTGGGGGGAGAGATGGGGAGCAGGGGAATGAAGACAACTGTACTTGAAAAGCAATTTAAAGCTGTGAAAAAAATAAAAATAAAGCATAAACAAATGTAAAAAAAACTCTCCATCCATAGCTGAATTAATCACTATGCCAAGATTAATAATTTGAAAGGCCTTGAGTTTTTTTTTTTTTTAATTTGGTTTTAATACCCTATAGAATTCTGTAGTTAGAGAAGAAGGCTTCAGAGGTTTTGAAATTCTGCCAGTTTTGGGTGATTGTTATTGGCTACACATTATGATTGAAATTATTTACTTGCTATTCAGTTTAACATGTTAGAGATTTCTGAATAAGCTGCCGCAGGCTTTCCAGTGCTATCTAGAATAATGATGTAAAAACTGAACAGCAGTGTGGGGGACAAAAGATAAGGTTAGAGGACAGTAACTTGAAAAACCCAGATAATGTTTTAATAAACCCTTCCATATATCTGTCACACATATTCTCCCCCTGCCATTCAATCCTAGTATCTACTATCCTTGCATATGGAATTTCCAAGTGTGATTAAGGAATTCTGGCACCTGTGTGTAGGTGTGTTTATGTGTGCAACACATACATATATACAGAGCATACATATCTCCCCCAAATCTCAATGACAAAGAAATATTTGGGGGAAGAAAACTGTTATATGTGTACGAGTGGATACCGGTACACCAGACTCCCAGCTCACTGTTCCTTTCATCATCCTGAGTTCCAGCCACAACGGTATGCCCAGCACCACAGTATTCTTCTCCATCGTAGAAATCTGAGTTTCCACATGTGACAAGTGAAGACTATCATGGGTTCACAATGTAAAAACCTGCGTGTATAGGAAAATGCAGTATCGATCATTGTCTTCAACAGACCCAAAACAGCCCCATAGGAGAGAATGTTTAAGAAAACGATGATAAGGTATTGACTGAGAATGTTAAATAATCCAATCTGATATTTCTGCAGGATCTAATTCAAAGGGCAAAGGCATCATTCCAGTAAATCAAGTTGAAAAGAAAAGAGGCTTATTTTTACAACCCATCTTCCCTCATAAGGTTGGTTTCCATAGCCACAGGCTTCTCAGCCAGCCGGTTTGGTTAATGATGACCCTCGGGAGGCAACAGCATGGGTTTCCACTTCCCCATCCCTATTTGCAAAGCACAGCCAAAGTGGATCCAGGAGCTTTCTGAGAAGCACACCCCTCTTTCCCCAGAGAGGCTAATGCTAGACTCTCTGATCAGCAACATCCTCAACAAAGGGACAGGCAGCAATTCCTGGTTTGCCTACAATCCGATACCCTCTTAGGAAGCGGTAATGGTGCCTGGAATTCCATTCAGTCTGAGGAGAAGGGAAAACAAATCTATCACCCTATCAAACAACTCAGATATTGTGTCAGTAGTCCCCAGAAGTCCCAGGCTTTCTTCCTGATCCTCAGTTGTCCCATCTACAAACAAAGAGGTTTACTCAGTCCTTTCTGTTCCAACATGCCTAGGCTGTGCTCCCTGATCTAACAATTTCTGTTCTACTGTAAACACTCCTCATATCCCTTCCACCCCATTTCTCTCTTCCAGCATTGGCCGCAGAACCAAGCTCTAGTACCCAGAAGAAGACCCTTTGTGTTACTGAGCCACAGCTGTGTAATTTCTCTACCTTTGCAATTCACTCTTTCAGCTCTAACCTGAGTTGGGAACCAAACACACGAACACCGAATTTGTCAAAAATGGCTCTCATTCCAAAAGCACAGTAGTCTTTGCTGATCCTGATTACCTTCCAAAGCTACTCTTCAGTTTCTCTTCTCTTCTCGCCAAATTTAATTGTATTGTTTACACACCACCTCTCTTACTATCACCAAATTGTGACCAACTCCTTTTTAAACACCCGAGATTAGTTTTAACTGCCAACATTCCACTGAAATATTTCTTTTGAAAGTCACAAATGACTAACTCTAAAGCTAAAACTGATTAACTTTCATTTGTCCTCACTATTCTTGGTCTTTTTTCAACAGTTGGCACAGTTAATGAGCTCCTGTTTTTGAGATTATTTTCTCTCTTGGTGTCTGTGACACTATCCTATTCATGTATTCTGTTATAGAATGCCTGCTTCTTCTTCATCTCCTTCTCTGCAGTTAAAGCCAAGCTTAACTTGCACCTCCTAGTACGCAAATGTGTGCTTTCCCAAGGCTCTGACATCTCTTTTCCAATCTCTTACTCTATACCAAATCCCTACAAAAAACCTCATCTAAAAAATTATATGCCTTTAATTATCATCTCTATATTAATACTCCCCAATAGACATCAATAACTTTCAAGTCCACAGCTCTGAGCTCTCATGGCTCCTAGATTTGTTTACTGTCAATTTCACCCTTAACTATTCTTTTCTAAGTTTCAAATCAACATACCTGAAGCTGAAGGCTTTGTCTTCACATCCTCAATCCAGTTATTGTCCACAACTTCTCTGTCTGATGGTCACTAGAAACACTATCCTAGAGGCCTGGAAACATTCACTTTACAATTTATGTAGTCAGTATGAGTTGATTGCCTCTTTTATGCCAGGCAAAATACTAAGTACTATGAAGACAATGACAAGGCACAGACCTTTTCCTCAAAGAGTCTCCCTCTCTACTACATATTTGTTCCATAACCCATTTGAACTGGAATTATAATATTTTCCCCCAAACCACTTTCCCTTTGAACTTCACCCTTTCTGTTCATATATACCTCTCTTGGCCTGCTACTTAAGTTCTAAAGTAATCTTTTATTTCTTCTTTTTCCATTAACCCTATTTGTTTCTAGGTTCTATCAAATTTCCTTCATAATATTCCTCATATTCAATAGTAAACATTAACTGATATCTATCAAATGCTAAGCACTGTGTTTAACAAGGAGAATACAATGGTAAACAGGACACAAAGTCTATACTTTCAACTTCAGTTAGTGTAAGAAAAAGGCAGGGAACCAATAATTATAGTACAGCAGGATAAATATTATAATGGGCCTATCAGAGAGGTTCCTAACCTGACTTGGACTCAAAGAAGCCTTCCCAGAGAAAGTGACACTTGAGCTGAGCTGTGAAGTATCACATGGTGTTAGCCTATCAGACTGGGGCATTCTAGACTGGACGACAGCCAGTGGTTCAATAGAGTTGAAGCATGAGCACAAAGAGTGAAGAGCAAGCGATGAGACTGGGAAAGTAGAAATGGGCACATCAACCATAAACATCATGGTGTATTATGAGTTGAATTGTGTCCTCCAAACAGATATGTTGAAGTGCTAACCCCTAGTACCTGTGTGTATGACCTTATTTGGAAGTAGGGTCTTTGCAGATGTAATGAAGTTAAGATGAGGTCATTATCCCAAAGCCAAAGCCAAGGTGATTGGTGTTCTTATAAGAAGAGGAAAATGGCATGTGAAGACATAGATACACAGAGAGAGAATACCAAGTGAAAATAGAATCAGAGACAAAGTACCACAGGTGCAAGCCAAGAACCTAGAGAGGGCCAGGAAGGATCCTCCCCTAGAGGCTTTGTAGGGAATATGCCCTACCAACAACTGTATTTCAATGTTTGGGCCCCCAATACTGTGAGAGAATAATTTCTGCATATTTGTTTTTAAAAAAGTATTAAAATTTACATTTTATACCACTAGTATTTCCCTGCTTCTGCCCATCTCATTCTTACAAATCCTTCAGCCCTAGCTCAACTCTCATTTTTATGAAGTGTTTTGTCTTCAGTACAATATTCGATTTCATTTCACCAAAATTTACTAAGTACTACTATATCTGATATATTATGCTACTTGGTATAGATAAAACAAAGATTTTTAATAACCCAAAACTATGCTTCCCTTTACAAAAGTTTCAAACCAGCAACAGAAAACACACCATGTTATCATTCCTTCAATCAACAAATATGTATTGAATACTACTATGTGCCCTGTAGAATTCTAGGCATGGATGAAACAGTGACTAAAACAAACAAAAATGCCTGCCTTAACAGCACTTACATTACATGGGGGGAGAGGGGCATAAGAGAGGCCAGGAGGAGGTGGGAACAGACTATAAAACAAATAGTTAAAACCATACAGTACATCCTAATGTGATACATGCAAAAAAATAAAGCAGGAAAGGGGAATAAGAAGTGTTGGAATGGGTTCTCCAATGATCCCTACTTATTTGCATACAAAATTTGATGGGTTGAGCTCAATGGTGAACAACTGAAAGGTTTTTACCCTTATGGTCAGGAACAAGACAAGAATGCTGATTCTCACTGCTTCTATTCAGCATTGTACCAGAGATTCTAGCCATGGCAATAAGAGAGCAAAATTAAATAAAAGATATCAGATTAGAATGTAAAAAATAAAACTACTAATATTTCTATTTGCAAATGACATGATCTTGTATAGAAAATCCTAAGGTAGCCACTAAAAAACTGTTAGAACCAATAAACAAGTTCACTAAGGCTGTATAACACAAAATCAAAATGCAGAACTCACTTGTAGGTCTATACAGCAATAATGAGCAAACCAAAAGTGAAATTAAGGAAGCTATTCCATATATAGTATTAGCAAAAAAATAAAATAAAATGCTGAATAAATTTTTAAAAAGGAATTCAACACTTCTACTCTGAAAACTACAAAATATTGTTGAAAGAAATTAAAGACCTAAATAAATGGAACTACATCAATGGCCCTAGATTGGAACACTTAATGTTGTTAAAATGGCTTTAGTAGCCAGAGTGATCTACAGATGCAACAGAATCTCTGTCTAAATCCTGGCTGTCTTTTGTGCAGAAATTTACAAGCTTGTACTAAAATTCATATGGAAACTAAAAGAACCCAGAATAGCCAAAACAAAATTGAGGAAGAAAACCAACACTGAAGGACTTACACTTCTCAATTTCAAAGTTTACTTCAAAGCTACAGTAATCAAGGCAGTTATGGTAATGGCATAAGGACAGACATACAGATCAATGGAATAGAACTTAGAGTCTAGAAATAAATCCTCACATTTACAGTCAATTGATTTTTGGCAAAGGTGCCAAGACAATTTAATGCAGAAAGAAAAATCAACAAATGGTGCTGGGAGAGGCAACTGCAGAGCAACATGCAAAGAATAAAGTTGGAACCCCACCTCACATCATACACAAAAATTAACTCAGTACTTACCAAATACCTAAATGCAAGAGCTAACACTGTAAGACTCTCAGAAAAAAACATAGAAGTAAATTTTCATTACTTTGGATTAGGCAATGATTTCTCAGAAAAAAAAAATTAGATAAATTGGGCTTAATCAAAAAAGATTTTAATACTTCAAAGGGCATCATTAGGCAAATAAAAAGAAAACTCATAGGGTGAAACTTTGCAAATCACAGATCTGATAAGGAACTTGTAGCTAAATCTATGAAGAACCCTTACAACTCAATAATAAAAAGGCAAATAACCCAAGTTAAAGAAATGGGCTAAAGATTTAAACAGACATAAACAAAGAGGATATAAAAATGTTCAAATAAAGCATGAAAAGATATTCAGCATCATTAGCCATCATGAAAATGCAAATCAAAACTACAATGAGGTTATCATCTGACACCTACTAGGATGGCTATATTCAAAAAGACAGATAATAACAAGTGTTGACAAAAATATGAAAAAGTTTGAACTGTCATATATGGATGGTAAAATGTAAAATGGTGCAACCACTTTGGAAAATAATACAGGATGGGGCAATAGTAGGTTTAGTGGTCAGTATACAAAACAGAGTTAATTTTTTGTTATTTATTAATTATTATATTATTTTTCACACAAACAACTGTAAGTCTACTTTTGCCCCACCCAGCATATTCTGTTTAGAAAAGACCCAGTCCTAAAAATGTTAAGCTTAGAGTTATCACATGACCAAGCAATTCTACTCCTCACTGTATACCCAAGAGAAATTAAAATATATGCCCACAGGAAAACTGGTACATGAATGTTCATATCAGCTTTATTCATAATAATTAAATATTGGCAACAACCCAAATTTCCATCAACTGACAAACAGAAAAATAAAATATGTATATCCATACAATATATCAGCAATATACAGGAATAAAGTTCTGACGCATGTTACAACATAGATGAATCTTGAAAGCATTACGCTTAGTGAAAGAAGTCAATTATGAAAGAATTATTATATGATTCCATTTACATGAAATGTTCAGAATAGGAAAATACACAAAGATTAAACATAGAATAGGGTTGCTAGGACTGAGGAGGTTAGGGGAAATGGGGAGTGGCTGCCAATGAGTATGGAGTTTATTTTTGAGGTGATGAAAATGTTTTAAAGTTGATTGTTATGCAACTGTGAACATATTAAGAAAAACTGAATTGTACACTTGAACTGGGTGATTTGAATGGCATGTGAATTATATCTCAATGAAGCTGTTATATTTTAAAATCAATTAGTTGAGCCTTGGTTGTGTGCCTACACCCTATCCATGAAGGAGGCTGGGAAAGTGACTATCTAGCTTTTTCAGTCTTCCTCCTACCAAAACTCACATGATAAGAATTCTCCAAATCCAGGACAATAATTCAGATGCTAGGCAGCCCAGGAAATTGATAAATATTTTCTAAGGCAGTTAAGAGTGTGCCAAGTGTAAAAGCAATGAATACTCCTAGGAGGAAAAAAGATTTTTGAAAGTAAAAGAATTAATGCTGCCTCTTCTCTAAGATCATTCATCACATGTTATATTTTGCTAACTTGTATGTATTAGTCTTATCTCCTCCAAGAAATTATAAGTTCCTTGAGATGTGATTATAAACTCCCCTAGATCCACCTTTACAGACCTCAATCAAATTTAGCAAGTGTCAAATGGTCAGTAACTGATTTAACTAATTGTTATGTCATACACCTTCACCACAACTGTCAGTTTTATTACTATAAATTTTAAGATTATCTTTTATCCAATTTTTTAATTTCATATTAATTGAAAACCCTTGGCCCTCACTTGTTGCTGATGGCCTATCTCACCGTTCACATGCCCTGCCACTGCCCCACAGAAATGCTTTGATTACACAAAGTTCTTTCCCAGATGATGCCAATGTCCAGGGCACTGGCTCCTCATCTTACTCAGGCTTATGCCAAAGATGTAAAATTTGGTGCAGATGCCTGAGCCTCGATGCTTCAAGCTCTAGACCTTTTTGGACAGCACTGTAGCCATTACTATGGGGCCACGGGGAAGAATAGTGATTATTGAACAGAATTTGGGAAGTCCCAAAGTAACAAAAGATGGAGTGATCATTGGAAAATCCATTGACTTAAAAAATAAAAATTTTGGCTCTAAACTTGTTCCAGATGTTACCAATAAGAGAAATGAAGAGGCCGGGATGGCACCACCACTGCTGCTGTACTGGCACATGCTGTTGTCACAGAGGGTTTTGAGAAGATTGACAGAGGTGCTAATTGAGTGGAAATCCAGAGAGGCATGATGTTAGCTGTTTCTGCTATAATTTCTGAATTTAAGAAGCAATCTAAACCTGTGACAACCCCTGAAAACATAGGTCAGTTTGCTACAATTTCTGCAAATGGAGACAATGCAATTGGCCATATTACTTCCAATGTGATTTTTTTTAAAAAGCTTGAAAGAAAGAGTGCCATCACAGTAAAAGGATGGAAAAACACTAAATGATGAATTAGAAATTATTGAAGGCATGAAGTTTGATCAAGGTTATATGGCTTCATACTTTATTAATATAGCAAAAGGTCAGAAAGGTGAATACCAAGCTGCCTATGTTCTATTGAGTGAAAAGAAAATTTCTAGTGTTCAGCCCATTGGACCTGCTCTTGAAATCACCAGTGCTCACTGTAAACTCAGGGTCATAATTGCTGAAGATGTTGATGGAAAAGCTGCAAGCACACTTGTTCTGAATGGGCTAAATAGTTAGTCTTTGAGTCATAGCAGTCAAAGCTCTAGGTTTCAGTGACAGTAGAAAGAACCAGCTTAAAGACATGACTACTGCTACTGGTGGTACAGTGTTTGGTGGAGTTTTGACTCTAAAGCTTAAAGATGTTAACCCCCATGACTTAGGAGAACTTGGAGATGACATTGTGACCAAAGATGATGCCATGTTCTTGAATGGAAAAGGTGACAAAACTCAAATTGAAAAACATATTCAAGAAGTCATCTAGCAAGGACTTCCAGCCAACATGGAGTCATAGGTAGACACACTGTGCCTCCTCAGACAACCAAAATTAAGGACAACAAAGATTTAGAAATAAGAAAACAACCAGAAGTGATAGAAAATCGAACTGTACGGAAGTCCAACAACCATTCATCCAGACCAGTAAGAGGGGCAGAGTTGCGGCAGGAAAAAGTGGAGGGTGGCAGACCTGGGAGCACAGGCGGCAGCTAGTGGACCCCAGGCACAAGGTGGCAAGGGTGAGGCCACACAAGGCAGCTGGCTGACCAGGTGGTCCCACATTCATGTGCAAATAATCCAGGCGAAGGGGAAGCAGCAAAAGGGACTGGAATCCGAGAGAGCGGAGCAAGTGCCATTGTTCCCTCTTGGACCCCGCCCCCACATAAGCGTCACTACCCAGCAACTGGACTGCCCCACTCTGGGGAACACCTAAGGCTCCACCCCTCACTATGTAACAGCTGTGACCAGACCAAAAGAAAAAAACCCAAAATGGCTCAAATGGGAGAACAAATCAAAGCCCCAGAGCCAATTCATCTAAGTGACCAAGAGATAGCCAACCTATCAGATGCACAGTTCAAAGCACTGGTGATCAGGATGCTCACAAAATTGGTTGATCTTGCTCACAAATTAGATGAAAAAATGAAGTCTGCAATAAGTAAAATGAATGAAAACACACAGGAAATCAATAGAGATGGGAGGAAAACTGGGACTCAAATCAATGGAGTGGACCAGAAGGAAGAAAGAAACAGCCAAACAGAAAAGAATGAAGAAACAAGAATTCCAAAAAATGAGGAGAGGCTTAGGAACCTCCAGGACATCTTGAAACGTCCCAACATCTGAATTATAGGGGTACCAAAAGGGGAAGAGGAAGAGCAACAAGAGGAAAACTTATTTGAACAAATAATAAAGGAGAACTTCCCCAATCTGGCAAAGGAAATAGACTTCCAGGAAGTCCAGGAAGCTCAGAGAGTCCCAAAGAAGTCTGACCCAAGGAGGAACACACCAAGGCACATCATAATTACATTACCCAAGATTAAAATGAAGGAGAGAATTCTAGAAGCAGCAAGAGATAAGGAGACCTACAGTCACCTACAAAGGAGTTCCCATCAGGCTGTCAGTGGATTTCTCAAAAGAGACCTTCCAGGCAAGAAGGGGCTGGGAAGGAGTATTCCAAGTCATGAAAGTCAAGGACCTACATCCAAGATTGCTCTATCCAGCAAAGTTTTCATTTAGAATGGAAAGAAAGATAAAGTGCTTCTCAGATAAGGTCAAGTTAAAAGAGTTCAACATCACCAAGCCCTTATTATATGAAATGTTAAAGGGACTTATCTAAGAAAAACAAGATAACAAATATGACAGTAAAAAGAGCAAACTCACTGTTATTAACAACCACACCTAAAACAAAAGCAAACTAAGCAAACAAATAGAAGAGGAACAGAAACACAGAAATGGAGATCACATGGAGGGTTAGCAACAGGGGAGTGGGAGGTGGAGGGGGGGAAAGGTACAGAGAATAAGTAGCATAGATGGGGGGTAGAAAATAGACAGGGGGAGGGCAAGAATAGTGTGGGAAATGTAGAAGCTAAAGAACTTATGACACATGGGCATGAACTAAAGGGGGGGAATGTGGGTGGGAGGGGGTATGCAGAGTGGAGGGGAATGATGGGGGAGAAATAGGACAACTGTAATAGCATAATCAATAAAATATATTTTTAAAAAGTGAAAAATATATAATAAAGATTAAAACATTAAAATAAAAAAAGAAGTCATATAGCAGTTAGATATCACAGCTAGTCAACATGAAAAGGAAAAACTAAATGAACATCTGACAAAACTCTCAGATGGAGCCACTGTGTGGCAGGCTGGGGGGACAAGTGACACTGAGGTGAACGAAAGGAAAGACAAAGTAACAGATGCGCTCAGTGCTACACGCATTGCTACAGAGGAAGGCATTGTTCTAGGAGGGGCTTGTGCCCTGCTTGAGTACTTTCCAGCCTTGGACTGATTAACCCCAGACAAAAGATTAAAAAATGGATATAAAAATTAGTTTAAAAACACTCATAATTTCTGTAATGACCACTGCTAAGAATGTAGGTGTTGAGGAATCACTGATAGTTGAGAAAATTATGCAAAATCCCTCAGAAGTTGGTTATGACACTCTGCTTGGAGATTTCGTGAATATGGTGGAAAAGGAATCATTGATCCAGTGAAGGCTGTAAGAACTGCTTTATTGGATGCTGCTGGAGTGGCTTTTCTGTTAACAGCAGCAGATGTCGTCACAGAAATTCCTAAAGAAGAGAAAGACCCTGGGTGGGTGGGATGGGTGGAATGGGAGGTGGTGTGGGAGGTGGCATGTTCTAATTCCATTATTAATGAGAACTCAGAGAGGAAGCTCAAGGTAGTGCTCCTCACCTGTAAGTTCAGAGAAGTCCATTGAAGGCAAGGACTGAAGGAAAGGCTGGCTGATGTTTAAGAAAATCATAGTAACTGTCAGTCACTGGTTTCAGCTGACAACAGACAATGGTGTGCTGCTGTCACTGTCCCTGCCTACAGACAACTTATTTTATATTTTTAATAAAAATGCATTTGTACATTCCTGATAATTACATGCAATAGCCATGAACCAATGTACTGCTTTCAACTTAAATCACTGAGACATTTTTTACTACCATTCTGTGAAAATCAGGATTTTAGTGTTTGACATCACCTGAGAAGATGAGAAGTTAAGAAGCAGCCTCCTTGTGGAGTATAAAAATAATTGTGCACAAAGTAGAGAAGTATCCAATTATGTGACCGTTGTATAATAAAAATTTGTTTAAAGTTTTAAAAATGCTTGGGGCTTTTAAATATCCAAGGGGCTCATGGGCAAGTGGTTGATTAGGTTAGTGTATCCCTTTCAAAATGTAGCTAAAATTGGCTTTTTAGTAACAAAGCTTCTTTGTGACTTTTGCTTACAGAAATGTTTTCAACTAATGGGTTAGCTACTTCAGCTCTTTATAAAGAATCTCGACTTCTTAACTTGATAAAGCTCTAGGCCCAAAGATTCGTATATAGATTAAAAGTGAAAATGAGGTAAATTCCTCCCGTGTTTGAGCAAGGGGTCAGGGGACCAGAACACTGTGACTTGTAATTTTGAGAAAATTCAAACAACTGTGTTTTTATATGACCTTAATTTATCTTAAAAATAATATAGTTCTAGTGCTGATGGTAATACTTGACACCGCACCGTGGCAAAGCAACAGGCCATAAAGATTCCTGAAACATGTCCTTGTTTCATTTCTCAATTAAGTCACAGAAAAATGGAAAAATCTATACTCAATGTTAAAATACACAGACTTTATGGAAGTTGTTTAAGCCAGTTAAATTTTCCCACATCCTTAGTTTGAAATATCTATATGTTTCTATCTAGTTCCATCCTACAGCAAAACAACAAAAAAAATTCTGTTTTGAAATGTGAAAACTATAAAACAACAAAACTTGTGTTTTTATGGGTTTGCCCTTGTAAAACAATTTGTATTTAAGTCACTCAATTTATTTTCTTAAAAATAATTGAATAGCTAATTATCCTTGATATTCAATCACCTGTAGAGCTTCAAGTGTCTTTTTTTTTTAACATCATCTACCTAAAAAGGCTTATGGGGGAGGGGGGGAAGCAGATGTTTTCAAATCCTCTTTCCAGTTTAACTTACACATGCTGATGTGGTTTTGACTCAAGCAGCTTGACTACCATTTGTAAGTTACGAAATTACAAATGCTAGCATTTTAATCTGTATTTAAGGAAAAGCACTAAATAATTGATGTTTACACTGCTTTCAAGTTTTATGTGTTTACAGTCTAATAGTCTCTCTTCAAAAGCAACAGAAACAGCATGGTTTTGTAAATGAGATGTGTATTCCAATGGCAAGTATTTATTGGCTAATCTTGTGTTTTTGTTTTACCTAAACTATTGCTGTGCTATCATTCACAGTGTTTTCCCTACTACACATCCAATGCCTGGGGCAATGGAAAGTATAAACATGATTTTCACATGTTCATTGACTATTTCCAACTGAACTGGATATTGTGGCTCCTTGATCTCAGTCCTGTTTTTGTTTTTTGTTCAGTTTTTGTTTGTTCATTTGTTTTTCAGTTAAGATAAAGCAAATAATCTTGGAAAGCCGAATTCTGCTAGGCTGTAACTTTTTTCTTAATGAAATCTATATACTGAGTGCCTAAACTTCTGAATCAGCCACTGTGGGTATCTTCGGCTAGTGTTCTAAAAGCTCAGATATCAGGGGACAAAAAGTCCAGAAAGAATGGCGTGACCCAAGCTCACTGCCCCATACCCAACAATCCTGCAGCATGTCCAGTCCACCAATCCTACCACACTGCACCGTCCCTGCCCCTTGGCCCTCACTTCTCTCCCTACCCAGCCTAAATTCCAGAGTCCATCACTAAATCACTCGCCTGTGAGGCCCTCAGCTCCCTTTCCCACCCTTCTTTCTTTTAGTCCTTGGCAAAACTTCAACCCTCATTAAATCTTACTCTGCCTGCTCCTTGTGGCTGCCTGATCTCACTTTAAATTCATGACCAGTAACCCCAGGTGGGCACTCCATGCTGCCTGGTAATCACACTATATTTCCCTAACCAAATCATTCTCCCACCCTTCTAGGTGACTGAATCATAATCTCTTCCAGTACCCTCCTCCTTATCCTCACTCTCACCTTGCTTCCCATTTTATTTAAGGAGCCATAGTGTTATCTCTCTGCTCAAAACCCTTCAGTGGCTCTCCTTCTCCCCGGAGCAAACACCAAAGTCCTTACAATGACCTACAAAGCCCTCCCAATCTGACCCCATTAACTCTCTGACCTCAGTCCCTGTGTTCTCCCCTCCATTACTGCTCCTGTCTTGGTCCTGGTTGTTCAGTTAACGCATCCAACACTCTCCTACCTGGGGCCCATGGCACTTGCTGTCTCCTCTGCTAGAACACTCTTCCCCCAGGTAGATATACATGGCTCACTCCTTAACTTCATTTGTCTATGTTCTCAGTGAGGTCTTCTCTGACCGTTGTATTTAAATTTGAATCCCCTCCTTCATCCTGGAACTCCCTCTACCCCTTACCTGCTTTATTTTTCTGCACAGCATTTATCACCATCTGCATATTACATGTTTTATTTATTCTTTTTTTTTATTGTCTATATCTACACAATAGAATGTAAGCTTGAGCCTATGGGGTAAGAGAGTGAGCTGTTTGGTCCATTACTCAAATCTCAGCACCTAGAACAGTACCCCACACATAGTGGTTGTTTCACAAATATTTGCTGAAGGAATGAATGAGTGAGTGAATGAATACATGGAGAATCTTTATTAAAGGAAGCATGTCTAGCCCTGGCTGGTGTTGCTCAGCGGATTCAGCATGGGCCTGCGAACCAAAGGGTCACCATTTCAACTCGCAGTCAGGGCACATGCTTGGGTTGCAAGCCAGGTCCTCAGTATGGGGCCTGTGAGAGGCAACCACACAACGATGTTTCTCTCCCTCTTTTTCTCCTTCCTTTCCCCTCTCTAAAAATAAATAAGTAAATTTTTTAAAAAAATAATTTCTAAAAGGAAATGTGTCTAAACCTTACTTATGGGCTTGCTAGTCTATGTCAGGTTGTTGCCTCTGTAATCATTAAAAAAGGACATGTAAATAAACGTTTATATTTGATTGGCAAAAAGGGGAAGTTGGAGAATCACAAACATAATCTTAGCCTGCCAGGGAAGAGCAGCTGTGACCAGTGCTGTGCCTTGCAGGAGCATCTGTGAGCAGTTTCCTTTGCCCAGAAACTGCAACCCTTTTTGCCCTGAAAAAGGGAGCTGCTGTCTCTCAAAAATAATGGCTTGTAACTCAAAGCTGCTTTTTCACTTTCTAGAAAATCATGACTCACAAAAATTATATTAGGCCCATGAAATTTGCATAAGTCCCACTGACATTAACCAATACAATTTACCTCACTACAAAAGCTCTTTTTAAGTAACCAAAGGTTGCTTTCATGTTCATCAAAGTTAATGGCATGTCAAAAATGCAAAAAACGTATTAATAAGATATATTATCAATACATAAATATAACCAAATTTTATTGTGCCATAAATCATTTAAAGTGTTTTCTTATATTTATTTTTAAATAGAGCATTAAATTATGTGTATCAGTATCATTAAGACATTACAATCTGGGGTGTTGGGTTAGAGCTTTAACTGAGTAATGGGTTGGGAGTTTTTTTAAAGGATAAAAAAGCAAGATCAACTTTCTGCTTGCAGACTTTACCACGCAATGTGAATGTCACATACATTACCTGCTTTATAAATCATTCTCTAAGTTCCCTCTTCCGCCTCAGCACTCAGAACAACGACCCAGCAAAGCACTGAAAAACTCCTCAAATTTAAACCATTAAAATGAAATCTGTCTCTGAATGTTTGAAAAATTTTACTGTAAAAATATCAATTTAAGATTCAGTGAATAAAATTAATCACTCAGGACCCTGAAGGAGGGGGTGGGAGAAGCTAGAAAACACCGCTGAATTCAGCGCTGCTGTCCGGGAAGGCACTCAGGGGGATTGCTATTAATTCACAGGAGCTAAATTCCAACACAAGCTTCTCTTTGTTATTCAACTGGTGTCTTTTATTTTCCATCATAAAAATTAACAAAAAAAATAGCCTCTAGAATTTTTCATTTGGATTTATTAGCTGCATAAGCTACCTAAAATCTATATAAAAGTTTTAAGATAAATTAGTTGACTTGAATGCCAACTACAATGAGAAAGCCAGCTTCTTTTTTAAAGTTTTTGTGTTGCAGTTGACACCCATGGATGTGTGAAAAACAGCCATTTGGTGATCCTTCTATACTCACCATTGTCTATTGATTCCAACATGTGCAGAGCTACACAGGGAAGGCCGGGAGAGCTGAGTTGAGAGGGGCAGCACTTGTGGATAGAGCCACGAAGTTCAGCTACCATCTGCTATTACTCCTTGCTCTGTGAGAGCACCTCTTGTCTCTTATCTCCCCAAAAGCTGCCCCTAGAGCTGTGTTAGGAGCTTCCTGTTTCTTCCACTGAATACACACACACACACACACACACACACA
Source organism: Anoura caudifer (assembly GCA_004027475.1). Taxonomy (NCBI): domain Eukaryota; kingdom Metazoa; phylum Chordata; class Mammalia; order Chiroptera; family Phyllostomidae; genus Anoura; species Anoura caudifer. Next base: position 9,341 of record PVKU01000352.1, on the reverse strand, counting down.
CACACACTCCTTAAGGTTAGGACCATGTCTGATTCACCTTCCTAAATGTCACAAAATTTAGTTTCATGAAAGGCATGGATGTATATATTCCTTCTTAAACAAGCCCATGAAACAATAAAAACTCAGTCTGATTAATCTTTTATTCCCTAGCACAGTGCCTTAAACCTAGTTGGAACTGTATAAATAAATAAATGCCAACTCTATGTTGAATGAGTGATTTAATAATGAATGAATGAATAGCAAAAACTCTACACCTCCTTGATGACTGACCTCAGGGAATACCTTCTCTATAGCTGAGCAACTCTGTGGTCCAGCCCACCTGTCCCAGTTGCCTGCTCTCCAGAGACCGAGAAATCAGAAGTATACGCATGGCAGTAACGTGGATCTAGCTGGGACCATTCCCAGCAGAATTTACAATAACATGTAACATTCATATCCCAGAGCTAGTTCCTCAAGATGGTAAGGTGGAAAATCAAATTCCTTAGCCTATTAACTACTTTTTAGCAAAAACTAGTTTAAACTAGTTTAGCCATCTAGTGGCTAAAACTAGTTTGGCCACTAGATGGCATTTGTATCAGCCATGCCTTCAGTTTGGGAAGGGGCTCCGTTTCCACAATCCTTTGGTAAGAATGTAGCTTGCAACTCCAGAGCGCTAATTTTAAAAATAAATAAAAATAAAAGACCCCAGAAAATTTCTAGATGCTAACTACATTTATAGTATGCTTATCATACTGTAAGGCACTAATACCATGTAACACTAAACTACACGAGACTAGACTAGACCATGCTATACTATACTTCATTACAGTATTCTTAAAAAGTATGGGATCAGGAGCTTGTAAAATATACATATAGAATCCAGAGCCTTAGCCTAGACCTAATAAATCCAAATCTTTGCATGGGGCCCAGGGATCTGCATTTTAGTGTGTTCCTAGGAAATTTCTTGCAGCATCTTTTCCATAGAAAATACTAGTAGTTCAAGACTACATTCCTGTAAAAAGTCACCCATATTTTCAACTCAGGATCCAACAGATAGATCCTCCCTCCTCATCCAACCCCTGATAAAGCTCCTCCCCATTAGAGATGCCCCAACCCTATCTTCCAAGTTCCCATTGGTGGTTTGTCACCTGAGAGAGAGAGACTCTAACAAAGCTCAGATAATAATAAGGGGAATTGAGGAAGAGGAATGGGATCTCAAGAGGTGTGGGTAAGGGGGTAAAGGCACTGGTGGGATGGGAACTCCTGCATTCACTGCAAGACCACAGGAATGCTCCTTGCACAGACTTCCTTCCATGCCAGTGCCTGTAGTCTCTCCGGTCAGTGTCGCCCCACCCCAGCTACCCATTACTCTGCTATCTCCTACTGACCTTGACTACGATTTCTCTCTTCTCCCTGCCTCACTACAAATCAGGCCCCAAACTAAAGCCTTCACACCCTTGTCCCTAAAGCCAATATCTGGTGCCTGATTTCCTTATTATCGCCAATGAAGAGAAATAAACACTATCTAAAAGCAATCTGCGGGATGGCAGCTAGTGGGCGGGGGGTGGGGCGGGGGGGAGTGTAGCAGGTTAGGGGTGGAGGGGTTGAGCATAAAGGAAAAAGGACTCATGGCCATGGACAGCAGTGTGGTGATTGCTGGGGGGAATGGGGTATAAGGGAACTAAATGATAATAGAAAAAATACAACAAAGATTAAATAAAATTTTTAAAAAAGAATCTCCAATCTACATTATTTTGTTTTCTGCAGTAAGAATTACCAGGTAAAATACAGGACACTCAGTTAATTTAAAGTTCAACTAATAATTGTTTGAGTGTAAGCATGCCCCACATATTACGAGACACAATTACGTAAACCAAAAAGTCATTCATTGCCTGAAAAATTTCACTGGACATCTCAGATTTTTATTTGCGAGACCTGACAGCCTTAGCTGTAGGGGAGAAGGAAAGAGCACAGAGGGCATCACAAGTGACATGGCGTGCCACTGGGTGCCTGAGGACCTACAGGGAGAGTGGTCGACATATCGGGAAACCCAGAGTCACACTCCTCCGGGCATCCCCCCTCAGGAGCAGAGACTGCTAACGAGGGAATGGAGCCTTCTGAAACTGCAGATGAGCCTAGTCAGGCAAGAGTATAAAATGCAATAGGATAATGTAGAAAAACAGTGTAGAAAATGCCAGAGTGTACAACATATACCAAGAGTAATTATTGTTTCCTTAACTGCAGGTATAAAATGCTTGCACTGGTATATATGTACGCACTGGTATTGAGTCACCATGTAAAGTATATTTCTTATAGGTGTACAGTCAAAAAGTTTGGTAAAGTCTGCCCTGGACCGTCTAGCAAAGGCAGTTGCCCTCAGTGAGATATGTGCTACTCACTAGCATGTATCTTTGATATGAGTGATCAGGAAGACTATTCTACGGTGGCAGAGGCCGGCTCTGTTCTTTTCTTTCTTGATGAAGTATCAAACCTCAGCTTCCAGATGCCTCGCAGCTCAGTGGGATCACGTGACATGTTCTCACCGGTGCAATGTGGGGAGACAGTGATGTCACCTCCAGTGAGGTGGTTAAAGAATGCATAACTTCCCTACACTCTCTTCCCACCTTGTCTGAAGGCCAGGCACAGACTATACTTCAAGGCTTTAAGATATTCCTTGAAAAATTCCTTGAAAAAGGCCTGGATGCCTGCATGGAGCAAAGCTCCATCTCCCCCTGACAACCTGCACTGGCTGTGGCATGAGTGAGAAGCCATCCTTGACTGTGCTGAGCCACATTTTGGGTTGTTTATTTCAATAGATTAAACTGACTACCACATTACATTTTTAATTACACAGAAGGCAGATAACTTAGAACTGAAAAAATACTCAAGCCAATATAAATTGCTAACACAAATAGATTCTAAAAATAGTTTACCAGCCTTGAATCAGTTGCTTCAGGAATGTTTTCCATTTTCTTAGTATAATAATAGCATTTACAGTGACCAAAGGTTTTGTAACTGTTAATGTATATCACCAATATTATCAGTGGGTCCCTGAGTTCCTTTTTTCATGCCTTAACTTTTATCTGAATCATAATAGGAAAATAATAGTTGTTTATATGGCTTGTCATTCACAAGCAAAAAATTTGGAACCATTAATGCCAGAAATGTGAGAAATATATTATGTACATCTGATAGCCTTTAAAATAATCTTATATAAGAATATAATCCTAAATACATTTAGACCCAGTTATCTTTCTTGGTAGTAGGATTAACTTTCTAAACAAATAATTTACAAAAGTACCTCAAATGAAGTTAGTTGACTTACGTGACTGCCTATCTTAAATCTCCAGCACCTCCAGAAGAGCTGAATATTACAGCACATTATGCCCTTCCTGTCCTTGGTCATCTCCCGTGACTTGGTCCCCACCTCCCTGTCCCCTCACATTGAAGCAATGCTGAATTACTTGCAGTTTACACAATTCACCTAAAAAGCATATTTAAAATGCAGATTTCTGAACCCCAAAGTTAAGAGTCATGTTTAGTTTATTTGGGGTGAGACCCTTGGCTCTGAATTTTAATAACTATCTCATGTGACTGATGTGGGTAAACTATACATCACCTGTTGAGAACTACTATTTAAAATAAACGACAAAAATACTTAATATTTTAGGCATTTTATCAAATTTTAACATGAAGAAAATGCTACAAAATGCATAATTTCCATTGCTTTTAAATATTTAGACCAGTAACTCATTTTATTCATACATGGTTATAAAAATAACTAGGCAGTACACTTCTAAAATATCTACTGAATTTATTTCTAAAATAAGCTACTAAAGCCATTTTCCACTTGTATTAAGAAAAGTATTAACAATTATTCTTATTTCAACTCTTATGTTTTTAACTGTGGATCTATATGTTAAAAATAAAAGTTAATCAATTTCTATATTGACTGTGCTGATTTGAAAAATAGCAATAATATAAATAGGTAATATTACTATCCAAATCATCAGAAATAAACAATCACAGGTTAAATTTAATGTGGGGGGTGGGGGGGGAACAGCCTCCAATTGCCAGTAGAGGCTATAATCTCCAGGTAGAGTCAAAAGAAAAATTTATTTTTCAAAATTAAATTTTAGTACCAAAGATAGTTTTATAAATGTGATCTAATCATGCCTCATCATAACTTCTTGATAATTAGTCTAGTTCTAAGAACTAGACTATTTTTAGTGAAATTTGGGAACATGGGCCTAAATTTTCATTCTATTTCATTTCAACCTACTGTGAGACTTTCTGAAAATCACTTCCTTTTCTTTCTTACACTCCTCATCTATAAAACAGGACCAACATTCGTCAATAACAGCAACGTAGAAAAAAATGCCATAGTCATATCTGTGCCAAAATTTGAGATTCTAGGAAATAAATCACAGGACATAAATTCAAAATATAATTATCCTGAAAGTTTTCCCTGTTGCAGTATTGGTGGAATACATATTTCAAATGTAAATATTAAATAAGATCATTCTCATGATTAACATCAATGAATATTTATTATTGGTAATGTATTAGTCAGCAATTGTACATCAAATATAAATAGATTCACATTGCAAAAAAATACATAACCTAAATAAGAGTTTCAAGAATTAGAGACTGACTAAGTTCCCCTCTGGAAAAAGGAATTCAAACACACTAAGAGCTGGCTGGGTACATGAGAACTGGACAAAGATCTCAACAGCTGAGCTGAACCACTTTCTCAAATGTCAGCCCTACAAACATTGCTTTCAGATTTCTTCTGTAAGGAGATACAGGCATAATCCCCAGGAGACCCAAAGGAGCTCCTCTGAAGTCTGCCAACCACACCAGCTCTTCTCCACAGCTCACTGAGCCTAGTAGCCCCAAGGAATCTCAGTTTTAATAAAACCTCAAGCCTCCCCACAGAGTATCCTCTCTTTGGAATTCTAGACTTGGCTCCTTAGATTAGAAATCCTTTTTAACCAATTTGTAGAGCTTTAGTCTGGCAGGACACAACACGTTGCAGAGTAATTAAGCCAAGAACTCTTGTGTTGGCTTCAAAACCTCATTCTACTTTTGACTTGCCCTGGGACCTATGAAGGTGACCTCACTTCTCTGGAACTCTTTTTTTCTCATCTAGAAAATGGAAAGATGAATACTAGCCTGCTTTGATCAGAGGCTTGCTATGTGGGGGGAATGCATTTTGTAAAGGTCTTTGGAAAATACCAAGAGCTATAGAAAGATTAGATAATAAAAGGTTTTGTCTAAGCAAAACTGGAATAGCTACTTCTCTTCATTCTTACCCTCTGTTGAGTTAATCTTTTTCTTCAGGCTACAAAAGAAGGAACCCTGTATTTCCTTACAAAGGAAGATTTTCTAAATAAATTTTCAAATGCCGTTTATATTCATGTTTCAAGTTCTCCTCGAAGTGGCTTTTTTCCTCCAGCATTATACATCCAAGATAATGAGGAATTCAGAAGAACCACCTGCTGATGAAAATATCCACAGGCTGAACTGATGCCCAACAAAGATGAGTCCGATCCAATGAACAAATTGCCTCTTTCTTTAGAAGCAGTCGGGTCCTTCATCTCTTCACACAGACTGAAGGCTCTATAGCCCTTTATCAAATTCTCATGGAATAGAATCCTCTCCCAAGAAATCTGAATTTTGAATAAGTTGAATTCCTCACCAGCTTGGAAGCTTTTCCTTCTCCAGTTTACTTTCTAAAAATAATTCATCCCTTCTATTTTACAGTTTACAAAGTGCTTCCACAGATTTAAGTGCATTATAAATAAAGAACATGGAGGGGCATGCTACTTCGATGAGTTCACACACATGTATGAAATTATCTGTCTACCCAAGTGATGAATGGGTGCCCTCAGGATCAGGTGATGGAAAAGACACATGTGATCCTGCCCCCAAATTCTACAGTCATATTCTATCTTAGGATTTTTGATGGCAAAGAAAAGAGAAATAATCAAGCGAAGATATTTTTAATGTCTTATTTCACCCATCCTGAAATAAACTAAAAACATAAAATATAAAAATAAGATATAATTTGGAGTTCTAAAAAAAGTTAAACCCTTAATCACTTTTACCCATCCAGAGGTACTAAGTGAATGCTTGACAATAACTGTCATTTTTCATATGGGAGTGCTTTTTAAAAAAACACTATATTTAGGGTCCTACATTACATTTAAACAAAAAATTAATTCCTAAGATTGTTACATACACTATTTAATTAACCTTATAAATCTCTGTGAGGTAGGCACCCATTTTCCAGATAAGTAAACAGAAATTCAGAGGAACCTAAAGACATGCCCTTGCCTGCTTAGTATTAAGTGGAAAAATAAAAATCAAACCTAGGATTGGACATTCCGTACTATACAGTGTTACTGGTCTTGGTTATTTTAGGAAGAATAGAAAATAAAGGAGGGTCTTAAATGCCAGACGATGCCAAATCACTCAAGATTGGTGTTTTTTGTTGGGTCCAAGGATGATTTGTGTTTTAAGTCAGAACTAAACTACAAGAAGATATTATACTCTGACAGAGAAATGCTTAAAGAGTCTAACCCATTATCCTAAGCAGGTATTGAAAAGTGAATCTGGAGCTGACAGACAATAAATTGGTTACTGGCAGAGATGGCTTAGAAGTCCTCCTCTCCTCCCACCCGATCCAGGGCAATGACAGCAGAAGTTGCCATTGACTGGAACCATGATTTATGAGGGTGCTACAGCCATGTCTCAGGCTGTTCTGAGTTCCTGTAACCATGATCTTCAATTGGTTCCTGAAAAATATTCTGCTATAGCATCCTTAGTGATAATTCTAGTGGAAAAGTCTAGCTCTTCAAAAGCTTTCTACAGCTTCCTTTTGAGGAGAAGACAATTAGGAAAAAAAAAGAAAGGGAAAGATGGCATCTGGAGAGGTGGAGACTTTTGTTCCCGCACTCTGCCATGAGTCAGTAAAGTTGACCATGGAAGTAAGATCAATTTGAAGGCAACTGGAACTTCAATTAGAAACAACTTCTCTATCCATCAGTGACTGATCCCCTTGCCCACTTGACAAATACTTCTGGCTTAAGGTAGGGGGATCAAAAACCTTTTCCCATTGATCTCGTCAAGCTAGCCACACCCATTCAGGGAATGAAAGAGACCAAAGGAAGAGGGGAATTAAGGTGGATAGTACTTATTAAGCAAATATTGGAAAAAGTATATTCTTGCTCATAGGTTTGTAAATAAGAGAATATCTGTTGTAAGCTTCTCCACCCAGAATGTATATAAGTGGATTTCTGGAAACTCTTTCATGTTTAGTGCTAAAGTCCTAAAAGTCTCTAATGGGGAAGGAAAGAACAAAGGGAGAAGAACAAAACAAAATGATTGAAAACCCCAAGGTCTTCCATCTCTGTAGGCAACGCACTGCCTTTTCACAAGCCACCAAACCGTGAACTTTCTTTTTCTTTTTAATGGTTGTGTTACAGTGATTCATCTTTCATTGTAAGAGCACCTCTCAAATATTCCACAACACTTATTAATTGAGAACCTTAAAACCCGTCATAGCCTTCGATAAAGTAACTCCATCTGATATGTTGACCATTTACTCCTCTAGTGGCTTCCGTAATAAAATGCTCTCTTAATTTTCCTTCTAATTCTCCTTTAAGCATTGGGATTTCTGGGTGTTCTACTATAGGCTACTCCTTTCCTCACCCTACTCATCCATCTCCTTGGTCATCATCTCCATGATTTCAATTACCTCCTACAGGGAAGTGACATAAATATGTTTCTATAGCCTAGACCTGTTTTCTAAGCAACAGACCTGTCTATCCAACTGCCTCTAAACAACATATGAATGCCTCCAGCACCCCAAAACCTATATATAGAGAACTAAAGTCATCAACTTTCCCCAAAACCTTTTCTTGCTCCTTTATTCTTTATCTCAGTACCTGGCAGTACCATACACCTAGTTAGTTACCTAAGCTAGAAACCTAGAAGCCATTCTTGATTCCTGTTTCCCTGCCACTCCACAGGAAATTCAACTTCCTAAAAATTTCTGAAGTCTATCCAGTGGTCTCCATCCCCCAGCAACTCCCCTAATTGGTGGCACTGTCATCTGATGCCCTCTTAGTGAAGGTCTTTTCATCCAACCCATTCTCCACACAGCCACCAAAGATATACTTATACATAAGAAATCATATCATCTAACTCCATCATGAGAAGGGCTTAAAACCCTTCAATCATGCCTAAAATAAAGTCCAAAGTGAACCATGACTTGAAAAGTCCTCATCTTGCCCAGCCTACCTCTCCATACTCATTTTTTCTCCCTCCTCCTTTACCGACACTTCCAAAGTCTCTTGTTTTCCCCTGCCTCTGAGCCCCAGCGTATGCCGCTGACTCTGTAGAGCCCTCCTACCTTCCACCTAGCCCTGTGCACTTGTTCCATTCCTACCCATGCTGAGATTAAGTGGCTCATCCTATGAAAAGCCTCCTCAGACTCCCCTGGATTGTGAGTGACTCTGTATTGTGCTCCCAGAACACCCTTTATTTCACCCAATCTAAGCATGTATCACACTTCATTTTTCTTTACTTTTTAAAAAAATCAGCTTTGTTGAGGTATAATATACATACAATTAAAGTAGCCAATTTAAGTGTATGCATTTTAAAAAATACATCATTTGTATAACAACCACCACAATCAAAATATAGGACATTTCTATCCACCCAAAAAGTTCTACTGGGCTTTTCTTCCAGTAAATCCTCTCCCCACATCTCTGGCTTCAGATTAACCACTGATCTGTGCTGTCACTACAGCTTTGCCTTTTTCCAAAAGGGCATATAAATGGAATCACATGTACATACATAGGCAGTCTGTAAACTCCCCAGAAATTATAAATAGCAACCAAACCAGAAGTGCAGTCTTTGTTTTTTATTTTTTGATTATGCTATTACAGTTGTCTCATTTCCTCCTCTTATTCCCCTCCACCCTGCACACCCTCTTCCACCCACATTCCCTCCTTTTAGTTCATGTCCATATGTCATAAGTTTTTTAGTTCTACATTTCCCATACTATTCTTGCCCTCCCTCTATTTTCTACCTACCATCTATGCTACTTATTCTCTGTAACTTCCCCCCTCACTCCTCCTCCCACTCCCCTGTTGCTAACTCTCCATGTGATCTCCATTTCTGTGGTTCTGTTCCTCTTCTATTTGTTTGCTTAGTTTGCTTTTGTTTTAGATGTGGTTGTTAATAACTGTGAGTTTGCTCTTTTTACTGTCATATTTGTTATCTTCTTTTTCTTAGGTAAGTCCCTTTAACATTTCATAAAATAAGGGCTTGGTGATGATGAACTCCTTTAA